>CAUYUJ010017911.1:167500-220611 GCA_963575745.1 Prorocentrum cordatum
CTTAGCCTAATGTAGCTTAGCTTAGCGTAGCATAGCATAGCATGGCATAGCATAGCACAGCATAACATAGCACAGTATTGCATAGCATAGTTTAGCATAGCTTAGCATAGCGCCCCCTTAGCTTGGCCTAGCGTATCTCGTCTTAGCTTAGCTTGGCTTAGCTTAGCTCGGCTTAGCTTAGCTTAGCTTAGCTTGGCTTACCTTAGCTTAGCTTAGCTGAGTTTAGCTTAGCCTAATGTAGCTTAGCTTAGCGTAGCATAGCGCATAGCATAGCACAGCATAGCATAATATTAGCTGCAGCTTAGCTTTAGCTTATAGTTAGCTTAGCTGTAGCTTAGATGTAGCTTAGCTTTAGCTTAGCTTTAGCTTAACTTTAGCTTGGCCTTAGCTTGGTTTCAGCTTAGCTTTAGCTTAGCTTTAGCTTAGATTTAGCTTAGCGTTAGCTTAGATTTAGCTTAGCTTTAGCTTAGTTTTAGCTTAGCTGAAGCTTAGTTTTAGCTTAGATTTAGCTTAGCTTTAGCTTAGTGTTTGCTTAGCTTTACCGTTACTACTAATTCTGCTTTCCCAGGGGCTCCAACTCCTAGGTAGGGTCGCACTGGGATAATTGTTTAAATGTGGTTCTCCCCTCAGCGCCGCGCACACTCGTCGTAAAAGTGCGCACCATATTCGAGGATGAAGGGCGGTTCCTCTTCAAACGTGGCTCTCGCCTTAGCACCACGCGAAGTAGTCTTACAAGCCTGCAGCAGATTCAAAGAATCGTAGACCTGACATCCCAATAATGATTGCGGTCTGGCACGATTTGGGCTTGTCAGGACGCAACCGTCCCTTTGATTCGCGGCGTTGAAGTCCAAGGAATTGTGCTTTGGCGCGATTTAAGATTGTCCGGAGGCAACAACCACGTTGACTCGCAGCATTGATGTCCCGGGATTTTGGGCACCATTGAGGATTCTCAGACGGCTGTCTTCTAATGGGGCAGTTCCCGCAGCGAACACAAATGCGTGACGGGACCTATGAAGAGGAAACTCGGTAGGAGGGCTTATTGCAACATCGTTGATGCGTCTTGGTTCACACTGGTCCTCATCCTCCGCCTCCACGCACGCAGCCGAGCGCCGAGCGTCTGTCCTCACCGCGCTTACCTTCAACCGCGCCACAGCGAGGAGTGCTGGCCTGGAAAGCTGAGGCCTCAGCGTCGTACAGCGCGCCCGAGCGGCGAGATCGGGCTCGAGCGAGGGTCCTCCTCCTCCCCCTCCTCCTCCAGACTTTACATGGGGCCGGCAGGGGGCATGCCCCGACACTCCAAGGGGCAAGCTCCGAGGTGGCCCCGTAAGAGAGACTCGCTACCTTGTGGGCACGCGTCCTTACGGGTCAGTGCGGGGTGAGCAGCTGTCGGCCCACTCGCGCGCCCATTCCGACGGGGGAGCGCTGGGCGACCAGGGCCCCCAGAGCAGGGGGAGGACGACGACGCGACCTCACTCGACGCAGGGGCGAGAGGAGAGAATGCAGGAGGCCCCTTCGTGCCAAGCTTTTTCCTGGGGGGGGCCTGCTTAGTATTCTACCTACGTCCTGCTCCTCCCCCTCCTCCTCCTCCTCCTCCTCCCCCTCCTCCTCCTTCCCCTCCTCCTCCTCCTCCTCCTCCTCCTCGTCCTCCTCCCCCTCCTCCTCCTCCTCCTCCTCCTCCTCCTCCTCCTCCTCCTCCTCCTCCTCCTCCTCCTCCTCCTCCTCCTCTTGGGCGGGTGCGACTCCGATCCATACAGACTGTAGCGTCAGTCCTCCTCCTCGTCCGCCTCGTCCTCCCCGCCCCCAGCCCAGCCGGTCGCCTGTTGGGGTCCCCTTCCGCGCAGCGCCCCGCGGCTGCTCGGCGTCGTACTCCACCTTCCCGCGGGAGGGGGGGGAGCCCGGGCGCGCCAGCTGGACGCCCTTGGGCTGGTCGAAAGGGCAGGGCGGGCCCCTCCGTGAGGGGGAACCTTCGCTGCAGGTGGCCACTAAGAATACCTCCTTCGCGACTTCGCGTGCTCCCCCTTGCGGCTTCACACCTCTCGGAGGAAGTCCGGGGCAGGAGCTTCTTCCTTCGTGGGGGTCGTCGTCCAGGGTCGGCGGCTCTGGCCGCAAGGCCTCAGCAGTACCTCCCTCGCGACTTCGTGTGCTCCACCTTGCATGACGAACCAACAACACACACCCATACCCATAGAGGGATCGGAGAGGGCTATGGGTGCGTGTTGTCGGATGGGGGTCCCCGCTCGAACGGGAGCGTTCCCCAGGGTCCGACAACCCGCACCCATACCCATAGACAGTCCTCCTCCCAACGACCTCCCTATGGGTATGGGTGTGTGTGTGTGTTGTTCGTTCGTCATTGCAGCTTCACACCTCTCGGAGAATGCCGGAGACAGGCGCACCACGCGCACCCCAGAGGCATGAGGGGACCCGCCCAAGGAGCAAACCTCGAGCCGGAGTCGGCCATGCTTCGCCGAGAGGTCGGCGATGGGCCCCCCACAACGAGACCGCACGCGCCTGGGCGAAGTGGGCTCTCCGGGGCCGATGCGAGGCGGGTACTCATCCGTACGACTCCATATGATTCCAGACGGATCGCGACATATTGACCACGCATGGCCGCGAGGAGTGCTGGCTTGGGAAAGAGAAAAGAACGATCGTGCCCAGAAGGGTTCCGGGACCGACTCTGTGCTGGTTGTTTCGACCCCAGCGGGAGAACTGCCGTCGTCCACGACTCGCCCTCCGCCGACACCCCTGCTGCCCACCAGGAAGCCTTGGCCCCGCTGCCCGCTCTGCAGTCGGAGCGCTGTCATGAGGAACACGAAGGAAGGAACGAGGCCCCCTTTTTCCCCATAAGTCATAAGCTTCGACGTCCCAGAGAAAACCTAAGGACAACCCAAGACCAGCTGTAAAACAGAGAAGGAGCACTGATTAAGGTGACCCAAAAGGGGGTCCAGCTGAAAGGGGGTGGTGCAGTAAATTTGGGGCAAGTGTATTGCAAATGCATTGCGCCAGAGAAAGTTGTATTGCATTGTAGTACAAGTAATGTGTTGCACCCGAAACTCCAGCAACACATTTGCGCCCCGGAATATATATATATATATATATATATGTATATATATACATACATACATACATACATACATACATACACGTATGTATATACGTGTGTACATATATATACATATAAAGATATAGATATCCCCAGATGTATTGCAACCCCACGAATAGATTGCTCCACATATATTGCACCATTCCCTTGTCGCTGGACCCCCTTTTGGGTCAACCCGAACTGAGCCCCACCCCGAACGAAAAGGGCTCCTTCCTCAGCGGCCCGGGCGCCGGGCCCGCCAGGCCTCGCGGCGCCCGTCCCCACCCCGAGGGGGGCAGGCTGGCGGCACTGCGGAGCCCCGGCCCACTGGGGATGAGCATGGGCCCGACGAGGAAGGGAGGAAGGCTCCTCCTCCTCCTCCTCCTCCTCCACCTCCTCCTCCTCCTCCTCCTCCTCCTCCTCCACCTCCTCCTCGTCCTCCTCCACCTCCTCCTCCTCCTCCTCCTCCTCCTCCTCCTCCTCCCAGGAGAGAGCTCCCTGACCTCCCAGGAGGGCTGAAAAAACAGCACCAGGACCTTCGCATCTGAACTCTCATCCAGGCTCTCGGCAGCCCAGACGAGTCTACAGGTCTGGAAGGGTATATGTTTGCAGTCTGAAAAAATGATCCCAGTGCGACCCTACCTAGGAGTTGGAGCCCCTAGGAAAGCAGCAGTAGTAGCAACAGTAAAGCTAAGCTAAAGCTAAGCTAAAGCTAAGCTAAAGCTAAGCTAAAGCTAGGCTAAAGCTAAGCTAAAGCTAGGCTAAAGCTAAGCTGAAGCCAAGCTAAAGCTAAGCTAAAGCCGAGCTAACGCTAAGCTAAAGCTAAGCTAAAGCTAAAGCTAAGCTAGAGATAAACTAAAGCTAAAGCTAAAGCTAAGCTAAAGTTAAGCTGGAACTAAGCTAAAGCTAAGCTAAAACTATGATATAGCCAAGCTAAAGCTAAGCTAAAGCTAAGCTAAATGTAAGCTAATACTAAGCTAAAGATAAGGTAAAGCTAAGCTAAAGCTAAGCTAAAGCTAAGCTAAAGCTAAGCTAAAGCTAAGCTAAAGCTAAGATAAAGCTAAGATAAAGATAAGTTAAAGCTAAGCTAAAGCTAAGCTAAAGCCAAGCTAAAGCTAAGCTAAAGCTAAGCTAAAGCTAAGCTAAAGCTAAGCTAAAGCTAAAGCTCCCAGGGGACTGAGGGAACCGCGGGGCGGGGACTGGGGGAACCGCCCGGGGCGCTTAGCACTGCCTGGCCCCTTTAAGCTAAGAGAGTAAGAACCCTTCTAGGCAGAGCCTAGGTAGGGAATCAGGGTGACAGGAGGGCTTCGCGAATCAGCTCGCGCGGCTGGTTTTCCCGGCGCCTCCTGGCGCCAGAGACGGACACGCATCAGCATCAAGGAAAGGGCCCGACGGCAGAGGCGAAAACAGCTGCACGCGGCAGGTTTCGCAGACAGACGAGCGGGGAGGCCTCTCAGAAGGGTCACGGGGCTTCCCAGAAGGCCCCTTGGAAGGTAGGGGGGGACCTGTGACCCATTCGCCACGAAAGAAGCGGGTCATGGACCCCAAGGCCTTACCCTGGGACTACTTTTTCACCCCCAGTCGTTCTTTGACGGTCCCTGGGCCTGGGGCCCGAGAAAGGCATGGATGGGTGGTGCCCTGGCGACTCGCACATTCGTCTGAAAACCTTCCGACGGCTACACGAATTGAGGGCGGATGGTCTCCAAAATGCGGCTCGCCGCGTTAGCGCCGCGCACGCTCGTTTTAGCTGATGCCAGTAGTTACAAGCATGGTGGGACTGTGTTGTTAGTGTGGCGGTCGTCTTAAAGCCGTGCAGAGTCGTGGTATAAGCATCCAACACTTGCACGGATCGAGAGCGATTGGTTTCCATAATGTTGATATTGCCCTCGCGCCGACAGGTTTCGTCTCAAAAGCTAATACGGAAAGAGGGCACATCTTTTCCAAACTGCAAGTTTCGTTTGGGGAGATCCTTTCACTTCTATGGCCAGAAATCAAGACAAGCGCCACCTCTACGCAGGAGGGGGGCAGCTCATGTTCTCAAGTCGGGGGTATCGCTCGCCGATTACTCAAAAATTGTATGACCAGACGTTTGCAGAAACATACCACGGGTTGAGGCAAACACGTTTTCGAAGAGAGGGACTCGCGCTGGACACTTCCCTAGATGTTGTAATGATACCGCGTCGCCTTTTTTTGCTGTGGTAGATGGATGTTTTGTTTTACAACAAAATACTCTCGCCTGGGACCATGGGTCGCTCATCCCCGCTGCGAACAGAGGCTTCTGAAGAAAGAACTTGGGACCAGCTGATTTCTTAGAGATCCGCGCGGATCTTGTGGATCGACGCTGGGCCCACCACCCTAAGGTAGCGCGCTGGGCGCGCCACGGGCTGCTCCCGATGCGCCGCCAGGGGGGGCCAGCGCCGAAATTCGCGCACACATCTGAGAAATCAAGATAATGCACATACTCGTTCTTCAAATATTGCAGCATCATTGAGGCATCTTGGGCTTACTCTGGAGCTCATCCTAAGTCTCACCCTCATCCTCCTTACCTTCCCCTTTCACTTGCCCCTTCATTTTCCTTATCCCCCTGCGACGCGGCCGCACCCCTCCATTTTCACGAAGCTGCAGCGACTGCAAAAAAAGCTATTAAGTTCATGCCAATCCTCTTCGACTCCAAAAGTCTCGACACCTACCTTGTGCGCGCCCTGAGGGTCAAAACTATTGGATGGGCACGGGGGGGAGGCAACAGGGGAAACCAATCTGGGAAAGCAGTCTGGTTTTATGTTAACGATATCCAAAAGAAAATCGTCGTGGCGGTCGCGCCAAAGGTGCCGGGCCAGGGACACTTCCTGGGAGCCCAGTAGGGCTCAAACGGCCTGTAGAACGACGTCGAGCAGGACCCGAAAGGCGCGCTGCGGCTATCCCCGCGTTGGCGACGGGGGTGGGACCCGGCCGCGCTATAAAAAACTGAGCACCGCTCAACTGGCCCAGTCTTTTGTTTAACCCCCGCGGCTACCGCCGCGCCGAGGAGGAGGAGGAGGAGGAGGAGCAGGAGGAGGAGGGGCAGGAGCTTCACGTTCCTCTCCCTCTGGTTCTGCTGGGGGGTGCCTGCCGCTGCACACGTGTGCTCCCAGCTCAGTCTGGCTTGCCCTCGCTGGGCTGGCCAGCTCGACGACTCTGCCACCAAGTGCTGGAAAAGACAGCAAGCCAGGGCAGAAACAAAACAATAACAAACAGACATATAACCCATGCCGACACTTGGCTGCGGGGTCGGAGTTCGGCCCTTCACTCGCCTCCGGCTCCGGGGCCGCTCGGGATCGTCGGGACGCTCCTGGAGACGAGGGAGATGAGGACAGCACAACCCACCCCCATCCTCCAGCCGGGACCCCCACTCCCGACCTGGTGACCCAGGGGTTACTGGCTGGGGGGGGGGGGGGGAAAGGGGGGAGGCTCTTGGGGGCCAAAAAACCTCCCCCACCGCCCGCCAAGACCCCCTGAATCACTAGGCCGAAAGTGGGGGTCCTGGCTGGGGCTGGGGGCGTTGTGCTGTCCAAAATCCAGAAGATCTGGGACGAAGACCGCCACGGGCGAGAGGGCTTGGGGTACGGAGGAGGGAGACATAAATGCCACCCCCCAAGAGTGGTGAGGGGACCGTGAAACAGTGGTGGGGACGTTGGGGACAGTGGAACAGTGCTGGGGACAGTGGTGAGGGCGGTGGTGAGGATGGTGGTGGGACAGTGGGGACAGTGGGACAGTGGGGACAGTGGTGGGGACAGTAGGGACAGTGTGACAGTGATGGGGACAGTGGGGACAGTGGGACAGCACAGTGGGACAGCAGTAGGAACAGTGGGGACAGTGGGACAGTGGTGGGGACAGTGGGGACAGTGCAACAGTGGTAGGGACAGTGGGGACAGTGGGGACAGTGGGGAGCGTGGGACCGTGGCGGGGACAGTGGCGGGGACAGTGGGGACAGTGCGACAGTGGTAGGGACAGTGGGGACAGTGGGGACAGTGGGGAGCGTGGGACCGTGGTGGGGACAGTGGCGGGGACAGTGGGGACAGTGCGATAGTGGTGGGGGCACTGGTGGGGACAGTAGGGACAGTGGTGGGAAGAGTGGGGACAGTGGGACAATGGCAGGGACAGCGGGAATAGTGGGACAATGGTGGGGACGGAAGCGGTGGGGACAGTGGGTTCGAACCAGTAGTGACCCCTCCAGGTTTTCCAGGGGGGGGGTTCTTGCCGGGGAGAGGGGTCGAGCAGGGGATGTTCAGAGATGGGGGGGGCTCGGGGTTCTGGAGGAAGACGGGGGGGGAATCTTCCACAGCAAAGCGGCAGTGGATCACGCGCTCTCTCTCTCTCTCTCTCTCTCTACATATCTGTATATATAGATGTAGCTGTATCTCTCTCTACATATATATATATATATATATATCGGAGGTTGGGGGGTGAGATCGAAGTGGAACGGAGAGCCCCCCTACCGGGAAATCGATTTCGGTTTCGTCTTCGTGCGTGCCGTGCGGGCGAGGCGAAGCTGCGTGGGCGGGCGAGAGAAAATCTCCTGTGGCTGAGGCGCGGCCGGACCAAATGTCTCCCTTCCGGGCGGCCGGTGGCCCGCGGTGTCCCGCCGGTGTCCCGCTGGTGTCCCGTGTGGCTGAGGCGCGGCCGGACCAAATGACTCCCTTCCGGGCGGCCGGTGGCCCGCGGTGTCCCGCCGGTGTCCCGCGGTGTCCCGCGGTGTCCCGCGGTGTCCCGCGGTGTCCCGCCGGTGTCCCGCGGTGTCCCGCGAGGATGATGATGATGATGAGATGATGATGATGATGATGATGATGATGATGATGATGATGATGATGATGATGATGCTGATGATGATGATGATGGTGATGGTGATGATGATGATGAGATGATGATGAACATGGTGTCCCGATGAAGATGATGATGATGTTGATGATGGTGTCGATGAAAATGATAGTGTCCCAATGATGAGGATGACGATGATCATGATGATTATGTTGATGATGATGACGATGATGGTGTCCCGATGCTGATGATGATGATGATGATGATGATGATTCCGATGATGTGGATGATGGAAATGGTGTCCCGGCGATGATGATGTTGATGATGATGTTGATGATGACTATGGTGTCCCGATGATGATGATGATGATGATGATGATGATGATGATGATGATGATGATGACGGTGCCCTCATGATGATGACGATGTTTGTGATGATGTTGATGTTGATGATGTTGATGATGTTGATGATGATGATGATGATGATGATTCCGATGATGTTGGTGATGATGATGTTGATGGAAATGGTGTCCCGGCGATAATGATGTTGATGATGATGATGTTGATGATGACTATGGTGTCCCGATGATGATGCTGATAATGATGATGATGATGGTGATGATGATGATAGTGATGCTGACGGTGTCCCGATGATGATAATAATGATGATGACGATGTTGATGATAATTCGCCGGCCCAACGGGCCAGGGCGTGCTAAGATCTCCGGTAACTGGTTAACAGTATTAACAGTATTTCTAGTTCGCGCGCGCGGGGCGGCCCCTGGGGGTCCCCCGGCGAAAAGTACCCCGACCAACGCCCGGTCGCCGCCCGGTCGCCGCCCGACCGCCGCCCGACCAAGTCTACTCAGAGATGGTTTTCCTTCTGGGTGCGGCCTCTCAGGCTCCCCAGAGCGCGCTCAGAGTGCCCCAAGAGGCCCCCAAGACTGCCCAAGAGGCCCCCGAGACGCCCAAAGAGCGCTCGAAGACGCCGAAGATGACCCCAAGACGGCCCAAAAGGCCCCCAAGACAGCCCAAGAGGCCTCCAAGACGCCCCAAGAGCCTTCCAAGAGGCCTCCGAAGAGAGCCCCAAGAGGCCAAAATCGTTGATTTTCATTGGTTTTTTTTCGATGTTTTTTGTGTTCTGGCTTTTTCGGCTTCCGGACGCTCCAAGACGGCCCAAGAGGCCCCCAAGACCGCTCCAAGACGGCCCACGAAGCTCCCAAGACGGCGCCGAAACGACCCAAGAGAGCCCTCAAGACGGCCCAAGTGCCGCCCAAGACGGACCAAGAGGCCCCAAGACGGGCCCAAGAGGGACTCAGGAGGGATACCGAGAACTCAAAAATGGAGCCCTCCGTCCCAGAAGGCGCCCAGGAGGTCCCAAAGAGGCCCCAAGAGGCCTCCAAGAGGCCCCAAGATGTCGCCAAGAGGCCCCAGGAGACTCCCAGGAGGCCCAAAAGAAGCCCCAGAAGGCTTCAAACATGTCTCCCAGGCGCCCCCGAACGGCCTCTCAACAGACCCCAAGAGGCCCCCAAAGAAGCATCTTGACGACGACTCTATTTCGCCCCATCGAGAGACGACCCCCAGGGAACTGCTTCACCATCAAAACTCCCCACGCAACGCGTCCGAACGACACCCGCCCCCAAGACCGCAACATGGGCAACGAACACACAGACAAAAACCAGCGATGCCATATCACGGGCCGGCGGAATGAGCGAAGCGACTCAATAATGATAATGACGATGTTGATGATGATGCTGCTCATGATGATGATGATGGTGCTCCAATGATGATGATGTTGTTGTTGATGATGATGATGTCGACGATGATGATGAGATGATCATGATGATGATGGTGTCCCGAGGATGATGACGATGTTGATGATAATGTTGATGATGAAAACCATGGTGCTCATGATGGTGTCCCGATTATGATGATGATTATGATGATGCTGCTGATGATGACGATGACTGTGTTCCGATGATGATGAGGATGATGATGATGATGTTGATGATGAGATGATGATGGTGGTGAAGATGATGATGTTGTCCCGATGATGATGCTCACGTTGATGATGATGTTTATGATGATGATGATGACGGTGCCCTCATGATGATGACGATGTTTGTGATGATGTTGATGTTGATGATGTTGATGATGATGATGATGATGATGATGATGATGACGTTGATTGTGAGAGCGATTGTGATATCGATGGTGAGATCGATATTGAGACCGAATGTGAGATCGATTGTGTGATCGATTGTGATATCGATTGTGAGATCAATTGTGAGATCGATCGAATGAGATAGATCGAGTGAGATCGATTGTGAGATCGATCGAGTGAGATCGATCGAGCGAGACCGATAGTGAGATCGATACTGAGATCGATAGTGAGACCGATCGAGTGAGACGTTGGTTCCCCCCCCCCGAACCTCCTTATCACCCGAAGGGTGGTCGTATAGGTGTATATATATACATCTGTAGAACTATCCGACTGGTCCAACTGCACCGTGAATGCAAAGGTACCTGTGGTATTTCTCTGCCCTCCTGGAATGTCCTGACCAGAGCAGTCGCCTGCGAGCTAGAATCCTTTGGCTTGGGGGGGGCCTGACTCGAGCCTCGAGCGGCCGTCTGGAGTAACTGCCGGCTCCCCTGAGAGCGCTCGACAGAGCGGAGGGGATGGAGACCCACCCCAGGGTCCGAAAAACCCAAGGAGCCCAGAGAAACCTTCAAACACGCTCGGGAACCGCCTGCGATGCCAGCCCAACCAGGCTCAACCAGGAGAAACTCGGCCAGGCTGAACTCGGCCAGGCTGACCTCGGCCAGGCTGCCCTCGGCCAGGCTGCCCTCGGCCCGGGCCGAGTGCAGCGTAGCCGAGATCAGCCAGATGAGTCGGGCAGCGACTGACGTCGGCCAGGACAGACTCGGCCAGGCTGGACTCGGCCAGGTCTGCACTCGGCCGGCCGGACTCCGCCGGGCCGAGCCCGGCCTGGCCGAGCGCAGCTGCTCGGGCAGCGACTGAAGTCGGCCAAGACAGACTCGGCCAGGCTGGACTCGGCCAGGTCTGCACTCGGCCGGCCGGACTCCGCCGGGCCGAGCCCGTCCTGGCCGAGCGCAGCCGCTGCCCAAGAGGGGCCCTCCGCCGGCCCGCCAGGGCCGCGGCACGCACGCCCGCGCGCGCGCGCGCCCAGGAGCCCGGCGCGCGGCGGCGTGGCGGCCTGCTGCACCACCCCGAGCGCCACGGTGACCTCTTCCGCCCACGGCCGCGCGCGCGCTCGGCAGAGGCGCCGAGCCCCTTCGCGATGGTCGGATGATGACGCCGAGGATCGACGGCAGGGCAGGCGAACGATCGACGACGATCCACTCGACAGCTTGTTTACCAGCCTGGAACATATCCCTATCCATAAGCTGGGCACCTCCTCATCACGATGCCAATCTCAGGGATTCCCTTATTTTTGAGGGCGAATCCCTAAGTCTGTCATCGCCTCTTGGCGTGTCAACCTTAGGGATAGGGATACGTTCGAGGCTGGTAAGGGCAGGCGAGCGATCGACGACGATCCACTCGACAGCTCGTGTCGCAGCGGCGAGAGCCCTCGCCACGTTCGGGGGCAGCCGCGGGCTGCAACGGGGCCGAAGTGGGGCACGACGGGCGGAGGAGAGAGGAGGAGGCGGACCGGAGGGCCGCGCGCGCGCAAGGGGAAGGGGAGCACGCTCGGAGCGCGCGAAGTCCCTGGAGAGGTCCTCCTCCTCCTCCTCCTCCTCCTCCTCCTCCTTCCTCCTTCCTCCTTCCTCCTTCCTCCTTCCTCCTTCCTCCTTCCTCCTTCCTCCTTCCTCCTTCCTCCTTCCTCCTTCCTCCTTCCTCCTTCCTCCTTCCTCCTTCCTCCTTTCTCCTTCCTCCTTCCTCCCTCCTCCCTCCCTCCTCCGTCCTCCCTCCCCCCTCCTCCCTCATCCTTCCTCCTCCTCCTCCTCCTCCTCCTCCTCCTCCCTGTCCTACTATGGTAGTGGTGATGGGAGACGTGCCAGAGCACGTGCACAACCGATCCACGCAACAGTTGTCGGAGAGCTGCACGCGGAGGCCTGAAGCACAGAGTGGGCCGATACGAATCAACCCCGAAGCGTATCAAAGCCGCTGGGGACGGGTGGAAGGGGCGGAGGTCAAACACAAGTGAAAGTCGCATGCCCTCCGTGCAGGACATGGGCAGCTGGGCAGAGGCACTGGGCGGCAGTTGGCGATCTCCTGGGTTCTTCAGGGTCAAGGGTTCGAGGGGATCGGGGATCGAGCTTCGGAAGGTCGAGGTTCGAGGTCAGGCTTTCTGGACGTCTTTGATCGTCATGGGGCGCCCTCGTGGCCACGGCTGGATCCGCCTGGTAATTCTGGTCAGACCGCAGCCCAGGAAAGACTGACGTTTTCGTTGGTTCTCAATCGCGTTATCGCCTCCGGATGCCTTCCAGCAGCTGAGCCTCGTCGAGCGCGATCTCGGGGTGCCCAGATCGTCACGATCCGCCGCTGGAGGCCGGAGTTATGGCCTGAACGCCTGACATCCTCGCGTCGTGCACGAAAGAGCACGACGGGAAGCTATTGCCAATCTGTCGACCTCGGGGCCACCAGCTAGACGACGCAGGCCGAGAAGACTGCCCCCGCGACAACAAAAAAAAGCATCGGTCGGACGTCTGGGTCTAGGGGGGGGGACAGCGCAGGGGAGCAGGAGGACCGCGAGGGGGAGAGGAGGGCGAGGAGGGGGGGGGGCGAGGGCGGCGAGGGCGGCGAGGAGGGCGAGGGCGGAGGGCCAACGCGCGGACGGTCTCGTCTGCGGCTGACTCGGCGCGGCAAGGCACCGACCCCGAGGGCTGGCCGAGGACCTCCTCGGGAGCAGGCGGCTCCGAGAAGCTGCGGTGGCGGGGGGCAGCACACGGTCGAGATCGGCCGTGCGCTGCACCTCTGGGAGCAGGCTCCGTGAGCGAGGGAGGCAGGGAGGCAGGGAGGAAGAGGCAGGGGGGAAGAGAAGAGGCCATTGGGGAGGGGGAGGAGGAGGAGGAGGAGGAGGAGGAGGAGGAGGAGGAGAAGGAGGAGGAGCAGGAGGAGGAGGTAAAGACTGCCAAGTATGCAATAGGCTCTCAGGGAACCTAAGCCCACCTTGAAGGAGGAGGCAATCATCAAAGTCCCTTGTACCAAAACCCACTGCTGGAAGCAGCTTCCCCTGCAGGAAGGATGTGTTATCAAGGACTTGTGGAGGCATCATCCTGAAAGTCCGCCCTGGTTGGCCACTGATCCGAAGGCGGCGGGACTTGCGCGAGGAAGGCGTGGGCCCCTGGCTCGGAGCCTTAGCCGATGACAGCAGAGAATAATGGGGGCGGGAAGAAAATGGTGAAAGGACTTGGCAGGAGTAGTAGTAGTAGGAGGAGGAGGAGGAAGAGGAAGAAGAGGAGGGTGAGGATGAGGAGGACAAGGCGAGGAGGAGCTCCCCGTCGGCTCGAGCACTACTATCGTATCTGGTTGATGGCCGACGACGGCTTTATTTGTGTTCACGGACGCAAGTGCAAAAAAATACAAGGAGGAGCTGGCCCGGGCGGAGCGATTGTTGCCACAGGGTCGCAAGGGCTTCACTTGGGAGCGGGCGCGCCAGGTGAAGGCACTCGTACTGTCTGACCCTCAACACGATCACCATCGTCATCGGGGGTCCTCATGAGCGTCATACGCCATGCTCACACTAATCTGGGGCCACGCCCCCGTTAATCTGGCACGGCACTCCCAGCAATTTGGGGCAGCGTTCCCGTCAATGTCCGGCCATGTTCACACAATTTGCCTCGGACCCGAAGGTGCGGTGCGCCCGCAGAAGGGTTCCAAAATGGCTCCTGTTAAGGCGTCCCAGCGGCATTTCTGTGAACGGGTTTCGGAAGCGCCTCCGTTGACGGGCCCCGCCGGGGCCCCCCCCTGGACGGCCCCCCTGGAATCGAACCCCTCCTGTCAACTCACGAGGAAAATAACGGGAGCAGGATAGCGCGAGCAGCTCTCTCAAAGCCGCGCTGCGCGGACCAGGAAGCCGCACTGCGCGGACCGGGGTGCGAGCGTCTGCCTTCCGAACCAGGCTGCAGATCGCATGCGCGGTGCAAGCTGCGGCGGCCCCGCGAGCGCATCACCCTCTCGCCGTGCTGGCAAGCCTCGAGGCAGAGGGGATGTCCCATGTCGTCGCCAGTGAAAACGCGCGGCTGGCGGAGGCTCGGCAGGCGCTGCGGCCAGTGCAGGAGCAGGGTTGTCCAGGGCTGCCTGTCCGACACTGTGTACGGCCCGACGTCGCTCTGCTCGCCCTGCTGCCAGCCCCGCGAGCTCCAGCGCTGGCCGCGCGGCGTGGAGCTCGTCGAGGCGTCGTCGCTGCGCACGGTCGAGGGCGGCGCCCACTTCGTGCGCGGATCCTGACCAGGCCGTGAGCAGAAACGGCGGCGGGCCCAGGCTCTGGGCAGCGCGTAGCGGGTGGCCCGGTCGTGTCGCGCGTCAGGAGGGGGGGGGCTCGGGTAGCGTTCGAGCTGAGGAACCATGAGGAACAATGAGGAACAGTGGGGAACGATGGGGAGCGATGGGGAGCGATGGGGAACGATGGGGAAAGATGAGGAACGAGGCCGAGGCGGGATGAGGGGGGGGAAGGACACCTTGGAGGAGGAGGAGGAGGAGGAGGAGGAGGAGGACGAGGAGGACGAGGAGAAGAAGGAGAAGAATGAGGAGGAGGAGGAGAAAGAGGAGGAGGAGGTAACCACGGCGCTCGATCCCGGGGCTGTCCCCGATGTGGCCCCGAGCCCCCACCCCTCTCTTGTGGCCCTCGGCCGTTGCTCCTCCGGCCTCGCCTCCTACAGCTCCTGGCCTGGCACGTTCTGCCCTCGGGCTGCGCGCAGGAAGGCTGCACCCTGCAGCCCCACAGGCTGCGCCTTACTGCTTGCACACCGCAATGACTCCCACCCACACACACACACATATCTCGGTGACCCACCATACCGTCAAGATCAGCGATGAGCATGGACTCCAGAATGCAAGACCCTTGGAACGGCGCGAAGGCCACGGATGCGCGCGCAAGAGCGAGCCAAGGATAGCCCGAACCGAAGGATGCAAGGTGTTCTTGAGATAAGAGCGCATCCTTAACACCGGTTTTGACTGCACGTGTTAACCCACACGGTTCACCCCGTGGGCGAGTTGCTCCCCATAGCTCGCACGCTGCGACTGCATCCAACAAACTTCATCCCTTACATACCGTCCAGTGACGTAAGAACGATTCTTTGCCTACACACGCGTCGAGGAGGAGGAGTGGCAGGAGGAGCAGGAGGAGCAGCAGGAGGAAGAGGACAACGAGAGGGAGGGGGGGAAGCCTGACGAGAGGAGTAGGAGGAGGAGGAGGAGGAGGAGGAGGAGGAGGAGGCGCTTCAGCATGGAGGCCTGAAGAGGCCCCGCTGGAACCGAGCAGAGAGAAGGGGCCTACCCTGCAGGTTCGGTTAAGCAACACATCGTTGAGCGGTGCTGCAGCCTCCCCCGAGCTCAGGCCCTCCCCAAATCATCAGCCGGACAAGTCGGGATTGCACCCTCATGCCTTGCTGGCCTCTGGGCGCGTTTCGGTACCCTCCCCCCCAACCGCCGACCAGAGAGAGGGCGGCGGTGGCCGACGCGTCCCAAGCCTCGGCCTTCCTGGGAATATTACCTAGACAAAGTAGCGGAGGAGGAGGAGGAGGAGGAGGAGGAGGAGGAGGAGGAGGAGGAGGAGGGAGGGGGAGGAGGAGGAGGAGGAGGAGGAGGAGGAGGAGGAGGAGGAGAGGGGGTATCTGAGAGGGATGAGGAAGACGACCTCCTCGTTTGAGCCCTCCTCGCAGGGTGACCGGGAGCGACCCCCCTCGCCGGCGCCCGGTCGGAGGCGGCAAGGGAGGGCAAAAGGCGGGGTCGCCTTCTGGTCGTTCACGGAGAAGCGCCCGAGGGGAGGGTACCTCGAGAGCGCGCAGCCCGAGGGGGGGGGAGAGGGGGGGGACGGGGGGGAGGGGGAAGGTGAAGGACGGGGAAGGCCTCCGAAGGCCTTGGAGCTCTCCGGGGGTCATCGTAAGCTCCGAGTGTGCGAGGGGAGGGAGCGGGGAGCGGGGAGCGGGGGAGAGGGGAGGGGAGGGGGAGCGCCGGAGGCGGAGAGGGGGGGAGCGGGGGGGGAGAGCGGGGGGGAAAGTGGGGGGGAGGGGGAGGGGGAGAGAGGGAGAGCGGGGGGGGGGCGCCGGAGGCGGAGAGGGGGGATAGCTAGGGGGCAGAGAGGGAGGGGGGGAGACCAAGCAGGAAGCTGCCTCGGCGCCCCCCGTCCCCACTCTCGCCCATCGCCCCATCGGAAGGGGCGAGGGTGGCCTCCACTATCCTCCTCCTCCTCATCCTCCATCCTCCCTCCTCCCTCCTCCTCCTCCCTCCTCCCTCCTCCTCACTCCTCCTCCTCCTCCCTTCTCCTCCTCCTCCTCCTCCTCCTCCTCCTCCTCCTCCTCCTCCTGCTCCTCCCCCTCCCTCCCCTCCTCCTCCTCCTCCTCCCTCCTCCTCCTCCTCCTCCTCCTCCTCCTCCTCCTCCTCCTCTTCTTATTAGTATGAGTATTCGCCTTCTTCTTATTATTCATAGTATTAGTAGTATTGGTACTAATGTTCGTCTTATTAGTCGTGTTAATGCTCTTATTATTCTGATGAGTACTAGCCTTATTATTATGATGCTTACTTAGTATTAATATTCTTCTTATTACTAGAACTAGTAGTATTAGTATTCGTAGCCGTCCCCTTAGTATGCTTCTTATCCTTAGTATTAGTATTAGTAGTATGAGTATGAGTAGTAATAGTAGTAGTAGTAGTAGTAGTAGTAGTAGTAGTAGTAGTAGTAGTACTAGTAGTACTAGTAGTACTAGTAGTAGTAGTAGTAGTAGTAGTAGTAGTAGTAATAGTAGTAGTAGTAGTAGTAGTAGTAGTAGTAGTAGTAGTACTATTATTACTACTATTGTTATTGCGATTAGTTGTATTATTCTTATTAGTATCATCATTATTGTGCTGCTTATGAATATAATGAGTATTATTATCATTCCTCCTCCTCCGCCTCCGCCTCCGCCTCTAACTCCTCCTCCTCCATCATCATCACCATCACCATCAGCATCAGCATCATTATCACCACCAACGTCATCATCATCATCATCATCATCATCATCATCATCATCATCATCATCATCATCATCATCATCATCATCGTCATCATCATCATCATCATCATCATCATCATCATCATCATCATCATCATCCATCATCATCATCATCATCATCATCATCATCATCATCATCATCACCATCACCATCACCATCACCATCACCATCATCCATCATCCATCATCATCATCATCATCATCATCATCATCATCATCATCATCATCATCATCATCATCATCATCATCATCATCATCATCATCATCATCATCATCATCATCATCATCATCATCATCATCATCATCATCATCATCATCATCATCGGGATCATCATCATCATCATCATTATCATCATCATCATCATCATCATCATCATCATCATCCGCAGCAGCATCATCATCACCACCACCACCACCACTACCATCATCATCATCATCATCATCATCAGCATCATCATCAACAGCATCAGCATCAGTATCATCATCATCAGCAGCAGCATCACCATCATCATCATCATCCTCATCCTCATCCTCATCCTCATCCCCATCCTCATCCTAAGAATCCATCACCACCGCCACCATCATCATCATCACCATTATCATCATCGGAATCATCATCAGCATCATCATCATCAGCATCATCATCATCAACAGCATCAGCAACATCATCAACATCAGCATCATCATCGTCATCATCACCCTTATCATAATCCTCTTCTTCATCAGCATCGTCGTCATCATCATCATAGTCATAATCATCATCAACAGCATCATCATTATCATCAGCATCATACTCATCATCTTCATCAGCAGCATCATCCCGAGAGGGGTGGGGCCCGCCAAGGTGGCCAGAGCAGGCAACCTTGCAATTGAATCACCCACACTGTGCTCGTCCTAACCGCCCCGCTCCTCCTTTCCCAGTCCGCCGCCTCCTCCTCCTCCTCATCCTCCTCCTCCTCCTCCTCATCCTCCTCGTTCTCGTCCTCGTCCTCGTCCTCGTCCTCCATTCCTTCTCCTTATCGATAACTTCTCCCTGTCGCACCCCGAGGCCAGTTTTTAGGGCGGGCCGGGCGTTTCGCCTGAGACTTCCTCACCATTTATGACTCTGAAGCTTTGAAAGTGACAACAATTTCACCGATTTCAGGGCGGGTGGTTTTCAAAATGTGGTCCTCGCTTCAGCGCCGCGCACTTTCGCTTTCAAAAATTGCAACAGCTTCACGGATAGAGGGCGGGTCGTTTTCAAAATGTGGCTCTCGCCTGAGCGCCGCGCACATTCCCTCTAAAATTTTACAAGAGCTTCACGGATTGAGGGTGGGTCGTTTTCAAAATATGGCTCTCGCCTTAGCGCCCCGCACTTTAGTTCTAAAAATGTGCCAGGGTTTCACGGATTGAGGGCGGTTCCTTTTCAAAATGTGGCTCTCGCCTTAGCGCCGCGCACATTCGTCTACAACATTTGCACGCGTTTCATGGATTTCCATGATCAACGTACCAGAAATTGTGTTTTGGAAGGATCATTATGCGGGCGCAACGGTTATGTTGATTCGCGGAGTTGAAATCCCAAAAATGGTGTGTATGGCACGATTCCGGATCGTCAAAGCGCAGCAGTCAGGCTGATACGTGGCGTTGAAACCCCGAGAACCATGTCTTGGCATGCTTCAGGATCTTCAAACAGTTGTCTTCCAACGAGGCCGTTCCCTCAAAGGAAATAAACCGTTGTAGGGGCCTATTAAGAGGAGGGTTAATTCCAAAATCGTTGATCACTCTTGGATTTACACTGGTCCTCCTCCTCCTCCTCCTCCTCCTCCTCCTCCTCCTCCTCCTTCTCGTCATCCCTCTGACCCGTTTCCGCTTCCTCCTCAACCGCGGGGCGGTACTCGCTGAAGGGCTCGACACAAAGGGGCGCCAAAGGCCTGGCAGGCGACAGCTGCACCGAAAGAGAGGGCAGCGAGGTCAGAAAACACCAGTGTCCCTTCGGTCATGCGCGGTTTCCCCCGACCGATGTCATCAAAATTGGTCACTTGTCCGACGCTCCCCGACGTCACTCTTTCCGCATGTACGGGGGGAATGGGCCAGGGGAATTATCTCGCCGAACGCCGCAGGCAAAAAGAAGACATTGACGGGCGAGGGATGAAAAGTGGCAGCGACAGGGCGGTGACAGGTAGAGATGACTAGGGGCAACGACAAGTATGTGTATATATATATATATTATACACATGCAAGCACCACTGCGCGGAAAAAAGCGGACACGGGGGGAGAGGAGGCATTGAAGACTGATCGGAGCGGGACACGAGTGAGCGCAGAGAAGCACTGAAAAGAGAGAGAGAGAGAGGGGGGGAGCGAGAGATAGGGGGAGAGAGAGAGAGAGAGAGAAAGAGAGCGAGAGAGCGAGAGAGAAACAACAACAAAAAAACGCATAGACAGAGAGGGAGAGTGCGTAGCACCCCACAGTTGTGAATAAGAAGGCGCGCGCGCGTGGGGTGGGTCGCGATTGGGTCGCGGGTGGGTCGCGGGGCGGGTGGCCCTCCCGGCCACGCCCCCGCCGCCCACGGCCGCCTCGCTGCCCGCCCTCGCGAGGCTGCCCGTCCGACGATCCTCCTGCAGCTCCCCGTCTCCGTGCTGTCGCCCAGCGCACTCGCCTCGCCGTGCTCGTGCGCACAGGTGCGCCCCCCGCTCACGCCGATTGGCGCGCTTGCGCCAGCGGCGAGGCCGCCGAGCTTCGCGCAGCGCCACCACCAGCTTCCCCACCAGAGAGCCAAGGGGCCGCCCCGCCAGACCCGCGCCCGTTCCCGTCTCCTTCACGGGCTCCTCGGCCGCCGCGCTGGGCTGGTCCGCCGCGGGCTCGCGCGCCCGGCGACGGCGTCGGGAAGCGCGGCGTGCCCGACAACGAACAGCCCGACACCTGGCCCTGCGCCCTGCCCGCCGCCCTACCCGACGCCTCTCGCGACGCCCTCCCCGACACCCTACCCGACGCCCTGCCCGACTCCTTACCGACACCATACGCGATACCCTACCCGACGCCGTACAGCGCAGTTTTTAACACATTGGATGTTTAAAAACATCGGATGTTTAATACATGACTAATTCAGGAATAAATTCATGCATGAACTCATCTTTGCCATGCATTTTTAATACATGATCCGCACGCGGAGCATGTATTCAAAACGGCACTGTACCAGGACGCTCGTCACCGCCGCGGCCTCCGCCTGCACGATCCTTTGAGCGGGCCATCGCGAGGACCGCGGCGCGGACCGCAGCGCCAACATGCCACATTGATTGCACCAGAAGGGTTGCACCACGTAGATTGCACAGCAGATGCTGCACAGCATATGCTGCACAGCCTGGATAGCATCGCATATATTGCACCACCTAGATTGCATCACATAGATTGCATCACGTGCACTGCAACACATGAATTGCGCAACAGATGTTGCACCGCAGACGGTGCACAACATAGACCGCACAGCATAGATTGCACAACATAGATTGCACAACATAGGTCGCAACACATAGATTGCACCACATAGATTGCATCGCATGTATCGCACATCATGGATTGAACCACCGATATTGCTCCACATTTGTGACACAACATGTATTGGTAGAAATATACTACTGAGGGCCCTATAGTATGATGATGATGATGATAATGATAATGATAATGATAATGATGATGATGATGATGATGATGATGATGATGGTGTTGATGATGATAATGATGATGGTGATGATAATGATGCGCCACTGCGGCGCATCATCATCAGCATCAGCATCATCATCATCAGCAGCAGCAGTATCATCATCATCATCATCATCCTCATCATCATCATCATCATCATCAGCATCATCAGCATCATCATCACCATCACCATCATCAGCATCATCATCAGTATCAGCATCCGCATTATCATCATAAGCAGCAGCAGCAACATCATTATCAGCAACGTCATCATCCTCATCCTCATCATCACCCTCATCCTCGGTATCATCCTCATCCGAATCCACATCCTCATCCACATCCTCACCCTCATCTTCCTCCTGATCCTCCTCATCGTTCTCCTCCTCGTCCACCGTTTCCTCCTCCTCTTCTGCGATGCCTGCTACAGTACGCCGATGACCCCCTCGGATTCCCAGCATGAACTGCGGTCCCCATGGTGAGAGGGCTCCTGCTTGAGACATGCTTGCAATGTGCTCACAAGCGAGGCCCACGCTCGAGGCATTGTCACGAGTTGCCCTCCTGGGGTGCTCAACTGCCATGCCTGCTACAATGCGCCAATGAGCCGCGCGGATTACTACTATGACCTGCGGACACCTTCGAGAGAGGACTTCCGCCTAAGACTTCCCCGCAATCCACTCACAGACGAGGCCCCCGCGCGAGACATCCTCACGATGTGAACATTTGGGGTGCTCAAGTGGTACGCCTGCTACAATACGTGAATGGCCCACTCGGAGTACGAACATGACCAACTGGCCCTATAGGGAGGGGGTTGCCGCCTGAGACGTCCGTGCAGTGTACTCAAAAACGAGGCCTCCGCTCGAGGAATCCTGACGATTTGCCCACGTAGTGTGCTCGAGTGCGATGCATGTTACAATACGCCAATGGCCCGCTCGGATTACTCTTGTGACCTGCGGTCCCCACAGGGAGAGGGCTCCCGCCTGAGACTTCCTTGCAATTCACTCACAGGCTCGGCTTCCGCTCAAGACACCCTCACGTGTTGCCCCCTTGAGGTGCTCAAGTGCTGTCCCTGTTACAGCACCTCAATGGCCCGCTCGGAGTAGTAATAATAATAATCCGCATCATCAGCATCATCACCAGCAGCAACATCATCATCATCATCATCATCATCATCATCATCATCATCATCATCATCATCATCATCATCAGCATCATCATCATCATCATCATCATCATCATCATCATCATCATCATCATCATCATCATCATCATCATCATCATCATCATCATCATCCTCATCCTCATCATCATCAGCATCAGCATCAGCATCATCATCAGCATCATAATCGCCATCATCATCATCAGCAGCATCATCATCATCAGCATCATCATCATCATCATCATCATCATCATCATCAGCATCATCATCATCATCATCATCATCATCATCATCATCAGCATCATCATCATCATCATCATCATCATATGATCTGCGGTCCCCACGCAGAGAGGGCTCCCGCCTGAGGCTGCCGTGCAATTCACTCACAGGCAAGGCTCTCGTTCGAGATTTCTGCCATATGCAGGACTGGGAAGCCCAAAAGTGACGACGGTTACAGGTTTGAGGAGAACCACGTCTGATTAAAAACCTGAGGTGCTGGCCGCAAAGGGAGAGGGCTCCCGCCTGAGACTTCCTCGCTACTCACTCACAGACGAAGCTGCCGCTCGAGACTTCCTCAAGGTGAGTGTGATAAGTGTGTGTGTGGTGTTTTTGTGTGTGTGTGCGAATGGGTGTGTGCAATGATTATGTGTGCTTGTGATGATGCTGACGGGCATGATGGTGATGATGCTGATGCTGATGCTGATGATCATGATGCCGATGATGATAATGATGATGATGGTGATGATGATGGTGGTGATGATGATGGTGACGATCGATGGCCGATGATCGTGGCGGGATGGTGAGAATGATAATGAAGACGGTGGTGGTGCGACGATAATAGTGGTGATGCTGGTGATAGTGATCACGATGAGTGGAAAGGAGAAGAGGGTACAAGGAGGGTGTGGAAGGACTGCGCGGGATGCCCACGAAGAACTTCTCGTATAGATGTACAAATACATCTATATATGCATATCTATACATATATATATACATATCGCGAATGCGTGAGTGCGACCGGCGGGACGACCCTTCCCAACTAAAACACGGCTCGGTAATCCCGAAGCGCTGCCCATCGCACATACATCACCCAGTCCGCCGTCCCCCGGGGAATACAATCCAGTAACTGTCAGGGTTCCAACGTAAGGGTATCCTAGCCACTTTTGCCGCCGCCGTCGCCTCGTCGTCGCCGCCGTCGCCGCTTTTGTCGTCCCAAACGCAACCGTCGACGTTATCGTCGCTGCCACCACAGCCGACACGACCCGCTAGCATCCCCCTTACCTCCCCTCCACCACCCCTGAATCAGCCTGAAGCACCTATCCAACTTCCCTTCAGCCTGCATTGAGCGTCCCCGCCTGAGTTCCCCCAGCACAGCAACACAAGCCACGCCACGTTACCCTTGCACGACAGTGGGAGCGTTCCGCTCCGCACCACCCGACCTCGAAACATTCCACGCGCTGCTCGAATTGCTCAGAAAAGGAACCGCACATGCACTTTGGTGGTCTCCAAACCAGGTGGTGAGACACCCGGTGGTGACCCCGATTCCTCCAAAAAGTAATTCTGGGTCACCACCGGGTTTGGGGACACGCGGTCGCCACGAGGTTTTGCGTTTCCTGGGCCACCCAGCGCTCGAAAACCATTACCCGAATCGCCCAAAACTCACCACCGGGTGTTCTCACGACCACGTTTGGGGACCACCAAGCACTGGTCGTCAAGCGAAGCTCGCCTCTGCGACCGGGAAAACGGATGCGCTTTGAGACGGATCGGACGGCATCTGTAGGAAGGACGCGGGAGGTCGGGAGGTCGGGAGAGAGCAAAGCGCCGTGCCTGAGGCGTACCACTGCGGCGTCTCCTGGCGTGCTCCCCCCAGGGAGCGGCCCACCCTGGCCAGCAGCCTCCTCCTCCTCCTCCTCCTCCTCCTCCTCCTCCTCCTCCTCCTCCTCCTCCTCCTCCTCCTGCTCCGCCTCTGCCTGTGCCTCCTTCTCCCTCCATCCCCCCCCCCCCAGCCGAGCCCGACGTGGTTGAGCTTTCGGGGAGCCCTTGGCGTTTCAACGGTCGCTCTGTCGTTCAAGCCAACGTCCTGCCTGTACCTGGGGGTGACCCTGTCTCGGAAGGGCTGCAGACTCTGTTGTTAAAAGGTCTGTGAGCCTCCATGGCAAAAAGCAGTTGCAAGGGGAAGAGGCTCGATGCGAGATGCATTGGGAGCCGAGCCCAGGGCTTAGGACGCAGCGAGCCCGCCTCCGCAAGCTTCAGTTCCCAGGCCGCCTGAACACCTTCACTGCCCAGGTCAGCGCGCCGTCTTAGGCGCTTCGGGACCAATGATCCAACCTGCTGCCGTCGCTCAGCGGCGGTCTCGAGGACGGGCTGGGGGAATGTGCCGATTCGTCAGATGCGGAGTCGTGCTGCCTCCGCATCTGGTGAATTTCGAGGTGACGACATTGCATGGGATGATCAATGCATCTCATGTTGAAGCATTTGCCTGAGAACATCGTCGGTTACGGCAGGAGGATTCCCTGACCGGGAGGATTAGTCGATCTGATGCGTTTGTTGTGGCGAACAAAGCCTCACCTCGAGGTAGTACCACACTCTCATAGGATCCTCCCCCTTCATCCTTCTTCTCAATCATACGCCTGGTATCCATATTCCACCTCTCCTCCTCCTCCTCCTCCTCCTCGTATTCCTCCTCCTCCTCCTCATCCTCGTATTCCTCCTCCTCCTCCTCATCCTCGTGTTCCTTCTCCTCTTCCTCTTCCTCCTCCTCCTACTCTTCGTGGTCTTCGTCGTCGCCGTCACCGCCGCTGCCGCCGTCTTTTCCGTCTTACGAGTCTTGCGATAACCTATGCACGCAGGTATCGATGTACGGATTGCTTTATCTACTTATGTATGTGTGGTTTCCATTGTATACCTATGAATTGATTCAATGTAGTTGTTCCTGTGTGCGTTATGCCCCAGGGTTAGTAGTAGTCCGATGTGTCGTGTTATTTCGTCGTGTTATCATTGCTAGTGTTCTTAGTATTACTACAGCTATTACTGGTAACTTTTAATAGTATGACTAATAGTGTTATTACTATCATGAGTATTACTAACGATAGTATTGTAAGTACGCGTATTGCTATTACGTTTACCTTTGAAACAAATGCGCCCGTTTTGCAGCAGTCTGAGTATTACGACTGCTGAAACTATGTTTAGCGTTGCCGCTATTAGCATCATTAGTATTCGTCGTCTTCGCCTTCTTCTCAGGAATATTCACAATAGCATTATTCTTCGTCGGGAAAATATTAGTATCGTTATGATCAAAAGAAATATTCCTCCTCGTTCTGTTAGCGTGTTTCTTAGTATGACGGATATTATTATTATGAATGGTATCGTGATTCGTCTCCTTCCTCACCAGACACCATCACCACAATTATCATCAACGTCACCATCACCATCACTAGCATCACCATCAGTATCATCATCAATCGTCAGCATCATCAGTGTCGTCCCCACCATCACCACCACCACCAGGATCACCATCATCATCATCATCATCATCAGCAGCAGCAGCAGCAGCATCACCCCTCCTCCCATCAGCCCCGGTCGGGAGCTTCCGGAAAACTTCGAACACACCTTCAAGTCCCGCAGAAGGCCGCCAAATCCGATTCTCAACTTTACGAAACCATCCATAGCCTGGGTGATCCGATGGCCGACGGCCCGAAGCGGACCTGCAAATGCTAAATCCCCTCGGGCATCAACAACCGCGCTTCTGCTCGCACACTTCTTCGTCGGCGGCGAGGAAGACTGGCTGCACCAGCGATAAGGCTAAACGGGGGCCCCGAGAAGCGAATTGTCCAGCGTGCAGGAGGAGGGGAAAGGACGGACAGGGCGGCCGCGGAGGGGGGAGGAGGCGGAGCAACTCAGGGGCGGCTTCTGCTCGCACACCTCCCCCAGAAAATCGGACCCTGCGCCCGTTCGGTGGTGCGCCCTGGCCGCTGCGTCGCCCCGGGAGGCCCACAGGAAGCCCGGCGACACCCGAAAGCCTCGCTCCTGCGTCGATCCTAAATCCCGACCCCGTCCCCACACCACACGGGAGAAGGGCGCGGGGGGGTGGAGCGGCGCAAGGAACCGACCCTGGGCGACCCGTCGTCGCATCGGCCCCTGGACCTCTAGGCCCCATCCCGAGGACCACCTCTTACGACGGGCCGAGCCCTGGTGGTCCGGGGGCGCTTTTTCGCCCCGCGTCCTCACCACCCCTAGGGGAAGGCATGGCGCGGAGACGACGACGACGACGACGACGACGAAGACGACGACGACGGCGGCGGCGGCGGCGGCGGCGGCGGAGGGCGGCGGCGAGGGCGGCGGAGGGCGGGGCAGGGGGGCGGGCGGGGGTCGAGGGAGAAAGGGCCCAGAAGGCCGCGCTAATCCACCCAGGCCACCCCGCGAGCGTCCGCGGCGCACCACCATCACCATCAACAAAATCCTTGCCATCATCAGCATGCTGTTCATCATCATCATCATCATCATCATCATCATCATCATCATCATCATCATCATCATCATCATCATCATCATCATCATCATCACCACCACCACCACCACCATCATCATCATCATCATATCATCAGCAGCAGCATCATCGTCATCATCATCATCACCACCACCATGATCATCATCATAATCATCCTCATTATCATCATCAGCACCAGCATAACCATCATCATCATCATCATCATCATCATCATCATCATCATCATCACCATCATCATCAACATCAGCGTCATCCTCAGAATTGTCATCGTCATCATCATCATTATCATCATCGTCATTATCATCCTCATCCTCATCGTCATCCTTATTATCATCATCAACAACAGCATGCACATCAACTTCAACATCAACATCAACAACACCCTTTTCCGCGGCACCGTCGCCCTCGTCATCTTCGTCGGCATCGTCGTCATCATCACCACCACCACCATCATTCTTCTCTTCCTCCTCTTCATTCTCCTCCTCCTCTTCGTCGTCGTTTTCGTCGGTGTCATCGTCGTTGTCCTCGTCGTTTCCGTACTCCTCCTCGTTCTCGTTGTCCTCGCCATGATGGTGATGGTGATGGTGATGATGATGATGATGATGATGATGATGATGATGATCATGGGGAGGAGGAGGAGAAGGAGAAGGAGGATCAAAAGCAGCAGCAGCAGCAGCATCATCATTACCACCATCACCATCATCATCTTCATCATCAGCAGCATCATCACCATCATCATCATCATCATCATCATCATCATCATCATCATCATCATTTTAATCATAATCATAATTATAAGTATCATCAGCAACACCATCATCATCGGCATCAGCATCATCATCATCAGCATCAGCATCATGATCAACAAGTCCACCATCATCATAATCATCGTCATCATCATCAGCATCATCATCATCAGAATCATCATCATCATCATCATCTTCTTATTATTCTTCTTCTTCTTCTTCTTCTTCATCATCATCATCATCATCATCATCATCATCATCATCATCATCATCGCCAACGTCATCGTCATCATCATCATCGTCATCGTCATCATCACCATCATCAGCGTCCCCGCCATCACTACCACTACAATAAGTACAACTACTACCACAACCACACCATCGTCGCCATCATCATCGTCAGAATGATCAACATCAGCATCAGCATGATCATAAACATCAACACCGTCAGTCAACATGATCACAGTCGCCGCCAGCATCATCGTCATTACAAACTAGCAACATCATCATCATCATCATCATCATCATCATCATCATCATCATCATCATCATCATCATCATCACCGGCATCATCATCTTCATCATTATCATCATCAGCATCATCGTCATCATCATCGTCATATTCGTCATCACCATCATCGTCAGCTGCAGCGCAATCATGACGATCACCACCAACCAAACATCACCGTCATCACCCTCAGCAGCATCATCAGAAACGTTTGTACGATCATCGGCATCATCATCATAATCATCATCGTCAGCACCGCCATCATCATCATCATCATCATCATCATCATCATCAGCAGCAGCAGCAGCAGCACCACCACCATCATCACAACCACCCCCACCATTACCATCAGCATCATCCTCATCATCATGTACATCATCATCACCATCAGCAGCCTCATCACCCTGATCGTCGCCGTCGTCATCGTCACCGTCGTCGTCGTCATTACGATCGTCTTCGCCATCCTCACCATCCCCTGCTCCACCATCCTCCTCCACCTACTTAAAATGTATCTTTCCTCGTCTCCCCGAACTCCTGATGTGGCGGGGGAATTTACGGGTGGGGTGGTATCATTGTCCGGGTGACTTCCCATCCCAGCTAATGATACCCATGAATATCTCTTCTTGCGCCTTGCGAGAACGAGCGGGACATCTGCGGCAATTGATGGAACCATGCTTCGTCAACGAGACTGTGCGGAAGCCGAGCAGAAACGGGCGGAAGCCAGTCTGCAGGTATCTTGGACAGCAACCAGCATGCATTCGGCAAGAAGCCAAGTGCCATCCTCTTTCTCAGTTGTTCCCTTCCCCCTCCCCCCCCCCCCCCCTACCCCACTCCCTCACCATCAGCCCTTCGCTCTTGCATTATCTCTCGCTCTCTCTCTCTCTCTCTCTCTCTCTCTCTCTCTCTCTTTCTCTCTCTCTCTCTCTCTCTCATTATATCTCTCTCTCTCTCCTTCTCTTTCTCTCATGTTATCTTTCTTTCTTTCTATTTCTGTTTATATGTATATGTTGGTGTTGATTTCTCTCTATAGATTTCTCTATCTCTCTCGTTTTTCTCTCTCTCTCTCTTCTCCCTCTCTCTCTCTTTCTCTCTCTCTCTCTCTCTCTCTCTCTCTCTCTCTCTCTCCTCTCTCTCTCTCTCTCTCTCTCGCTCTTCTCTCTCTCTCTCTCTCTCTCTCTCTCTCTATATATATATATATATATATATATATATATATACATACATACATACATACATACATATATATATACATAGGTTCCCCTCTCCTGAGTGAGCTTCGGTCCTGACGTGTTTCAGGAAGCGAGCGGCTCGTGGCCGAAGCGTTCAGCGGCATGCCAAATGCACTACGCCGACGGCCGGGGGGTAACTCGCCCACCCCCGATCGGTGCGGCAGGCTCGCCACGCCTTCTTCACCTTGCGCGTAGCACAAAAGAAACGACTCCCTCTCTGGATCGATTCTGGTCGCGGAGAATCTTCCAAGTCGCCCGCTGGCGTCACAAGTTTGAAACCAATACCTGGACGTTCCAAAGGCGAGCGGCGCTTGGCCAACACCCCAGGATACGAAAATTTGTATTTAGATGAAAAATAGGACCGGCGCCCCCGAGGCCACGATCCCTGGCAAACGCCACAGGATCTGCGCCCCCCGCGCCCCCAGACGCTTCAGGAACGCCCAAGCGCTCCCAACCGGCCCCGGAAGCTCCACAGGCTGTCCCAAGCAAGCGCTCCCAAGCGCTCCCAGATGCTCCCGGGAACGCCCAGACGCTCCCAGGCAGCGCCAGGCGCTCCCCAGGCGCTCCCCAGGCGCTCCCCGGCGCCCCCAAGCGCTCGCAAGCGCCTGAAATGTTCTCAGGCCCCTCTAGACGCTCCAGGAGCACCCAAGAGCTCCTCGGCGGCCCCACGCGCCCCTCTGGCATTCGAAAGCGCTTGCAGGCGTCTCCAGGAGCCCGCAGACTCCCAGGCGCTCCCGAGCGTTCCCAAACGCTCCAGGAGCGCCCAAACGGTTCCAAGCAGCCGCAGGTGCTCCCCGGGTGGCCCCAAGCGTTCCCAGACGCTCCCAGACGCCTCCACACGCTCGCACGCGCCCCCTGGCGCTCCCAGACGCGCCATAAGCCCCCACAAGCGCCCCCAGACTCCCAGACGCCCCCAAGCGCTCGGCAGGGCCAACCCGGCGGGCTAGCCCAGCAATTTCTTCGCGCGCTGGCCCCCGAAGACAATCGGCACCATAGGCGCCCATCTGATCCTCGGACTTCGGACTGGCCACATCCCTCGGGGTGGCGTCGCGACTTAGGGAAGTGATGCCAGCGCGTCCGGAACCACCTGATCCCCAAAACCATGAGGGCAAACTGGGGGCGACCACAATCTCGGATTCGTGTTTGCACCGTTCAAGGACACGCTGGGCGACGCGGCGGCTCTGCTCGACCACGCGGGCACGCGGGGCGGCGTTTCACACGGCGACCCCCCCCCCCCCCCCCCCCCCCCGCGCCGCCGGCGATGTCGACGCCATCGAGAGCGAGACCCGAGCACGGGGCAACGCGCATGCACGCGCCCGGCGGCACCAGCGCCGCTTCACGACCCTGATACTGGCGTCGGAGCCAGCGCACGCGTCGTCGCCGACGGAGCTGGCGGCGTTTCGCGCAGGGGCCCTCGCAGTCGGACAGAGAAATTGGACGTTCAGCTCGTTCAAGCATCGCCCGTCGGGGTCGGGGCGACCCTGGCCGCCATTGCCCGCCGCCCGCAGCCTGGGCTGCTTAGCCGGCAGGCCCCGGGAGCGCGGCCGGAGCTCGCCGAAATTATCAACTGGGGCGCAAAGGCGACCGCTCTGCGCTGACTCTGGGTCGGAGCGTTTCGCACCTGGGCCTCAGCGAAGGCGAGCGGTTACCGCCTGTTTCCACCACCCCGTCGCTGGACTGCGTGGACGGTGGACCCGACGGGGCAGGGAGAGCATCGCCTCCGCGGCAGGAGCGCGCACGCTGTGTTGGGCGGTCACACCGCGGCGCGATGCGGCGGCGATGGGACGGCGAATTTCCCGCCTTGCCACCTCTGACCCTGCGCGCACTCCTGCCGCGCACGGCGGGGCGGACAACTTCCCCCCCGAGGGTTGGAGCTTCGCCCGCGCGGCTCGCCAGGCCAAGTCTCGGGCGAATCGCGCGCCCTGGTGGTCGGCCCAAGCGACGGCGTCGACGACGACGCCGGCGTCGGCGAGTGGCGCGCGAGCTCGAGCATGCACCTGGCGAAGTCAGCCACCAGGGGGGCGCAAGACCAAGCGACGTGGGCCTGCGCAGAGGCACGCCGAAGTCCAGGTATACACCGCAGGACACTGCCGCGTCCACTGCTGACGCCTGGAGACCTCAGGAGATGCGGCCGCGGTGTCCCAGGGGTTGGAGTGGGCCAGGGGGGCTGCGCGGTGTCCTGTTGTGGCGGCGCCTCCTCAGCACGTCTCCTGCCAGCGCTTCGTCGGCCGGCGCCGCGGGCGTCGGTCCTGCGGGCGCGCGATCTGCACCAATCAAGCGGAACTCGGCGATGACGTCGGCCGGTCCACGGCACGCCGGGCAGCAGACCAAACTGGCGCCAGTGTTCGCACGAGTTGCGGGCGGCGTACGCGGCGCGGAATGCGTCGGCACGGCAGTCGCGCAACCCTCTCGCCGTGGACGAGGGTCTCGAGACTGATGGGGCACCCCCCGCCGTCGCCGTTGCACGCGGCCACGGCGGGGGGGGGGGGGGGGCAGCGAGCGCAGCAGCCGGCAGGGGGGGGGTCTTTCGGCCCACCTCCGCGCGGCTCGGCGTCGTTCTCGCCCCGATGTCGCAATAACTCCAGCGCTAGTTGCGCGCCGTGGAGCTCGCCGAGGCGTCGTCGCCGGGCGCAGTCGAGAGCGGCGCGCGCGCCGCGCGCGGATCGGCCGCCGCCGGACGGCCACCCACGTCTCGCGGACAGCGCAACTCTCCCCGATGGTTGCCGACGCCAACTGGCCTGCCCGAGTTCCGCAGGGCCGCTTCCGACGGAGTCGCCAGCACCGGCGGCGACGCGGGCTCTGGCGTCGATTGCGGCGGCCAGGCGGAACACGATCCGCAAGGCGCGCCGATGCTAAATGAGGCCACACTGAAGGCATGCAAGCCCAGCTCGGCAATTGCACGTCGGCAGCCGGTCGCGCGGGAGCGGCGGCTCGCGCGCTGACGCCGCTGGGCCAGTCGCGCCCCTGGGCCTGTCCCAGAGGACGCGAACCGCCAACTCGCGCCCACCGTGGCGGCGCGAGCGACGCTGCCAGCGACGGCCCCCTCGCTGCCGCCGCACGGGCCTGCAACGCAACCGCGGCCCCCTCAGCGGCCGCGCGGGGGCTAGCGCGCACCCCGCGCCACGAGGTCGCCCACGCCCTGTCGTCGCCGTCGGAACTCGGCGTCGCGGGGGCCGGGCGACGACGACGACGACGACGACGACGACGCCCAACGAAACCACAGAGTGCAACCAACCTGGCGCCACGAGCCGTCGGGCGACAAACTTGGCGCAGTAGCAGCTGATGCTGGCCACTACGCTGCCTTCGCCGGCGCCGGCCGTCTGCCATTCGAAGGATCAGAACTCTGCATGGAATCACTCCCGCCAGGGCCCGCAGTCACGGACTGCCCTGAGCCGGCGGCGCCCCTGATCATCCAAGCCGAACGCGCGCCCGCCAGGGGCCGCTTCTCAGTCAGGCTCGGCGGCCCCGTTTGCCCCGGGCGGGGGCGGCGCGGGCGCCGGCGGCAACGGGCGCGGGCGCCGAGGAAACAGAGCGCGCCCCTGGATGCGACGCCGGGGGCAGTCGCGCACGAGGCGTTCCACTGATCACACTCGCGGCATCTGCGACGTTCCTCGCCATGACCCACGGGTTTGCCACGACGGCCCGACTCCGCGCCGATGGCCCCGAATCCCCACGCCCCCTCACCCCTGCCCTGCCCGGGGCCCGCGACTGTTTTCCCTAAACGATATCCAAGCAAGTCAACCAGGAAGGCCGGGTAGCCCTGGCAGCCCTCGCCTCGGCCCTTGCTTTCCTGCCGATGACCCACCAGGCGCGGCGCGAGGGCCGGCAGTCGCCGAGGCGTCGCCGTCGCGATTCGGCGCGCTCGCAAGCCCGGAACAGGCGCGCGCCTCGCTGCTCCACGGGAAACCCGCGCAGCTCGGGGCCGTCGGCGGCCATTCCTGTCACGACGAATGAGCCGACGGCGTCGGCGTCGGCGCCCGCGCCGATATCTGCCGCCGGGAACGCCTTCGGCGCCTGCGGCGCCGGCGCAGGCGGGCCCCGCGCCGCCCCCAGCGCCGCGGCTGCAGCGCGGTAGGAACCTGCTCTCGCGCGGGCGCACCCGCGAGGGGTGCTCGCCACTGGGCCCAGCGGGCCGCCGAGGCGAGATTGCCGGGCGACCCCCTGACCACATGACCACCGCGCCGCAGCTGGCCCGTCGCGCGCGCGAGCTGCGCTGCATTGGTCGGGCGGCCACGTCGCAGCGCTGCAAGATCAGGGCCAGCCGCGCGCAGGACACCCCGACCGCGCGCAAGAGGGAGAAACCGAGGCCTTCGTAGCCGATCACAAGATGACCCGCTTGCTGCGCGGCCGCAGAGGATGTCAAAGCGGGCGTCGTCGACGCGCCCCTGCGGCAGTCCGCTAAGTCCATGAACGCAGAGGCTGCCGCGCCGCGCCCCTCCTCGCCCAATTGGCACCGTCGTTCGGCCAAACTGCGCAGCAAAAAAGTCACCGGCGGCACTGGGTCGCCAGCGACGCGACCTCCCTGGACCAGGACAGCCGGCGGCCACTCATCCACGCGCCCGCGAGGCATGCCAGCGAGGCGAGACGAGACGTAGGCCGCCCGTCAGAACTCCGCGGGGTCCAAGTTCGCCGCTGACAAGACCATCACCTCCCGCGCCCGTCGTTGGAAGGGAACCCGAGATTGCCGCTCGGGCCCCCAGGTCTGGAGGCGTCGCACGTTGCCGCCGCCGCCTCCTGCGCCCATGCAGGTTAGGCAGCTGGCCACGGCAAGCATGCCCACGCCGATGGCCTTCCATCCCGAAGGGAGGTCGCTCGATAAGTCCAGGAGACGCTGGAGGCGTGGGCCCACGCGCGGCACTGCTCTGACCATGAGCCTCGGAGCCGTCGCGGGCCCTGCCCCGAACGCGTTCCTCTTCGTCAGCGCATAGGCGCAGCTTCCAGTCGCGTCGTCGCGGCTGTCGCTGCGCTTGGGGCATCCCACAAAAATTGAGGCCATGCCCTTCGTGCGTCGCAACGTCGTGGCGACCGATGCACTCGGCGCACACCGCAACATAGCTGCCGCTATGTATTTCGCGCAACGCGTCGTTACCATATTTTCAAGACCACCAACTGCACGCATGCCCAGAGGAGAACGCATCATAATCTCGTGCTGCCAGTCTGAAGGGAACCAGCGGGTGTAGCGATGTGCCATATTCCAAAAGAGCGAAGACATATCGTCCCAGACCTGCTTCACTCTCCATTGGAGAGCTGGCGCCATAGTCGTCAAACAATTCATTGATTTCACATTCTGATCGAAATTCTTACCCACCTGCATGTCCCACGGCCGTCAACATAGTTGCGAGCAACTCGGGACAACTGAAGAAGGGTGCTGATGTACACGTTGGGCCACGTGTCCGCTCCTCACGCTTAGCCGAAAAAAGGAGGTCCCCATTGATTCCCCGAGCGCCTCGAACATAGTTCGAGCACACCCCGGGAAAGAGGCAGGCAACGGCGGGGTGACGCCGCGATCCTTGGTGTTCTTGGTGTCGAGATCGTTCGGATTGTAGTCAATGCACTGGCTGTACCCGTACCGGTAGTTCGTCCCGCTGTCCGTTTTAGCGGAAACGAAACGACTGAACACGGAGTGCAAAAAGATGCGGTGCATGTTTGCCGAAAACGGCGAGAAAATGAAGGCCACTGTCGAAGAGCAGTGGCCGGGAGGAGGTACCGCGTGGGCCATGGCGGCAGGAAGCGCAGATCGGAGCAAAACCCCGCTACCATTTATGATAACGAAATGTACGTTAAAAGCTGTTCTTGCGCATGGCACGATATGTTGTTAAAACGAGTCACACACGGGTACGGAAAAATATTCCTTTCCGTGCCCCCATGCGAAGTGGCCGCGGGAAAACGGAGACTTTTGGACAGGGCGAGGACCAGTGCAATAAATCAAGGGAGACAACTTACCCCGTTCGAGTGGCAAAAGCAGGAGGAACGGGCGGGAGAGAAGGATGAAAGCGAGGAAAGAGAAATGGAGGGAGAAGGAGAAGGGGGACAAAAAGAGGCAAGGTCGGAAAGAGAGGAGAGGGAAACTAAGGGAGGAAATGGAAGCAGGCAGGGGAGGGGAGGGGAGGGGAGGGGAGGGGAAGGGAGGGGCGATGAAGGAGGAAGGAAGGAAAGGGAAGGGGCAGTGCAGGAAGCACCCGCGCTTTAACGACACGTGCCACATGCTGCACCGCAGGAGTGGCCGCTGAACTGCGCCCACCCGCCCCCGCCCCACCTGCACGCAACGCTGGCGGCGCTTGCATCAAGACCTTGCCCGTGCGCCTGTCGGTCCGGGTCTTGAGATCCTGCCGCGGGGCGCGCGGGCTGTAAACGCAGGGCCCACTTCATCACCCCTCCCCCTCATCACACACTCCCCTTCCTGCTAGTCCTCCTACTGCTCCCTCCCTCCTACCTCACTCGTCCGACCATGGGCACCTGTTCCGCTCTCGGCAATCTTCGGTGGTCTTCGGCGGTTCTTGTGCGGTCTCTGACGGTCTCCGAGCGTTTGGCGCGGAAGCTGCATGAATGTGCTTCACGAGGGTCCATGATCGAACACCTGACATGCGTCCAACTCCTCCTCCTCCTCCTCCTCCTCCTTTTCCCCCTCCTCCTCCTCCTCCTCCTCCTCCTCCTCCTCCTCCTCCTCCTCCTCCTCCTCCTCCTCCTCCTCTTCTTATTATTATTATCATCATTATTATTATTAGTGTTATTATTATTGTTATTAGTATTATTATGATTATTATTATTATGTATTATTAATATTAGTATTATTATTAGTATTGTTATTATTATTATTATTAGTAGTAGTATTGTCATTGATATTATTATCATTATTATTATCATCATCATTATTATTATTATTAGTATCATTGTTAGTATTAGCATTATTATTATTAATAATATTATTATTAATAGTATTATTAGTATTATTAGTATTAGTATTAGTATTATTATCACTAGTATTAGTATTAGTATTATTAGTATTATTATTAGTATCATTATTATTAGTATCATTATTATTATTAGAGTTAGTAGTATTATTATTGTTGGTATGCGTATTAGTCTTCTTATTCGTATTATTCGTCTTATTAGCATGCGGCTTCTTATTATTCTGATTAGTATTATTCTTAGTGGTATTCTTCTTAGTATTATTATTGTTCTTATTCGTATGATTATTAGTATTAGTCTTCTTCTTATTCTTATGATTACTACTGTTAGTATTATGTTCTATTATTTTTATTATGATTATTATTATTAATATTCTTCGTCGTCCTCTTCTTAGTCGTATTATTATTATTGTTAGTCCTCCTCCTCCTCCTCCTCCTCCTCCTCCTCCGCCTCCGCCGCCTCCTCCTCCTCCTCTTCCTCCTCCCTCCCTCCCTCCCTCCCTCCCTCCCTCCCTCCCTCCCTCCCCCTCATCCTCCTCCTCCCTCCTCCTCTCCTCCTCCTCTCCTCCTCCTCCTCCTCCTCCTCCTCCTCCTCCTCCTCCTCCTCCTCCGCCTCCTCCTCCTCCTCCTCCTCCTCCTCCTCCTCCTCCTCCTTCCTCCTCCTCCTCCTCCTCCTCCTCCTCCTCCTCCTCCTCCTCCTCCTCCTCCTCCTCCTCCTCCTCCTCCTCCTCCTCCTCCTCCCCCTCCTCCCCCTCCTCCCCCTCCTCCTCCTCCTCCTCCTCCTCCTCCTCCTCCTCCTCCTCCTCCTCCTCCTCCTCATCTCATCATCATCATCTCATCATCATCATCATCATCATCATCATCATCATCAGCAGCAGCAGCATCAGCATCAGCATCAGCATCAGCATCAGCATCAGCATCATCATCACCATCATCATCATCATCATCATCATCATCATCATCAGCAGCAGCAGCATCATCATCAGCATCATCAGCATCATCAGCATCATCAGCATCATCATCATCATCATCATCATCATCATCATCATCATCAGTATCATCATCAGCATCGTCATCAGCAGCATCAGCATCATCAGCATAATCATCAGCAGCATCATCATCAGCATCATCATCAGCATCATCAGCATCATCGTCATCATCATCAGCGGCATCAGCATCATCATCATCGTCGTCAGCATCAGCATCATCAGCATAATCAGCATCAGCAGCATCATCAGTAACATCATTACCAGCCTGATCATCATGATCATCCTCATCATCAGCATCAGCATCATCATCATCAGCATCATCAGTAGCATCAGCATCATCATCAGCATCATCATCTTCGTCATCGTCATCATCCGCATCAGCATCATCATCAGAACCATGATCATCATGATCATCATCATCATCATCATCATCAACAACAGCAGCAGCATCAGCATCAACATCATCATCAGCATCGTGCTCATCATCAGCAGCAACAGCATCATCATCATCATCATCATCATCATCATCACAATTATTATCATCATCAGTATCATCATCATTTGTATCAGCATCATCACCATCATCATCATCAGCATCAGCATCGTCATCATCATCGTCAACGTCATCATCAGCATGATCATCATCATCATCATCATCATCATCAGCAGCATAATCAGCATCAGCATCTTCGTCATCGTCATCATCAGCTCAGCATCAGCATCATCCGCATCGTCAGCATCAGCATCATTACCATCATCATCATCATCAGCACCAGCATCATCAGCATCATCAGCAGCAACATCAGCATCATCACTATCATCATCATCATTATCATTATCAGCATCATCGTCACCATCATCAGCATCATCATCAGCATCATCAGCGTCATCATCAGCATCATCACCATCAGCATCATCAGCATCATCAGCATAATCATCGTCAGAATCGTCATTAGCATCATCAGACTCACCATCAGCAGCATCATCATCAGCATCACCATCGTTATCATCGTCAACGTCATCATCAGCATGATCATCAGCACCATCATCATCAGCATCATCAACATCATGAGCATCATCATCAGCATCATCGTAATGCTCATCCTAATCGTCATCAAGGCCATCTTCATCATCTGCACCATCATCATCGTAATGATCATCATCAGCAGCATCATCATCAGTGCCAGATTCATCATCATCAGCATCATCATCGGTAGTATCATCAGAATCGGCAACACCGTCATCATCAACATCCTCAGAATCACCGACATCATCAGCAGCAGCATCATCATCGGAATCAACATCATCATCATCATCGGCGTAATATTTGTCACCCTGGTCATCACCATAAGCAGTAGCATCATCATCAGCATCATCAGCAGCAGCATCATTATCATCTTGATCATCATCATCATCATCATCAGCAGCAGCAGCATCATCATCATTATCATCGTCATTTTGTCCTCATCGATCACGTTCATCTTCATGATCATCCGTGGTCCCTCTCCTCCTTTCCTCCTCCTCCTCCTCTTCATCATCATCTTCCACTTATCGATATGAATCCGCTGTTTAGCAGTATCATTCATAATAATATGTTTATTATGTGGTACTCTCATATGTAGCCGACGTCGCCGCCCCGTCGCCGCCTCGTCGCCGCCCGTCGCCGCCCATCGCCAGGGCCTGTCTGTCGGTCTGGCAGCTATGCTGCCGCCGTCGCCGCCCCGTCGCCGCCTCGTCGCCGCCCGTAGTTTGGGCCTGTCTGACGGTCTGGAGGCTATGTAGCCGACGTCGCCGCCCCGTGGCCACCACGTCTCCGCCCGTCGTCTGGGCTTGTTTGTCGATCTGGCGGCTAAGTTGCCGCCGTCGCCGTCCCATCGCCGCTTCGCGAACGGGCCTGTGATATACCCCGTGGCGCCCCCCTCGGAAGTGCTGAAACCAACGCTTGGCCTGAGACGTCCTCGGAAACTGCCCCGAAAGAGAAAGATGCTAAGCACCCAAACAGGCAAACCGCATGAGACTTCCCCCCAAATTGGGCGCGAACGGGCCCGTGATATACCCCCTGGCACACCCCTTGGAAGTGCTGAGACCAACGCCTCGCCTGAGACATCCTCGGAAACTGCTCCGAAAGAGAAGGATGTTGAACACCCAAACAGGCAAACCGCATGAGACTTCCCCCCAATATAGGCGCGAACGGGCCTGTGATATACCCCGTGGCGCTCCCCGTTTGGAAGTGCTGAAACCAACGTTTCGCCTGAGACATCCTCGGAAACTGTTCCGAATGAGAAAGATGTTGAGCACCTAAACAGGCAAACGGCCTGAGACATCCCCCCAGTTTGGGCGCGAACGGGCATGTGGTATATCCTGGGCGCCCCCCTTTGGCAGTGTTGCCACCGGCGCCTCGCCTGAGACATCGTCACAACATGCGTGCGGGCCTGAGCGCGAAGGGGCCACTACTGTGAGTGAGCCTGCATATGAGTGGTCCCGAGCACAAGAAACCTGAAAATCAGGAACCGAAGAGCGAGCGCATATGAGTATGAGTGGGTATGTGTACGAATGAGTCTACATGTGAGAGAAGCAGAGAATGATGACCTGAATGTGGGAGGTGGTGTCTCGTTCTCCGCGCGGCCAGATCAATGTAATAAGAAGGCACCCATCCTTAGGATATGGGGGGAAAGCATGTGGTGTCGTGAAGATTTCAAAACCGACTGTCCCAAAAAAACATGTACACCCACACGGTTTCGCAACATTGTTTTCCAAAAAACAAACAAACAAAAAATGCGTTTTCTTGCGAATTCTTAGGTAAACGAATGGTTTTCGGCATGGCATACGATGTGTCCAAAAAGGTTTCGCGCGCGAATGTCAGAATCGTTGGAACACCCTTTGCGCGCGTGCTGTCGCAAGAATAGTTCTGCAAAAAGCGGGCGAAATGCACGCGCGCACGTCGTCCCGCGCGCGTGTGCCGCAATCATTGGAAAACCGGAGGTTCCATAGAATGTCAAAACCGTGCGTCGCGAAACCCTGCAAACACAGATGGGTTCGCAACATCACTAGAAATATATAGATACATATACATATTTATGAACCCCCCCAAAAAAACACACTGTCGATCTTGTGAATGGTTGGGAAAACCGTTAGTCTTTCCACATGTTCATAGAATTCGGCCAAACGGGCCTCTCGCGCCGCATACCGAAATCATTCGAACGCCCTTGCGCGCGCGCTGGGGGGGCACGACCAACGTCAAATAATACCATACGGGCCGCTGTCGCGCGTCGGTCGCGCGCGCATGTCGAGCCCCTTCCGAAACCTTCATCGCCGACGCGAGGGCGCCGTCATCGTCATCGGCGTGATCAGCATCGGCGCTGTCACTGGCCGCGCCGTCGTCGCTGTCAACATCGCCACCAGCATCGTTACTATCATCATCGTGCCTATCGTCGTCGACGTTGCCATGATACCGCGTTCGCGTCGGTTGCGCCAAACTGGCTGGCCGCTGCGCGCGCGAGCACGCGCGGGATGTCGCCGCGGCCGCAGAGATGCACCAGCCAACACCAAGCACTCATCGCAATCGCCGCCGCATGGGCGCTGCAAACCACGTTGCGGGCGGGAGGGTAAGATAATTGCGCGAGCAGTGGAGTCGGCAACTTCAAGTCCGGCAATTATCTTTTCTTACCAGTGAATAATATCGATTCCCTTTTCGCATTGCAGTTTAAATATGAGTCTGCCACTATGACCATCCAAAATATGAACTCATACCATCCCAGCCGAGCGGGCATCCGCCCCCCCTGGCCCCCCTCTGCCAAAAAGACTACGCGCGCACACTCGCTTATCAAAAATCACCCGTGCGACAGAAACTTTGTTTTATATATATATATATATAAATATATATATATAAGAGAGAGACCATGTGTTTAAACACAGACTTTCTTTTCTGGTTAAAAAATACTGCATTATATTTGTTTTGAATGAAACACAATGTTTGGGGCTCACGCGCGTTAACAGCATGGATGTCAAAACCGTGCGTCGCGAAACCCTGCAAACACAGATGGGTTCGCAACATCGCTAGATATGTATATAGATACATATACATATTTATGAACCCCCCAAAAAACGCACTGTCGATCTTGTGAATGGTCGGGAAAACCGTTAGTCTTTCCACATGTTCATAGAATTCGGCCAAACGGGCCTCTCGCGCCGCATACCGAAATCATTCGAACGCCCTTGCGCGCGCGCTGGGGGGGCACGACCAACGTCAAATAATGCCATACGGGCTGTTGTCGCGCGTCGGTCGCCCGCGAATGTCGAGCCCCTTCCGACACCTTCATCGCCGACGCGAGGGCGCCGTCATCGTCATCGGCGTGATCAGCATCGGCGCTGTCACTGGCCGCGCCGTCGTCGCTGTCAACATCGCCACCAGCATCGTTACTATCATCATCGTGCCTATCGTCGTCGACGTTGCCATGATACCGCGTCCGCGTCGGTTGCGCCAAACTGGCTGGCCGCTGCGCGCGCGAGCACGCGCGGGATGTCGCCGCGGCCGCAGAGATGCACCAGCCAACACCAAGCACTCATCGCAATCGCCGCCGCACGGGCGCTGCAAACCACGCTGCGGGCGGGAGGGCAAGGCAATTGCGCGAGCAGTGGGGCCGGCAACTTCAAGTCCGGCAATTATCTTTTCTTACCAGTGAATAATATCGATTCCCTTTTCGCATTGCAGTTTAAATATGAGTCTGCCACTATGACCATCCAAAATATGAACTCATACCATCCCAGCCGAGCGGGCATCCGCCCCCCCTGGCCCCCCTCTGCCAAAAAGACTACGCGCGCACACTCCCTTATCAAAAATCACCCGCGTGAGAGAAACTTTGTTTTATATATACATATAAAGAACATGCGTTTAAACACCAGTTTTCTTTTCTTGTTTAAAAATACTATGTTATCTTTGTTTTTTTGAATAAAAATAAAAGAAAGAAAAACAACAACAACAACAACAAAAGTCGTCGCGCGCGCATCCCGATATCCGACAAGAACCTTCGGTTTCGCAAATGTTGCAAAATCGAGCGCCCCCCCCCCCCCCAAAAAAAAAAGGGTTCGCAACCCGCCCTATATATATATATATATATATATATATATGCATTTATATATATGTGTATATATAACTTTCCTTGCATGAAACCATAGATGTGGAACATTTTCAGAAACTGCTACCAAACGGGTTTCGGGCGCGCCGTCGCGAGATACCATTGCAAGAACAAGATCGAAGTGCACGCGCGCATCGTCGCGCGCGCGCCAAATTCCGACAAAAACCTTCGGCGTCGCAACGATTGCAAAACCGAGCTTTGTTTAACAAAAAAGTTTCGCGACGCGGATTTTCAACAAAAAAACTTGCGCGGGCGTTCTTAAGAATTCTTAAGAAAACCATTGGTTCTCCAAAGTGTTCGCGAAATGCCCCCATGTTGGTGAAAACACACATGGCCTCGAAACAGCAGAAAAATGCTCGCTCTCTTGCGAATTATCCAGACAACCCGACTTTTCAATATGCCCATGGACTTCTACCAAACGGACCCCCCGCGCCGCGTGCCGAAATCGTTCGAACGCCCTTGCGCGCGTGCCGGGGGGGGGGCGCGATCCGCGTCAAATAATGGCACGCGGGCCGTCATCGCGCGTCGGTCGCGCGCGCGCGTCGAACTTTTTCTGCGACCTTCACCGCCGACGCGACGGCGCCGCCATCGTCGCCGGCGCGATCGGCATCGGCGCCCGCGCTGGCAGCGCCGTCGTCGCTGTCAACATCGCCACCAACATCGCCACTGGCATCATCGCCGCATCGGTCGCGCCAGCGCGCGCGCGGGTCGGCGCGGCCGCAGAGATGCACCAGCCAACACCAAGCATGCATCGCAATCGCCACCGCCTGGGCACTGCAATCCAAGTCGCGGGTGGATGGACGAGACGTTTGCAAGCGCATGGAACGCGTCAACTTGCCTGTTACAATCAAGTGTCTGAAAAGAGTATAAACGCCCCCCCCCCCCAATATATATATATATATATATATATATTACCTTCCCCTTTTCGCATTGCAATGTATTCATGAATCTATCCTATCGCCCATCCGAAGTTTGAATTCATACCACCCCAGCCAAGCCGGCATCGGCCCCCTCCCACGCGCGCGCGCTCTGACGAATCCTCGAGACATCCGCATGTTTTGTTGCGAACACTTTCAGATAATACTACCAGATGGGCCTCGCGCTCGAGCATGTCGAGATCGCCCGATCGCCCCCGCGCGCGCCGCCACGGGCGCGCGCCGAAATTCGCCAAGAACCTCGGGTTTCGCAACGATTGCAAAACCGAACACCCAAAGAAACATTCAAACACACCTGGTTTCGCAACAACAATTTTCAGCAGAAGCCTGCGCCCGCGCCCCTGCGAATTCTTGAAGAAACGGGAAATGTTTCAACACCCCCATGGAATGCTGCCAGCGGGCCTCTCGCGCAGCATGCCGACGTCATTCGCGCGCCCTTGCGCGCGCGCTCGGGGGGTGCGATCCGCGCCAAATAGTGCCACGCGGGCAACTCTCGCGCGTCGGCCGCGCGCGCACGTCGAACCCCCTACGCAACTTGAACCTTCATCACCGACGCGACGACGCCGCCATCGTCGCCGGCGCGATCAGCATCCGCGCCACGACGGGTCGCGCCGCCATCGCCGTCGACATCGCCACCAGCATCACCACCATCACCACCGCGTCGACCGCCGTCGACGCTGCCGCGATGCCACGCCCGCCCAAGTCGCCGAAGTGCCCGCTGGGACGTGTCCGGCGGTCAGCGCCAACCGCGGCTGCGTCGGTCGCGCCAAAGTAGCCGCCCGCTGCGCGCGCGCGCGCGGGCTGCCGCGGCGGCTGCCAGCGCCGAGCACCCATCGCAATATCCGCCGCATGGGGTTTGCACGCCAAGTCGCGCGCGGGCGGGGGGGGTGCCTGCGCGAGCAGGAGCGGGCAAGTTCAAGTTGACCACTGGTGGATTGCACCATATAGACCCCCCTTTCTTACGAGAGAATAAACTTCACCACCACCCCCGACGCCGAACTTATCAGCCCCACCATGGGGGCGCGCAATGCACGCGCGATTCTGCCCCATCGCCCACCATGAACGCGGAGCTGACGGAAAAAGTGAAAGCGCTCCAAATTTTCTCAACGCTCGCGGATCACTGCCCGCGCCTTCGCGCTTCAGTTGCCGAATTGCGCCGCGCATGTCATCGCGCAAATTCCTCGGTGATTTTAACTCTGATCCTGCTCTGCCTGCAAAATCAGATCTGAATTCTCACGCGTAGTGATTGACCGTTCTTAGTGCTTGTCATCATCGTTAATCGCACTTATGCAAAAGATGTCGTCGCATTCTTCTGTATTACGTGCATGCACCATTAACAATGAAAATGGAACACATGATCTCAATCGGCTACTTAAAAATGGCCCCATTCAAGAGAAACACGCTAAATTCATCCCGGCCCAGCAGGCATCGGCCCCCCGCGCGCATGCACCGTCAACAATAAAATGAAACGCGTGATCTCAATCGACTACTAAAAAATGGCCCCTTCAAGAGAAACACGCTAAATTCACCCCGGCCCAGCCGGCACCGGGCCCCCACCGCCCTCTGCAAGAGGGGGAAGAAGAAGAAGAGGAAGAAAGAGAGAAAGAATAAGGGGCGGGGGGGGGACAGAGAGAGAGAGAGAGGGAGATAGAGAGAGAGGGGCAACGCGGAGTAATCTCGCGCGCGCTCTTGCAAATTCCGATGGCAAAAAAAAAAAAAAAAAAAAAAAAAAAAAAAAAAAAACACGCACGCACGCGCGCGCGCACACACGCACACACACACACACACACACACACATCGGTATTCCATCATGTAAGATCCGACCAAACGGGCTTCACGCGCGCACATAGAAATCGTTCGAACGCCCTCGCGCGCGCGCCGTCGCGAGAATCCCTTGCCCAAAACAGATCGAAGTGCACGCGCGCGCGCCCCCTCGCGCCGCGCGCCGACATCATTCGCACGCCCTCGCGCGCGTGCTGATGGGACACGATCCGCGTCGAACAACGCCACGCAGGCCGCTCTCGCGCGTCGGCCGCGCGCACACGTCGAACTCCTTACAGCACCTTTCATCACCGACGCGAAATCGCCGCCATCATCGCCGGCGTGACCAGCATCCGCGCCGCGACTGGCCGCCCCGCCGTCGCTGTCAACATCGCCACCAGCGTCGCTGCTATCATCGCGTCGACCTGCGTCGACGTTGCCATGATACCGCGCCCGCCCATTTCGTCGACTCCCATTGAAATGTCTGCTGGGATGTCCCCAAACGGTCAGCGCCACCGCGTTCGCGTCGGTCACTCCAAAATAGCTGGCCGCTGCGCGCGGCGCATGCGCGGGCTACCGCGGCCGCGGAAATTCACCAGCCAACACCAAGCACTTGGCGTCGACTTGACGGTTCAAGGCTCGCCGTCGCCGCCCCGCCCCCGCCTCGTCACCACCCGGCGTCTGGGCCTGGGTGTCACTCTGGCGGTTCCGTGTTCGCCATCGCCGCCCCGTCGCCGCCTGGTCGTCGCCCGTCGTCTGGGCTTGGGCGTGGGTCTGGCGGCTCAATGTTCACCGTCGCCGCCCCGTCGCCGCATCGCCGCCGCCAAGCGTCGGGGCTTGGGCGTCGGTCTGGCGGCTCGTGTTCGTCGTCGCCGCCCCGTCGCCGCCCGTCGTCTAGGCATGGGCGTCGGTCTGGGCGTTCCATTTTCGCCGTCGCCGCCCCGTCGCCGCCTCCTCGTCGCCCGTCGTTTGGGCCTGGGTGTCAGTCTAGCGGCAAAGTGCTCGCCGTCGCCGCCCCGTCGCCGCCCCGTCGCCGCCCCGTCGCCACCGATATTCTCCTTTCTTTAAAAAGATTGAAATCGACCCCCCCGGGATTATCACTCCCCTTTTTCGTAGTGCAATGTACATTTGATTCTGCCCCAATGTCCACCCTAAACATGAATTCGTACCATATTAGTCAAGACGGTATCGCCCCCCCCCCCTCCTTTCTAAAAATAGTATGCGCGCACACGCGCTTGTCAAAACTCACAAATGTTCAAGAAACCCTTACAACAAATGAAACGAAGTTCACACGCGCGCATCGTCGCGCGAGCATGCCGAAATGTTTCAAAATTTTTCGGCGTCGCAAGGATTTCAAAATCTTGCTTCAACAAAAACACAAACAACGACAACAACAAACAAAAAAAAAAAAACGCGACACTGGTTATTCATTATAACAAAGATTATTAATATAAAAGAAGAAAGGGAGAGAAACAAAAAAACAACAACAAAAACTTGCGCGGGCGTCCTTGGGAATTCTTAAGAAAACCATTGGTTATCCAACATGTCCGCGAAATGCTCCCAAATGGGCGCCGCGCGCGCGCAAGTCGAAGTCGTTCGAAAACCCTTGTGCGCGCGCCGTCGCGATCGTTAAAACGAAACGCACGCGCGCGAATCATCGGGTGCACATGCCGGAATCCGTCAAAAACCTGCGGCTTCGTAGTGATGACAAAACCAAGTGCCAAAAACACATACACAAACACAGGGTGTGGCAACAACAATTTTCCCCAACAGCAAAAAATCAAACCAACAAATGCGGTCGCGCTCTTGCGAATTCTTGAAGAAACCGACGGTTTTGTTTTCAACATGTTCATGGAATCCTGCCAAATGGGCCTCCCGCGCCGCATGCCGACATCATTCGCACGCCCTCGCGCGCGTGCTGGGGGGGGGGCACGATCCGTGGCAAGTAATACCATGCGGGCCACTCTCGCGCGTCGGTCGCGCGCGCATGTCGAACCTTTTCCAAAACCTTCATCACAAACGCAACGACACCGTCGTCGTCGTCGTCGTCGTCGTCGTCGTCGGCGTGATCAGCATCGGCGCCCGCAATGGCCGCGCCTGCGTCGTTGTCAACATCGACACCAGCACCGCTACTATGATCATCGTGTCTACCGTTGCCGACGTTGCCATGATACCGCGCCCGCGCAAGTGGCCGACTCGCAGCGAAGTGCCCGCTGGGATGTGCCCAGCTGTCAACGCCACCGCGGCTGCGTCGGCCGCGCCAAAGTAGTTGGCCGCTGCGCGCGCGCATGCGCGGGCTGTCGCGGCCGCGAAGATTGACCAGCCAGCGCCGAGCACTCATGGCAATCGCCGCCGCATGGGGTTTGAAAACCAAGTTGCGGGTGGGTGGGTGGGATGTTTGCGCGAGCAGTGGAGAGGACAACTTCAAGCTGAGCATTGATGAACTACACATCATAGCTGCTATAGCTTGCACAACATAGATCGCACAACAGATTCCACCGCATACATTGCACCACGTGGAGTCGAGTGGTTGCTCCACAGCGATCGCTCAGCATAGATTGCACCTCGTCGATTGCACCACGCCGATTGCACCACTTAGGTTCACAACGTAGACTGCACCACACAAATTGCACAAGCTAGATTGCTCCACAAAGGTTGCACAGCATTTGTTGCACAACAGTGGTTGCACCACCTAGGTTGCACCACGCCGAGTGCACCGCATATGTTGCACATTACATACTGCTAGAAACACAATGTTTGGGGTTCACGCTTGTTAACAGTATGGATAGTAACATCCTTATTCCCGATCAGAATCACCATCACCCATAGCATCATCAGCATCATCAGCATCAGCATCGTCATCAGTATTATCAGCATCAGCAGCACCAGCATCTTCCCCATCTTTCATCAGCAGCAGCATCGCCAAGAACAGCATCATCCTCATCAGCAGCAGCAGCGTCATCATCAGCATCATCATCAGCAGCAGCAGCAACATCATCAGCAGCATCATCAGCAGCAGCATCATCATTATCACCATCAGCAGCAACAGCAGCAACGTGATCAGCAACAGCATCATCAGCAGCATCATCAACAACATCATCAGCATCACCAAAATCTCCATCATCATCATCCTCATCATCATCACCAGCAGCGTCAGCATCCGCATAATAATCAGAATCACCATCATCATCGTCATCATCAGCAGCATCATCATCAAGAACAGCATCATCATGCTTATTAACATCATTAGCATCACCAGCCTCATCACTGTCATCAACATCATCATCAGCATCTTCATCATCATCAGCAACATCAGCATCGTCATCACCATCGTCATCGTCAGCGCCATCGTCATCGTCATCGTGGCGTTATCGTCATCATCGTCAGTATCACCATCACCATCAGTATCATCATCATCAGCATCATCGTAAGTGGCATCATCAACCACATCATCAGCATCACCATACTCACCATCATCATCATCCCCTCCTCATCATCAGCATCATCATCATCATCATCATCATCATCATCATCATCATCATCATCCTGCTGCTGCCCTCGTTTCCTCCTATTCCGCCTCCTCATCATCATCCTCCTCCTCCCATTCCTACTCCTCCTCCTGCTCCTCTTCCTCCTCCTCTTCCTCTTCCCAATGGGAGCCCGCCAGGCGACTTCCGTCCCAGGGCGGCTTACGCCCTGGCGGCTTCCCCCGCCTTGGGCCCGCGCACGGGCCGCGCTCTGCGCCGCAAAAACCTGGGCCGCCACGGGGCCGAGTCTGCGCGCCCGCCACGGCGCCCCCGGCGGCGGCGGCGGTATCGGCGGCCCCCTCGGCTGCGACGGCGGTCACTTCGGGCGACCTGCGGCGGTCCCTGCAGCGGAGGCTCCGGCGGCCGCTGCAATCTGGGGGCGGCGGAGGCCAGCGGCGGGGGGCGGCGAGGGGGCCGCCCTCCTCGAAGACGCACGGCACCGACGAGCTGTGGCACGACACCTCCGCGCTCGCCCCCTCTACGTACTTCGTTTTCTTCCTCCACCTCCCCCTCCTCCTCCTCCTCCTCCTCCCTCCTCTCCTCCTCCTCCTCCAACTCCTGCTCCTCCTCCTGCTCCTCCTCATCCTCCTCCTCCTCCTCCTCCTCCTCCAACTCCTCCTCCTCCAGCTCCTCCTCCTTCTCCCCCTCCTCCTATTCCTCCTCCTCATCCTCCTCTTCCTCATCCTCATCCTCATCCTCTCCTCATCCTCATCCTCATCCTCAGCCTCAGCCTCATCCTCATCCTCATCCTCATCCTCCTCCCCTCCTCCTCCTCCTCCTCCTCCTCATCATCATCATCATCATCATCATCATCAGCCTCAGCATCAGCATCAGCATCAGCATCATCATCATCATCATCACCACCACCACCACCACCACCACCATCATCATCATCATCATCATCAGCAGCAGCAGCAGCAGCAGCATCATCATCATCATCATCATCATCGTCATCATCATCATCATCATCATCAGCATCATCATCATCATTATCCTACCCCTCCCCTCCTCCTTGTCATCATGTTCCTCCTCCTCCTTCTCCTCCTACTCATTATCCGTCTCCTCTTCCTCTTCTTCTTCTTGTTTATCTTATTCCTTTTCCAACTCCCTCCTCCTCCTCTTCCTCCCCCTCCTCCTGATCCGCATCATCATCCTTATCCTCATCCCCATCCTCATCGCCATATGCCTCCTCATCATTCTTATCCTCCTTCTTGTCATCCTCCTCCCCATCATTATCAACATCATCATCAGCATCATCACCATCATCATCATCATCAGAAGCAGCCTCAGTACTGTCATCGCCATTGCCATCAATATCATCATCACCCTCATCATCATCATCATCATCGCAATCAACATCAACAGCATCATCATCGGCATCAGTATCATCAGCATCATCATCATAATCATCATCAGCAGCACAAGCAGAATCATCATCAGCATCAGCATCGTCATCACCAGCACCAGCATCTTTACCAGCATAATCGGCACCACCATCATCATTAACAACCAAATCACCATCATCAGCATCACCATCACCATCATCGTCAACATAATTTCCATCACCATCACCATCATCGACATCATCATCATCATCATCATCATCATCATCATCATCAGCAGCAGCACCGCCCTCATCGTCGCCTTTGTTATCATAGTTGTCATAAGCATCAGCATCATCAGCATCATGATCAGCATCACCGTCGTCGTCATTGACATAGTCATCAGCAAAGGCGTCATCAGCATCATCATCTCCATCAACAGCCGCATCAGGAGCAGCGTCATCAGCATCACCGATGCCATCAGCATCAGCATCATCATCAGCATCATCATCGCCATCATCATTGTCATCGAAAATAACATCAAGATCATCAGCATCATCAGCGCAACCATCATCATCACCACCATCAGCATCATCATCACCAGCACCATAGTCGTTATCATCATAATCACCACCACCATCATCATCATCAACAACCACAGCATCCACGTCACCAATCACCAGCACGAGCATCATCATAATCGCCACCATCATTGTCATCACCGTGATTATGATCATAGTCATCATCATCATCAGCGTCATAGTATCATCATGCACCATCAGTTGCCACCACCACCACCATCATCACCATCGTCATCATTATCGTCATCATCGTCGTCATCATCACCATCATCTTAATAATCGTCATCATCCTCATCACCACCACCACCACCACCATCATCATCATCATCATCATCACCATCATCATCATCATCATCATCATCATCATCATCATCATCATCATCATCATCGCCATCGTCGTCATCATGATCACCATCATCTTCATCTGCATAATCATCATCATCACCATCGTCCACAAGATGAAGCATCTGTTGAGTTCCCGCCCCCCCCCGTCCCCCCCTGCCCCCGCAACTCCTCGTCGTGCCTCCCCCCCGTGCCATCAGCGTTATTCATATTCCTCACTCATCCTTCCCTCCTCGACCCTCCTTCCTCCTCCTCCTCCTCCTCCTCCCTCCTCCCTCCTCCTCCTCCGCCTCATCCTCCCCATCATCCCTCATACGCTAAATACGATGAACCTGCCTTGTCCTCCTCGTCCGTCTCTCTCCTTGGTTTCCCCTGCCGCTGTCCCTCGTCATTCGTACTTTCCTCTTCCTGATCTTCCTTCTCCTCCACCCTCGCCTCCCCTCCTCCTCCTCCCTCTCCTCCTCCATCCCTCTTCCTAATCAGAGTGAGGGGGCCGAACGGTCATTCACTGTCCCTGGGCGCGTGGCTGCAAGGAGGTTCTGAGGTGCGGACTGCTGTTGTTGTTATTGTTGCTGCTGCTGTTGCTGCTGGTGATGGTGGTGCTGTTGGTGGTGGTGTTCTTGTTGGTGTTGTTGCTGTTGCTGCTGTTGTTGGTGGTTGGTTGTCGTCGTCCCCCCCACAACCTGGCCCGCGACCGGGCCCGCGACCCACCCGCGATCCACCCGCGATCCACCCCGCAACCCACACGCAACCCACCCCGCGACCCACCCGCGACCCAGCCCGCGACCCACCCCGCGACCCGCCCGCGACCCACCCGCGACCCACACGCGACCCCCCCCGCGACGCACCCGCGACCCAGCCCGCGACCCGGCCCGCGACCCGCCCGCGACCCACCCACATTTCGTTAACGAAAAAATCTGCGCCTGCGGGGGGCTCACATGTCAAAGGTGGGCGCCTGCGGCGGGCTTCTTCAGAGCCTCAACGACGGTCAACGCCCTCGCTGCCCCCTCCCTTTGATCCGCCACTGCGGGATGCGAGATGAATCACTCCTCCCTGTCGCACCCCGAGACGGGTCGATAGGGCGGGCTGGGCGCTTCGCGTGAGCCTTCCTTTTTGGACACCCGAAATGGGTACGGAAAGAATGGGTACAATGCCCAACAACAAATGTTATCCCAAACCAACAGCGGCCGCTGTTGGGCAGGCGGCCTTCTGCCTCGAATGGACACAGGCCGCGGCGGCGTGGACAGCGAGCCCTGTTCAAAATGAAACAGATCCGCTGTTGGGCATTGTACCCGTTCTTTCCGTGCCCATTTCGCGTGCAGAGAAGGAGGAGGCGGAGGAGGAGGAGGGGGAGAAGGGGGAAGAGGAGGAGGAGGAGGAGGGGGGGGGGGAGGAGGAGGAGGAGGAGAGGAGGAGGAGAGGAGGAGGGAGGAGGAGGAGGAGGAGGAGGAGGAGGAGGAGGAGGAGGAAGGGAGGAGGAGAAGGAGGAGGAGGAGGACGAGGACGAGGAGGAGGAGGAGGAGTCTGCGATGAGGATGAGGATGAGGAGGAGGAGGAGGAGGGGAGGATGAGGAGTTTCGTTCGTGCAGATTCCGCACCGTGTGTGATGCTGCAGCTTGAAAACTGCAACGGCTTCGCGGACGGAGGGCGGATCGCTTCCAGAATGCGGCCCTCGCCCCCGCGCCGCGCGCACGCGTCGTCGGAGTGTGCCAGAGAGTCTCAGGGGTGGAGGCCCGGTCGCTCTCAGAGCGTGGCTCTCGCCAAAGCAGCGCACCAATTTCGCCTTAAAGTTCGCAAAGAGTCTCAAGGATGGAGGGCGGGTGATTGTCAAGACGTGGCTCTCGCCCTCGCGCCGCGCACGTTCGTTTTGAGAGTCTGCAAGAATTTGACGGATGGAGGGCGGCTCCTCATCAAAGTGTGGCTCTCGCCTTCGCGCCGCGCACACTTGCCTTTCAAAAGCCGATGACAGTTTCAAAGACTATCATGGCTGGCGTCTTAGACATGGTGTGCTGGCACGAAAAAGGATTGTCAGGGCGCGACAGTCACATTGATTTGCGGTGTTGACGTCCCAGAAATGGCTTTCTGGCACGATTCAGGAGCATCAGGTCGCAACAAGAACGCTGATTCGCGGCATTAGAATCCCAGGAACGGTGCTCTGGCACGGTTGAAGAGTTTCAGGCGGTTGTCTTCCAACGGGGCTCTTCCCGCAGTGAAAACGACTCCTAATTAGGAGCCTATGAAGAGGGAACTTGGAGGGAGGGTTGATTGCAACATCGTTGATGAGTTTTGGGTTTGCACTGCTCCTCCTCATCCTCCTCCTCATCCTCCTCCTCCTCCTCCTCCTCCTCCTCCTCTGTCTCTTCCTCCTACTCCTCTTCGCTCCTCCTTGCTGCCCCTCGCTCATGTGTTGATCCTCCTCCTCCTTCTCCATATGATCGTCGTCCTTTGTCCCTCACCCTGCCTCCCACTCCCTCTCCCTCCAGCAGGAGCACTACGAGCGGAAGGACCGAGGCATTGATGCTACCAGCGTAAGGGAGTTCGGAGCAAATGCGTGCACGTCCCATCGAGCTTCAACTGCAAAGGCCCTGGCCTCCAGAGACCTCCAGAACACAGGAAGGATCAGAGGGGTTCGGCTCGACGCTCTGGTGCCCCAAGTGAGGGTCCCATCCCTTTCCACGGGACCTCATGCTCGACCACCTCCTCCTCCTCCTCCCTCCTCCCTCCTCCCTCCTCCCTCCCCTCCT
>CAUYUJ010017912.1:0-22500 GCA_963575745.1 Prorocentrum cordatum
TCATCATCATCATCATCATCATCATCATCATCATCATCATCATCATCATCATCATCATCATCATCATCATCATCATCATCATCATCCCCCTCCCCCTCCTCTTCCTCCTCCTCCTCCTCTTCACCCTTCTCCTCCGCGAAGGTTGGGTGAGCATTGGGGTCTGTGCTGGACGCTGCCCTCCTCCTCCTCCTCCTCCTCCTCCTCCTCCTCCCTCTCCTCCTCCTTCTCCTGCTCCTCCCGCTCCTCCCGCTCCTCCTCCTCCTCCTCCTCCTCCTCCTCCTCCTCCCTCCTCCGTCTCCTCCTCCTGCCTCCTGCTCTCCTCTCCTCCGTCTCCCTCCTCCTCCTCCTCCTCCTCCTCCTCCTCCTCCTCCTCCTCCTCCTCCTCCCCTGCTCGAGGCCACCGATCGGCAGAGCGCTCCGCGCTCCCAGGGAGGGAGGCCAGGGCCCGCCCAGTCGGGGCTCGGGACAGCCCCGGGCGCCCCCGAGGCCGTGCCTGCCGCCGCCGTGGACCCGCGCGCGCGCGAGCTGTGGGCACGGATCGACCCGCAGGGTCGGGGCGTCGCCTCCGCGGCGGACTTCGAGGCGGCGTCGGCGAACGCGCGGGGGGGGGGGACGGTGGAGGGAGGAGAGGAAGAGGAGGAGGATGCGGAGGAGAGGAGGAGGAGGAGGAGGCTAGGAGGACGACGGATGAGGATGAAACGACGAGGAGGACGAGGAGGACGAGCAGACGAGGAGGACTGTGGACGGTGGAGGGTTTCTACGAAGGGCTCAGGAGACCCCGTCCTCCTCCTCCTCTCCTCCTCCTCCTCCATCCTCCTCCTCCTTCTGCTCCTCCTCCTCCTCCTCCTCCTTCTCCTCCTCCTCCTCCTCCTCCTCCTCCGTCTCCTCCTCCTCTCGTATGGCATGCAGTTCTTCGCTCCCCCCAATCTCGTCTATGATACAGTCTCTGCAGCGGGGCAAGCAGTGGTATGTGGGCCGAGGAACTCGCTCAACCCTGTTATGCTTGAGAAGTTGTGCTCTATGGGGCTGCCGTGCCAGATCCGCCGGTTAGACTTGGTGTCGAGGGCCACCTTGTACCGTTTTGCGTGCAATTCGATTGAGTTCGTCCGCGCTCGCACACGGATACACGCCATGGCCGCCAGTGACAAGTGCAACATTCTGTGGGGCAGAGATCCCTTGTGGCTTCAGAGTTCTCTTTTTGTGCTGGGTTCCAACTTCGACCAGTTGTGCGCGATCCCTCAGGCCCCGACTGCTGGCACACCCAGGATTCAAGCTGTTACTGAACGTTGGCTCCGACAAGTTGCTCCTGAATGCTACCGTGTTCCTCTCTTGTACCGTATGAAGAAATTGGGGTGTGTCTTCGAGGTGTTGTGATCTTGACCTAGCTCTGATGGCGCCTCGTAGACTTGAACATACTGTGCCCGCCGGTGTTTTAGTCTCTGTTTCGAAAACGTTTTCGAACGGCTGGTGCTGTTCGGCCCGGTTCCGTGGCCCCACTGGCCCGTGTGTTTTCTGTGGTGAGCATGGGGCCGACTGCTCTTTACATTATCTTAGTTGTTCTATTGTTGTAGATGCCGTCGGGGCCCTGAAGAAGGAACCCTTCTCGTTGGAGAGGGGCTCGGCGTTCCTTAAGTGTTTCGCAGCTTGCCTCAGGCTTTCCTTATGTTTTCGATCGGAAATCGAAGTTTAACGTATGGAAAAAAAGGGGCCTCGTTCCTCATTCAGGGTTCCTTAGGTCAACGCCCCGACTGTAGTGCCCAGGCTTCCGTCTCCTCTCCTCCGTTCTTTCTCGCCCTGTCTAGTTCCCAAGGGGCGTCCGTTTTCCCTTGGGCCGCCTCGTCGTCAAATGAACTGATTCTCTGTGCGATGTTCCTTGAGGAGAGAAGGAGGGAGGGAAGGCGGGAGGGAGGGAGGGAGGGAGGGAGCGAGGAGGAGGGAGGAGGAGGAGGAGGAGGAAGGAGGAGGAGGAGGAGGAAGAGGAGGAGGAGGAGGAGAAGGAGGAGGAGAGGAGGGAGAAGGAGGACGAGCAGGAGGAGGAGGAGAGGAGGAAGGAAGAGGAGGAGAAGGACCTTGCTATTCGGACCTATCATGACCTGCGCGTCGCGCGTCGCGCTTGCCTCCGCTGGCCCGCCCCGCCCCCTCTTGGATGCGTGCCCTCCTCCTCCTCGTCCTCCTCCTCCTCCTTCTTTTCCTCCTCCTCCTTTTCCTCCTCCTCGTCCTCCTCCTCCTCCTCCGCCTCCGCCTCCGTCTCCTCCTCCTTTTCCTCCTCCTCCTCCTCCTCCTTTTCCTCCTCCTCCTCCTCCGCCTCCTCCTCCTCGGGTCGCCTACGGCCCCGTGGGAAAATGTGCAGGTCACGGATGTCAGCTTGTGATTAACAAATCCCCCCCTTGGGGCTGATGAATCGATGCCGCGGGGTTTCATCGCGCGCGCCAGGGGGTCGTCGCGGGCGCCGCCGAGGGGATCGTGTAGCCCCATGCACGGCAGCCCCAAAACGGTTGCATTTCGCATCGATATTGACATAGTTATCGTATACATCCGAGGCAAGGTTTTCCACCTCTCAGGCTGACTACTGACGCTCCACAGTCGTCGTCGTCGTCGTCGTCGTCGTCGTCGTCGTCGTCGTCGTCGTCGTCTTCGTCGTCGTCGTCATATTCATGGTCCGTGGTCCTGGTCGTCGACTGCGGCGCGCCTACTCAACACCCCCCCACCCCCCATGGGTGATCCGCAGTGCGTCGTCGTCGCCGTCGTCGTCGTCGTCGTCGTGGTCGTGGTTCTGGTCCTGGTTCTGGTGGTGGCCCCCGTCCCCGTCTTCGTCTTCGTCGTCGACGCCCCCCCCCCCGTGGAGCATCCGCCATGCGTCGTCGTCCGCCGCCTTCGCCGCCGTCGTCGTAGGATATTCTAGTGGAGGGGGTGGCAGACACGGACAAGGAGGAACCCTCTCCGCCTGCCTTTTTCGCTCCTCTCCCCCCCTTGCCCTGGTTAGTTGTTTGTAGCCATGTCGGCACCGCCCGCCAGTCGAGGCGCCTCTCTCCCCCGCTTCCTCTTTTCTCTCCTGTCTGTCGCCACATTTTGGCCCGACCGCCCCGCTATAGCGGAGGAGGAGGAGGAGAAGGAGGAGGAAGAGGAGGAGGTGCTTCTGTCCCCTCCGCAGTAGCGGCTGCCGCCTGCGTCGCGCTCGTTGCCCTCCTGCTGTCGGCCGGGCGCCGACTCCAATCACTGGCGGAGCCGCTGGGCGCCCTCCCCCCACGATCTCGCCCGGGCAGGGCAACCATTTTCTAATCACGCGCCCCGCTCTTTCTTGTAGACCACCAGCTAACATTTAAGGAGGAGGACGAGGAGCAGGAGGAGGAGGAGAACGAGGACGAGGACGAGGACGAGGAGGATGATCAAGGAAGGGGATGGACGAGGACGACTGGGACGAGCACCAGAAAGAGGAGGACGGAGGACGAAGGAGGCAAGAGGGCGAAGGGGGAGGAGGGAGGGGGGGAGGAGGTGATGGCGCCCCGACGCTCCTCCTCGGCCTCTGGAAGGCGAGGACCGAGGGTCGGGGCGTCGTTTCGGCGGCGGACCTCCAGGCCGCGGTGGCGCGCGACCCGTGCGTGGCCGCCTTCGCTGCGCGCTGCGGCGGCGCCGGGCGCGCCTTCGAGACCGTGGCAGAGGGCCAGGAGCCTCGCCGGCTGCACATGAGACTGGCCTGTCGCCAAAGTGGCCCCCCCTCCTCCTCCTCCTCCTCCTCCTCCTCCTCCTCCTCCTCCTGCTCCGCCTCCTCCTCCTCCTCTTCCTCCTCCCTCCTCCCTCCGCCCTCCTCCTCCGCCCTCCACTTTGGAGCAGCACCCGGCCCATGGAGCCAGAGGGCTCCATGGGCCGGGTGCAGCTAGAAATGCCCCGGCGTCCCTGGCCCAAGGTGCCCCCGGAATGCCACGGGGGCCCCCGCGGCTTCCCCAGACCCCCGACGTCGTGATTTTTTCACAACGTCGACCCCCAGAAGTCTGGACCCTTTCCCTGGGACCGGTTTTTCATCCTGAGTCGTTTTTGACGGTCCCGAGGCCGGGTAAGGACCTCCAGAGGGCGAAAATAGCAAAAGACTTCCCGTCGTGATTTTTTCACGACGCGAGGAGGTTTGGGTCCAGAGCATCCCTCACGAGGCCCAGAGGGCCCCAGAGGCTCCAAAAATTGAGCGAACAGCACCTGTAGCACCCTCCGAAGGCGGCCCCCCGATCGCCGAACGGAGGAGGAGGAGGAGGAGGAGGAGGAAGGGGAGGAGGAGGGGGAGGAGGAGGGGGAGAAGGGGGAGGGAGGGAGGATAGCAATGGTTTGCGTGTCCCCACCGGGCCCTTCCTCAGCCTTGGTTGACCCACAAGGGGGTCCAGCGACATGGGGGGTGGTGCAGTAGATATGTGGGGCTGCAATACATCTGGGGCGTGCAATACCTTCCAGGGCGCAGCTGTATTGCTGGACTTCCGCGTGTAACACATTACTTGCAATACAATGCAATGCAACTTTCCGGCGCAATGCATTTGCAATACAATTGCCCCAAATCTATTGCACCGCCCCCTTTCAGTTGGACCCGCTTTTTGGTTACCCAAATCAGCCCGCACACCAAAGGTCATTCTTGCCCAGGGTCGCTCTTGCGTGCAGCCGACTTCGGGAAGCCTGTTGCTCCGCTCGCCGGCGTGGCTGTCGTTGGTGTCCCCTCTTTGATCGCATCTGGTGGTATTGGGCCCTCCTCCTCCCCCCTCCTCCCTTCCCCCCTCCTCCCCTCCTCCCCCCTCCTCCCTTCTTCCTCCTCCTCTCCTCCTCCCCCCTCCTCCGCCCCATTTCCGCCTCCTCTCCTCCTCCCCCCTCCTTTCTTCTTCTTCCTCCTTGCCTCTGCCCGCTACATCATCATCGTCAACGGCATCGTCGTCAACGTCATCATCGTCAACGTCATCACAGCTGCAGGGAGCTGGCACACACCTCATACGGTTCGTGGCCCCACGGGGAGCTCCACCGAGAGCCCCAGCGGTGGGGTCCGCAGGCCGCGTGGCGCACCCGCACCCGATTCGGCACACGCCTCACACGTTTGGACCTCCTCCTCCTCCTCCTCCTCCTCCGCCTCCTCCGCCTCCGCCTCCTCCTCCCTCCCCCTCCTCCCCCTCCTCCTCCTCCTCCTCCTCCTCCTCCTCCTCCTCCTCCTCCACACCCTCACCCGATTCGGCGCAGACCTCGTACGTTTCGTGGCCCTGAAGGGAGATCCACCGAAGGCCCCAGCGGCAGTGTCCGCATGGCGTGCCCGCACCCGCTGCGGTATACCATTCACACGCTTCGCGGCCCCGTAAAAGTTGTTCTTTTATAGGCTCCCTGGGTGTTGCGTGTTACCCCCCCCCCCTCCCCCCCCGTAACAGGAACGCCTGTGAGCCGGCCACAGGCGTGAATCCTTGCAGTTTCCATCGGGCTAGGCATCCCCATGAGGAGGAGGAGGAGGAGGAGGAGGAAGGAGGAGGAGGAAGGAGGAGGAGGAGGAGGAGAAGAAGGAGGACGACGACGACGACGAACGACGACGACAACCGACGTGGCCCAGAGGCTCCCGAAGCTGCACAGGCATTGTCGTCGTCCTCGTCGTGGTCGACGTTGTCGGCGTCGCCGTCGTCGTCGTCGCCGTCGTCGTCGCCGTCGCCGTCGTCGTCGTCGTCGTCGTAGCGTTCCTCCTCTCGTCGTCCTCGTCTTCTTCATTATCGTCCAAGATATTCAACACAAGTGCTGCGGCGTCGACAGACGCTGTGCTGTGGTGTACAGAAGCGCTCTGGTGCACGCAGTCGCTGTGATGTATGGCCACGGTGTGGTGCACACGGCTGGTGTTGGCCAAGGAACTTTTCCCGCTCCCGTGCATGTCCGATGCGGCCCGCGAGGGCGCGGGTGCGCCCGAGCCGACGGAGGCCGCGACCATTCCTGCGTCCGCGGCCGGATGCCGACCGCTGGTGACCGCAGCGCGCGAGGAGAGACACGTTTGGGCAAACCTGCATGACGACCGCCTCCAGGGCAATCGCGACGAGGATGACGCGGGCGCTGACGACGGCGAGGAGGAGGGCGCTGGCGGCCTGGGCGGCGACCCCGCTGCGGCCAGTTTTGCCCGCAGCGTGTACTCAACGCCCAGCGCATACATAGCGCGCGCTTGGTCGCTGGGTTGCCGGAGGAACGAGAGATTCACTCGGGACGACAGACGCTCTTCGTTTTGCCCGCAGCGTGTACTCAACGCCCAGCGCATACATAGCCGCCTTGGTCGCTGGGTTGCCGGAGAACGAGAGATTCACTCGGGACCAGACGCTCTTCGTCGCCAAGGCTCGGGGAAGACGCGCGTGGTGCAGAAGGTCGTTTTCCCAGTGGTGGGGTATTTGTGGCCTTCGTCGGCGCAGGACAAGGGCGCCATGATGGTCGTGGTCTTCTCGAACGCGCAGGCGAAGAACATCCCCACGGAGACTATGGAGGCCAGAGCGCTGCACAACGCCAGTGCCATGCGAGTCCAGAAGTACATCAACGCGAAGATGAGGCCGGGGGGCATGCAGAAGAGGCTGAAATGGTTGTGGGAGCACGTCCGCGTCCTTGTCATCGAGGAGGTGAGCATGGTGGCGGTTGCACTGTACGGCGCGCTGGATTTTCGCGCCTGCCACGGGCGCAGTGACACGCACGACGTGCAGGAGTCCGCCTACAAGAGGCCGCATCACCTCTTCGGGCGCGCCCCCATCGCGTTGCACCTCGGCGATTGCCTACAGCCGAAGCCAGCTGGCAGCATCGGGCTCCTGACGGACGCGAACGAGCGCCAGGATGACGGGTCCTGCAAGTACGCGGAGCCGCCGAAGGTTCGCATCCCCTGCGCCTGCGAGCTGAAGGGCACGAAGCGCTTCGAGCCCAGGGACCCTCTGATCGCGTTCTTGGGCTGCATGCGCGAGGGCAAGCGCTTCCCGCCAGAGGTTTGGTCTGCCTGGGAGAAGACGTTGGCCTCGGACAACCACGGCGTCTTGCACCCTCGGCACCAGCGCGAGAACTTTCGGCTCGGCTTCGGTATGGGCATCTACTGGGAGACGCTCGCGAGGTGGATCAACGCGCGTGCTCGTCGTGACGCGCGGCGTCTGGGCGTGTCCCTCGTTTTCCTGCAGGCCGTAGACGAGTGCGGCACGATTCAAGGCGACCTAGACGCAGGCCGCCGCCTCCCGAACGTCCCGAACATGCACAAGACGGGGGTCATCGACGGCGTCTTACCGGCACGCGTCGGCATGGAGGTTCGGTTCACGGCCTCGCAGGGGGAGCTGAAGAAGAAATTGGGGCTCGTGCAGGAGCAACGGGCCACCGTCGTGTCCTTCGAGTTTCACGCAGACGACGAGCGAGACTACGAGGAGCGCGCGCCGGGCCAGCTCTTTCGCCCCCGCTGCCTACCGCAGGGGATCTGGATGCAGGTCTACGGCTTCAAGGAGTCCCCGATCTACAAGGAGGTCGCCGAGGTGCTGCTGCAGAGCGCCGAGGGCACTGACAATGACGGCGCGGGTAAGGAACTCGCTCACGTTCAGGCCCAGTGAGCAGGAGCTCGCGTGGCAGAGCTCGGGGCCGCACTTTGTGCGCCGCTCGGGGTTCACCCTGGCGCGGGCGCCCTACCTGGCCTCCACGCTGTCGCAGGGTCAGGCGCTGCGCAAGGGCGTCGCCGTCGACTGCGCCAGGGATGTGGACGCTGGTCGCACGGGCATGTCGGACGAGCACCTCTACGTCATGTTCTCCCGCGCCACGTGCACGCGGAACGTGCTGATCCTGCGGCCGCCCGCGCGAGACTTCCTGGAGCGCGGGCCGCCTGCGCCGCTGCGGAAGGCGCTGAGGAATTCGACGAGAGAGCAGTGGATTCCAGGGCTGAGGCGGAGCAGCTCGCGGCAGAGCTGGGCCTCGTGCTGCCTCCCGCCTCGGCGCGGCCGCGATTAGCTCGGTGCCTGCGGGGTTGCCCCAGCGGCTTGCTCTCGTGCCCCAGCGGCTCACGGGGTTGCCCGACGGCCTGGCCCGAAGGGTTGCCCCGACGGCTTCGCGATCCAGCCGTCGGCAAACGCGCGCGCGATTGCCCGGGCGGCGAGGGCGCCGAGGAACATCGATTTGCTTGCGCCGACCAGGGGGCGGGGAGGCGCACGCGGAGAATATGCAGGCGGAGGATGAGGAGGAGAAAAGGGGCATGGGGGAGGGCGATGATGAGGAGATGAGGAGGTGGAGGACGGGGGGGAGGAGGAATAGGAGGAGGATAAATAGAGGGAGGAGGAGAGGGCAGAGCAGAGGGCGAGAGGAAAGTGTCCGCCAGGGAGAAGAGGAAAGGGCTAAGGGGAAGCTAAACATATTCTCATGCGGGGTCCTACCGTCGGAGTAATTGCCTGAGACCGCCCAAGACAGCCCCAAGACGTCCCAAGAGGCCCCCAAGACGCCCCAAGAGGCGCCCAAGAGGCGCCCCAAGAGGTTCCCCAAGAGGCCCAAATCCTAGATACGTACATGTTTAGCATATACGGTTTTTCGGTTTTCACGGCGTCAACGACGGCCCAAGAGGCCCCCAAAACCGAACCGGTCCAAGAGGGCCCCAAGACGGCCCCGGAGGCGCCCAAGACGGCCCCAGAGGGCCCCAAGACCGCCCCAAGAGGGGGACCACGAACCGAAGAAAAATCCAGCCTCTCGCCCCAAGATGCTCCCAAAGCCCCAAAAGCTCCCCAAGAAGCCCCAAGAGGCCCCCAAGAGGCGTCCCTAGAGGCCACCAAGAGGCCAAAAGCATGGATTTCCGGTGGGAGAAGTTGTATTTTTAGCATGCACGGCTTTTCGGCTTTCATTGCGTTGAAAACGCGCCAAGAGGCCCCCAAGACCGCCCCAAGACGGCCCAAGAGGCTCCCAAGAGGCCCCGTGAACGGCCCAAGGGGGTCCCAAGACGGCCCCAGAGGCGCCCAAGACGGTCCAAGAGGGCCCCAAGACGGCCCCAAGAGGTGGACCACGAACCGAAAAGTTTAGCCTTTCGCCCCTAGACGCTCCTAGGAGGCCCCAAGAGCCCCCCAAGAAGCCCCACAAGGCCCCCAAGAGGTCCCTAAGAGACCTCCAGAAGGGCTCCAAAAGGGCGCCAATGGGAGGCCCAAGAAGGCCCGGAGACGCCACATAGAGAGCGATCGGTAACGCGAAAAGCTCCTCACACCAAGGCTCCCAAGAGCGAGCGGTGACGTAAACAAGCTGATAAGACCAAGGCTCCCAGCAGAGAGCGGTGACGTAACAAGTTTCTGACACTACGGCCCAGCCAAGGCTCAGGAACGGGCGGCAACGCAACCATCTCTGCACACCAAGACTCCCAAGAGCGAGGGGTGACGTAACAAACTCTCAAGGCCAAGGCTCCCGGTACGAACGGTGGTGTGCGTAATTTCGGTTTCTGTTTCTGCAGCGCTCCTTCCGTTTCTGTGCCGGGCCAGGTAACGGAAAGAGCGAGGTACGAGCGATGACGTTGTGTGTTGGGCGAAGCCGTTAAGGGCGGGGGTCCAGAGGGGGGGCGTAGCGCGAACAGATTGGCTCTAATGGCCGTTTGGGGGGTTTTCCTTTGGGTTTTTGCATGTTTTTCGGATTCTCCCTCCAGACGGCCCAAGAGCTCTCCAAGAGAGCCCAAGACCGCCCAAGACGGCCCAAGAGGTCCCCAAGAGGCCCCCCAGAGGCGCCCCAGGGGCGTCCCAAGAGGGCCCCAAGAGGCCCAAATCCTATATTTTCCTAAGGGAAACGTGCATTTGTAGCATATACGGCTTTTCGCCCTTCACGGCGTTGACGACGGCCCAAGAGGCCCCCAAGACGGCCCCAAGACGGCCCAAGAGGTTCCCAAGAGGCCCCCAAAACGGCCCAAGAGGGCCCCCATGCGGGTCAAGAGGCGCCCAAGACGGCCCCAGAGGGCCCCAAGACGGCCCCAAGAGGGGGACCACGAACCGAAAAGTCTAGCCTATCGCCCCAAGACGCTCACAGGAGGCCCCCACAGCCCCCCAAGAAGCCCCAAGAGGCCCCCAAGAGGCGTCCCACGAGGCCAACAGGAGGTCAAATCATTGAATTCCCATGGGAAAGCGTACATTTTAAGCATGCACGGCTTTTCGGCTTTCGCGGCGTTGAAGACGCTCCAAGAGGCCCCCAAGACCTGCCCAAGACGGCCCAAGAGGCGCCCAAGACGGCCCAAGAGGGCCCCTAGACGGCCCTAAGAGGGGGACCACGAACCCGAAAAGTCTAGCCTATCACCCCAAGACGCTCCTAGGAGGCCCCCACAGACCCCCAAGAAGCCCCAAGAGGCTCCCAAGAGGCCCTCAAGAGGCCACCAGGACCCGAAAAGGGCCCCAAGATGACTCCCACGAAGGCCCATAGACGCCAAGAGTGATCGGTAACGCAAAAAGCTCTTCACACCAAGGCTCCCAAGAGCGAACGGTGACGTACACAAGGTGAGAAGACCAAGGCTCCCAGCGGTGACGTAACAAGTTTCTGACACTACGGCCCAGCCAAGGCTCAGGAACGGGCGGCAACGCAACCATCTCTGCACCAAGACTCCCAAGAGCGAGGGGTGACGTAACAAGCTCTCAACGCCGAGGCTCCTGGTACGAACGGTGGTGTGAGTCATTCCGGTCTCTGTTTCTGCAGCGCTCTTTCCGTTTCTGTGCCGGGCCCAGGTCTTCTGGCTTTCGGCCCTTTTAGGGCCCCCTGGGGCCGTCTTAGGGCCTTTTTGGATTGTCTAGGGGCCCCGTTAGGGGCCTCATGGACCGTCTTGGGACGACGTTTAGGGCCTTTGGGCAGCCGTAAACGTCGTGAAGACGAGAAAAAACGCGTGTGCACAAAATCGAACTGCGCTCTCCCCAGGGACTGGGGCGATTCTGCTTGCTGGGGCCCTCCTCTCGGCGGTCCTCTGAGAGCGCTTGCGGGCAGCGGGCGCAGGGGGGCTCCTCCTCCTCCTCCTCCTCCTCCTCCGCCACCTCCACCTCCTCCTCCTCCTTCTCCTCTCAAGTAACATCTGGGTTCTGACCATTTTGGCAGAGAGCTCAGGTGCCTCTGTGCCTTCCCGTGGCACTTGGGGGACAGCGCACGAACGCCCCAGAGGATTGTTCGAGCACTGACAAAAGCAGAGGATAGCAATGGCAACGGCCAGGACATGGACACGGTGCGCAGGGTGCCAGCGCTGCGAGTACAATGACGTGCTGCGGCGGCACGACAACAAGTGTGCGCACTGTGGCGAGAAAGTGGTACCATTTCAGCCGAAGAGGAGTGCCTCGCGTGACAGGGGCAAGAAGAAAGAGAGCTTCACGAACGACGGCTCGGGCAACCAGCTGCAGCCCAAGGGTATTCTTCGTTCGGCCTCACCTTCGACAGGTAGCAGGGGCAGCACGCGTGGCATGGCAGCAGTGACAGAGCACCTCCAGCTCGCGCTGCAAGCCAGCGATGACGCCCAGCTGAAGGACAGCCTTCAGAAGCAGATTCAACAGCTTGAGAAGGATGCTGCAGGAGACGAAGGTTCAGTCACCCCCGTGGAGGCCCTGCGGCGCGCCGACAGTGCATTCCGCGACGCAGACCACCGCCACGGGCAGCTGGCGGCGAACGTGGTCAGGTTGAGGACACAGTTGGCGCTGGCAGAGAAGAAGGAGGGCATGGCGGCCCAGGAGGTTGCGCGCGCGCAGGCCGCGCGGCGCGCCGCCACCCAGGCCTTAGTTAGCCCATGCCGAGGGCGTCAAAGGTCAGGGTGAGACCTCCGAAGGGACCCAGGAGAGCACGGTCCCGAAGCCGATTTTCCAGTGCACCTGGGACAAGGAGTTCTTCGCGAACGTAGAGTCCCTCGACTGCGAGCCCGCTGAGAAGGAAGCCCTGCGCACGATTAAGACCGATCTCGAGCAGGCCGCAGGAGCTATGGAGACCAAGGAGGCGGAGGTGCGCAAGTGGCTCGACCAACTGCAGCAGCTTCGCAGCGACGTGGAGAAGCGCACGGCCAAGAAGCGACGTGGAGCTGATGGCGCAGCAGCTGAAGGTGGCGGCGGTGAAGCCAAGCCCCCGACGGCTGCCGCAGGCTCTGAGGGTGCCGACCCCGCGGCGACCCAGGCAGCCAAGGCGGCGCAGGACGCAGCGAACGCGGAGGAGGAGGCCAAGATAGCAGCCGAGGCGCAGCGGCTGTCGGCGGCGAGGCTGGAGGCGGCTGCGCAGGCGGCAGCCACCAAGGGCAAGGGCAAGGACCCTGTCGTCGCGGCTTGACTAGGTACGGCAGCGCAGGCGGATACGCATGGGGCGGACCCCACCTGCGCTGCCTCATCGAGCACCGCTGCGGTGCCCAGAGGTCTTTTTTTTCAGAAAAAAATGAAAATTTCTGGGCGTGCGTTTTTTCAGAAAACGTTTTCTGATTTTTTTTGCGCTTGAATTTTTTTGCGCGCAGCTTTGGTTTTCGCATCTTTATAATCTACACAGAATGTGCGATGTGGTGTTGTTTTGTGGCAATCATGGCCAGCGGGCTGTTCCGTGCTAGTTGAACTAGCCTCGCACCCTTAATCCACCATATCCGCCATGGTGTAATTATACTGCGCAGTCGGTGATCACGTGTATCTTCTTATCGCGGCTGGGATTTCTAATTAGTTGGTCGGCATTTGTGAGACGACTGGGCCGTAGTGTAAGTAGAAACTGGGCCGTAGTGTAAGTAGAAACGGGGAGGCGAGAAACCGGCATCAGCAACATCATCATCATCATCATCATCATCGTCATCATCATCATCATCATCATCACCAGCATCATCATCATCTTGCAACGCATCATAAGCAGCGGACAGACGCAGGTGCGTACAACAAGGAAGGGAAGATTGGAGACGATGGACGGAACCGCGCACCAAGGCACTAGGGACAAATAGGTCAGGAGGAGGCGGTCAGTGTTTGACAAGTTCCTGCACGACAGAAGTTGCACCCGCAAGCGGTCGAATATCATCGCTGACAGCGAGGGAAAGGAATGTGAGGGGGAGATGGATCGAGGAAAAAGGACCAGGAGGAGAAGGAGGGCGGGAGCGCCAGGGGATGGGGCGAGGGGAGGGTGGGGGCGGAGGACAGGAGGCAGGGGCGGAGGACAGGAGGACTAGAGGACAGCAGGATAAACGCAACTCCGCCTGGAACGACTGTCAGGCAAGACTGGCAGCGAGCGGGAAACATATATAACTCAGCGCCTTCGTCGAAGCACGTCAATCTGATTAGTGCGCCCATCGCCCTCATCTAAATACATTGCGTCATATAACGGTATCTCCCCGCTTCCAGTGCAATGCCGACGTGTGTGTGTGTGTGTCTGTATGATCGTATGCATGTGCGTTCCCACCCCCATGTGTCGCCATGGATTTGATTTCTAACGTTAGCTCGACGTCTAGCCCCAGACCGCATTGTTGTTGTAAGTCGCATTCGCCGACATCAGTTGTTGCGTATCCGACGTATCAGTTTATTTTTGTTGTCTAGTGTTATTGATTCGTTTCGTCGTTCTTATTTCTCTCTCTCTCTCTGTATCTCTCTCTGTCTCTGTCTCTGTCTCTCTCTCTCTCTCTGGTTATCTGTCTGTCCCTCTCTCTCTGTTTCTCCCTCCCTCACTCTGTTCAGGTCTCGCTCGCTCTTTTTACGTTGTAGGTATCTCTCTATATCTCTGTCTCTCTCTCTCTCTTTTTCTTTTTCTCTGGTAGATAGTATTGTCTCGCTTTCTCTATCTCTCTCTCTCTCTCGCTCTCCTTAGTTCCCCTCTGTGGGACCCCCGCTCACGATATTTCTGTATCCCGCCATACGTAGATATCGATCCGTCCCTCTCACGTGCATCCCGTATCATTACATACGTGTAGGTGTGTTAATATGCCGTTGTGTGCTAGCATAGATGCATGCAGTTACACATGTATATATATATACACATGTATTGAGTTTGGCGCATGGTGTCTTAGTCGATGCGTGGACCGACGCGAGAATACATACAGATCTGTATACATATACAGATATGTGTGTATCTATATATGTGTATCGATGCATGTGCATGGAGGCGTTGCAAGCGTAGGTTTACATGCGCATATGTGTACGTGCGCCCTTGTATACCTATATATGTCCGAACGTGTGCGAGTTGACGTAACCTTCATAGCCATGAATATGAATGTATATACATAGGTGTTTACGTATATAAGCATGTACGCATAATTGTAAACGTGCTTGTATGCATATGATGTATGTATATATGTATGTATGTATGTATGTATGTATGTATGTAGGTATGTATGTATGTATGTATGTATGTATGTATGTATAAATGTATGTATAAATGTATGGATACATGTATGTATAAATGTATGTATAAATGTATGTATGTATGTATGTATGTATGTATGTATGTATGTATGTATGTATGTGTGTATATATATAGGTGGGTACCCCCCCCCCCTGCATGGTCGCCCTCATCTCCTCTACATGAGCGGTTGCACAGGGCGCCCCCTCGAGTCGCGGCGACGCTGCACGTCGCAATGGCACTTAGCGGTGGTCTGTAAAGCAGCACGCCATTGAGAGGCCAATGCAGACCATCGAGCACGCAGCGCCCGAGGCTGAGACAGCACAGCTGGCATCTGAAAAATTAGTGGCAACCTCGGGGGAGAAGCCTTGAATCATGAACCTCTCTGCTGGCGACAGGAACCGATGGATCGTGAAATCCAGCGTCCCCTTTTCAAAGACAAACAAGTGATGGTTGTCTTGCGTGAGCTCGGGGCAAATGTTCGCCCTCGGCAAGTCTTTGGGAGGCGTGCTTAAATCACACACATAAATGTTGCCAGCAGACTCGAGCATGCAAATATCCTTGTACGATCTTAAATTCGCCTGCATGACATCATCCAGGTCAGTCACCTGGACCTTCGGGAGGCTCCTGTCGAGCATATCTGCCAGCTGAAACTTTGGCAAACGGAACTGTTCTGGGCGCAAACATGGTGGATGGTCCGCTCCATCCTTGAACAGCTTGTTCCTCCTACCACAGATGTGCATCCTAGTGCGCTCCCGGGGCAGCCCCAGCTGCTCCGAGCTCAGCAGCCATGGCCAAACGCACCAACCATCCCCGAGCTCTGAAGTCAGATATTCGATCACTTCGTCTGCTTGGCTGGCCGCCCGCCCAGGCGGGACATCTGCTAGCTCTAGCTGGGTCTCAATCACAAATATCTCGAGCGCCTCGGTCTCTCGGCGCGCTTGGCCCACAATGCATGCAAGTATCGACAACCATTCGTTGTCGTCATCGTCCTTCTGCAACCCCTGGCCGTCAACAGGGAATGGTGCACTGTCTGGTGCGGCGATGATCACCTGCGCGTCCCTGATCTTGTTCAGGTTCAACTGGCGGGCGCAGGGACGGCGCGGGCGAGATGGATGCGGGCACACGGCTATTGAACGCCACAGTTACCTCGCTCGAGAAGCATGCGCACACCACTTCCGCAACACAAGGCGGGCACGTGACGCAGATTAATGACAGATGGAACGACTTGCATCGAGGTCATGTTGGATGCCGAGAAACTTACAACAGTGGTATATTCGCACGTATTCCTTGACATTCCCTCCTGCTCCATCCTTCCAGCATATCTGTTTAACTCTATAATGTTTGACGTCATTTATAAACGCAGTTACGCCTAAATGCTTATACCCATGCAAGTGCATACATCCATGCATGCATGCATATATACGCATATACATACAGACGCACGTACATGCATCCGTACCTACATACAATCATGCATGCATTCATGCATGCATATATGTATGCATGTGTACGTACGTGCATGCATGTATTATATATATATACATACTGAGTTGCTTAATTGTTTGCAAGTATGCGTGTTTGGTTCATGTTTTAGTTGATTTGTTTATATAAATATAAATATACGTATGTGTGTGTGCGTGTGCGTGTATAACTGGCGTTCGAGGCTCGGGGGGGGGGGGGGCAGGCCCACTCCTCCATGGCGGTGGCGGGGCTCCAGGAGCTTTCTTCCCCGCTCCACGACAGCTTAGATGCCCTCCAAGACGGTCAAGCTAGCTGGCTCAAGATGGCCTCAGAGATGCTTCTCATACCGCCAAGAAGCCCCCAATTACGCCCCAAGAGGCCTCCAAGAGGCCTCTCCCGAGAGAGCCCAAGAGGCACAAATGGCCTCATCCTTATCGGAAAACGTTTTTTTTTTTTGGGGGGGGGGGTGAATCATATTCTTATAGTGGGCTTTGACAGCGTTCAAGACGGCCCGCGAGGCCCCGAATATCGTCCCAAGACGGCCCAAGAGGCTCCCAAGAGGGCTCCCAGACTGCCCGAGGGCTCCCAGACGGCCGCAGAGGGCCCCAGGACGCCCTAAGAAAGGGCCCAGAGGGGGTCCTCGAACGGACATTTGAAGCTCTCACCTTTCAGCATGCTCTTACGCTGAAGGGTAGCCCTCCGCGCCCCCCCCTTGTGGCCTTCGTGAAGTCGCAGGGAACGTGCACGTGGGTCGACGCGCCGTTCGCCACCCATATGGCGTGCCGCTGCAGCCACTCCTTCTTGTCGTAGCAGTAGTTGGTCACGCGGATCCCCATCTGCGGGGCGCGGGAGGGGGTTCAACCGGCATTGGAGGGCGGGGGCGGGGGGTGCGAGGAAGGGCCAGTGGACGAGGGACGTACGAGGAGTTTGGATGGGAGAGTGACGACAAATGAGGGATGAAGGGGCACGGAGGAGGACGATGAGAAAGGGAGGATGGGGAGGATGGTGAGATTTGGTGAAGGGAGGGTGTTGTGAGGGCCCAGACGTAGGTACAGATCCTCCCACATTTCATATTGTTTCTCCCACCTCCCCTGTGTCATCCCTCCCCGTGCTGTCCTGCATCCCATGCGCATTCCCCTCCATGTCTCTATCAGATATCCCACTCTTCCTCCTCCTCCTCCTCCTCCTCTTCTCCTCCGCCGCCTACTCCTCCTCCTCCTTCTCCTCCTCCTCCTCCTCCTCAATCGTGTCCTCATCTCCGATCGCGCGAGCCTCCTTGATCGCGATCGCCCCCGTGTTCATGCCGCACCCAATGGACAAGACGTGGAGGTGGTCGGGGGGCTTGGCGCCATTGTCGGTCATGAGGTCGCGCGCCAGTTCCTTCTGACGGGATAGCGCGGGAGGGGCGAGGTAGCGCGTGAGACGGGAGAGAGAGAGAGAGAGAGAGAAAACAAAAAGCGGAAACACAAACCACACAGCACGAACGAACTAGAGAGAAAGAAAGAACGAGGTGCCAGAGAGAGAGGGAGAGCGACAGAGAGAAAGAGGGAACGTGTGTGCACGTGTGTGTAACGCGAGAATGTACATATATATATATATATATATATATATATATATGCGTGCGCATGCGGCGCGTCTACGCACGCGCGCGGGGAGAGACATTACCACGCTGTCATCGATGCATGTGTGTACACACATATATATATATATATACATACATACGTCTTCTCAGCCAATGGCAGAGCTATGCGTAGAAATGCACAGCCGCGCAATTGTGTATAAACGCATGCGTTCATACTCAGATGAGCGGAATACGATCGCACCCCGCACGCGCGGGGGACGGAGAGAGGGGCAGCCCCGCTGCATAACAATAAGATATGAGCCATTATTACGTAGGCGAGCTGAACAATAACGTGAGTGTTTGACGACAGGTCTATATGCGCAGAGAGGGCGGGTGCGAGGCGCGACAGGGGGGAGGGAGGGGCGAGAAAGAAATCACCGATGCAGACAGCGAGTGGAGCATGTAGTTCGAAGAGGGATCATATATAACATATGCAAGATATGAGAAACGTGGTTTGCGATGTAGGTTTACAAGGCTGCAGCAACAGCGCGAGCGAAACCATTTGGGCCATGCCGAGCGGTGGTGCACATAGACAAACATCGAGACCGCTAAGATGCACGCATGCGTACACACATGTATATACATGTATATATATATATATTGAACATGCATGAACACGTGCGTGTAAATCACCATATGTCTATGCCTGCAGATGCGCATATACAAACGAAGAGGGTTCGAGTCAGTTATATCATGCGAGGGGCGTGATATTGAATCGAGATGTGTGCAGCCATACGAATGCGTGTGCACGTATGTCCACGCGTACCAAGACAGAGGGTGGACCACACATGCGTGTACGACATACCCATACATTTATGTACATACGTGTGCACATGTACAAGTATAGATGTGCTGAACAACTTGCAAACGTGCACGTGTGTGCCCGCCGCACACTGACTATATGTATACATTAGCTCGCGTGTGTGACCACGTAAATGCAAAGGCAGACACGTCTATCTATAATGTACACATGTATATAACGAGATACATCGATAGCGCGGGCGAGAGAAGGAGAGGGACATAATTATTATCTGAGAGAAGGGGAGCAACCTTTAGAAGGAAGGAGGGGGGGCGCAGTCGTGTCTCCCAACCGTCGCATCGACGACCGCATCGAGCTGAACTCGGCTTCTGCGATTGGCCATTCCCCGCCCTGCCCTCCCCCCCCCGCCCGCGCATGCGCGCAACTGCCGAACCGCGCCCTGTATCATCCAGTCGGATCTCGAAGCGGCGGGGCGGTCGGTCCTGCCATTCCGTAGTGATGTCGTGCATGACGTCCTCAGTCAACTCGCTGGTGTTCGCCAGCTCGCTAGCCTTGTTCTTCTTGATGCTCCCCCCCTCCGTCTCGGTCTTCCTCTTGATGCTCATGGCGGCCTTCGGGTGCGCGGGGAGGCGGGGCGTCGGAGCCACTGGGGCGTGATCCTCAACGGGGGGGGGGGGGGCGTCATTCGTTTCTCGAGCGGGATCGGGCATTGCGCGAGCATGGACATGTGAGAATACACCCAAGCGTTGCCCGAGCTTGCGAAGATCGCCTGGTGCATGCCTGGCAGATGCTTTCTAGCACCGCGATTGAGACTTGCCCGAAACGTGCCCGAGACTCGCCCGATACACGTCGGAATGTTTGCCCGAGATTTGCCCGAGACTTGCCAGAGCTGTGCCCGAGAATTGCCCGAGATTTGCCCGATCTAGATTTGCCCGATACTTGTCCGAGGTATGCCCGAAACTCCTGGAATTTGCCCGAAATTTGACCGTGTGTTGGCCGAGTTGTTGGTCTGCCTTGCCTTCCACTAGGCTAACCCTACTATCCTACATTCCTTCTCTCAACCCTTGTTGTGTTTGTGTTATGTGTTGCGTTGTTGAATTTCAACGTGGTTGTTGATTGATGATGCTGGTGATGATGATGGTGATGATGATGCATTGCGTTCTCCTGACCTTCTTTCACACTGCTGCGAACGCGCAGTTCTTCGAAACGAGCGGTAGCAAGCGGGATCGACGCATAATCGATTCTTCCCAGTTTGTTCTATGAGCAGCTGCTGCCATCTTTGCAATCGCAAGGTTCAGGGTTTCGTCCAAGAAGGTACTGTAGAAACGTGGGTTGCCTTGAATGTGCACTCTCTGCGTGATGTGCACAAACATATGTGATTTTGGCAGGGGTTCACATCCCGCGTCATCCATCAGTGCCAAATGTCTTAGACATAAAAACATTAGTTCGCGACAGTCATCCACACCGACACGAATTCCACACCTACGGAGGATTGACATATAATCAATAATACAAGTACCAGCTGCTCCGAGGGTATCACGTTCAGGAAACGGCGTGCCACCAGGGCGGGTGCAATACTCATGTGCCCACCGGAGGAGGATGCCTGTCTCGGCAGCTTTTGTTTTTAATTCTGTGTTCCCCCTCTTCTGGTATACCATTGATGTCGATAGTGTACTCAACTGATAGCTTTTGTCGATGTTGTGTGTGTTGCACCAACCTTTATAATCGCTGAACAATCTTTTAAGACTCACTGCCCGAATGACCTCCTGTGGTCCTACAACATTGAATATATTGGCGTCAACTAGGCACGTAAGCACTTTCAACACGAATGTCTGGAACACTCCTAAATATAGTGTATGAAGCGTGTCTAAGTGCAGCACACTGTCTGGCGTGGTCCCCAGCTCTGGGCAAAATAACGGATTGCGGCGGAGAACCCACGACGCGATCCTGCCTCTGTCGTCTAACCTCGCCCTCCAAAACACGCAAACGAACGGGGTGCTCCGAGTCTCAAAGTCATCCGTGTTGGGCAAATCTGTACATGGATCCAGCCTGTCCCCCTTCCTCAATCCAAGCGTTGGGACGTCTTCGCCGAGGATTCGGCCAAGGCATGTTTTCTTTTTCGCCAGGTGGAGCTTACCAATCTGCACGATCAACTGTCTGACATCATCCGAGACCACATCCACCATAATTTCATGGCTGCTGCACTCGACCTCATACGAGTTGCCCCGTCTGCCCCAGCCCAGGTTGTGTACAGTCGCATGGCTGAAATCGTACATGGTGTCTCTCGTGCATGCGCAGAGGAAACATGGCGAAAAAAACGAAGCCCAGGTCGGGAACCCCAAAGTGCTGCTGAGTTCCATCCAGTCGGCTTTCACTTGCACTAGCAGGTATCTGGCGCCCATCGGGATCTCCGCTATCTCACCTGACTTTGACCCCTCGCCCCATGGAGCGCCGTCCCACCGCGCATTGGGCCTCACGCCTTTAGCTGCTGCCTGGGGGGGGGGGTCGAAGCAGCACGCTGAACGTTATGTATTCCTTCACGCGTCTCCTCGAAGGGATGCGTGAAGGAATACATGCTGTTCGTGGTCCTCGTTCCTCGTGTTATTCCGTCGCTCCTCGTGTTCCTCCCCCCTCACATGTCCCCCTCCCCCTTAATCCTCCCCGACCCAATTCCTAGTGCGGGGGTTCCGCTTGTGGGCGTCCTTCGGGCCTTCATCGACCACCTAATATAATTGAATATCTGCCAGTGCGAGTCCCATCCGCGACAGCCACATTTGCATTGCTCTTTCTTGCTCAACACAGCGATGACGTGCCTTGATTTAGTGCACAAATTATAACAAGTCACTGCGAACACCGAGTCGGCCCGTCCAGGGCCAATCGAGCGGGTGTATTTGATGCCATCAAAATAGAGAGCAACTGGAAATACTGGGCGCGTGCCGCCTGGCATATCGTAATGGTCGTGGCCAAGGAACGCTTCAGACCAATCGGTATCCAATGCCATGTTGGTCACCTCTATGCCTTGGTTTCGAAGATGGTCTAGCTCGGCCTCCAAACATTCATGAGGGGGTGCACATGCAAACGGCTTCACCGTCCGAGCACCGTTCAAATGCACAGGTAGGTCTAAGAAATGCAACTCTGGCGCCGAAACTTGTTCAGGTAAGGCATCTCTCAAATGTTTCGCATATTTGCCACTTTGCTTGCCTGGGCCGAACTGCAACTTCTCTAACAATGTTCCTCTGGCCCCAGCTTTGACCGCGAAGAAGCAAGTCAAGCAAAGGGCCTTTGCGTCGATGCGCCCCGTCGCGTACAGCTGCAGCAAGTGGTCCTCCAGGTCCGCCGAATCCTCGGAGCTCGCGCCACCGTGCAGGCCCCCAGCGAAGCGATCATCATCGCGCTCCCAGCTAAACTGTCGATATGGTGGCGATCTGGAGCGTCGGCCTCGCTTCCCCATTCAGCAAACCTCTGAGCCAAGACGGCTACGGACACCAATCACGCATGTGGCCGTTGCACCAAGGATAGGACTGACATCATCTCCGTATCTTCACCCCCGCACTTCCTCCCTCCGCGTCCATCGGACGGTCCGATGGATGGGATGTGGGGAAGGGGGTGCGGGGCGGTGAGGGAGGATGTCATTCCCGATCTCCAGCGCGCTCTCCGCGCCCCCTCTCTGTCAACATTGGACATGCCGCGAAACGGAGGCGGCGCCACTGGCAATATCAGACATGCCGCGAAACGGAGGCGGATCCCGATCGGGGTCTTCACGTCGGCAATTGTTATATCAAGGTTGCCCGAGACACGCCCGAAACTTGCCCGAGAATTGCCCGATAATATCTTGAGACTCGCCCGAAATTGAATTCGGAACACGACCGCAATTTGCCCGAGACGCGCCCGACAATTGCCCGATAGTTGCCCGAGACGCGCCCGACATTTGCCCGAGAATTACCAGACAATTGCCAGAGAATTGACCGACAATTGCCCGACATTTGCCCGCGGGTAATTGTCGGGAAAGTTGTAGGCAAGTTTCGGGAAGCGTGCCCGAGACTTGCCCGATAATCTACCCGACAATTGCCCGAAAATGCACCCGAAACTTGCCCGAACTTGGCCTGAGGCTTACCCTGAGCTTGCCCGAGACTTGCCCGATATGTGCCCGAGATCTGCCCGAGACTTGCCCGACACTTGCCACAAAAATGCACGAGATTTGCCCGACATTTGCCCGAGACTTGCCCGCAATTTGCCCGAGCTGGGTGGCCCGTCTGCCCGTCTGCTCCCCCCGCGCGCCTGGGCGGCCGTGCTCGGGTTCTTGCAGTGGGCGCTGCTGTAGGCGACGACCGTCTCGAGGCCGTCGCGCGTGCGCCCGCGAGCAAACAGAGGGCCCTGCTGCTGCTGCTGACGGCGGATCGAG
>CAUYUJ010017912.1:25000-62500 GCA_963575745.1 Prorocentrum cordatum
CCACAGTCATGTCATACCACATCTGGTTGACGCCATCATCATGGGGGTCAGTGCAACTTGTGTCACCCGTATGCTAGACACCACATCATCAGCATGGACGTCATTGTTATGACACCCGCGCCCGCTCCCGTCAGAGCTGGGGATGACCCCCGCGGGCGCGGTCAACCGTGTACAGCGTCCCCACATTGCTGTACATGCCGTGGGCGTAGAAGATCATCACTCCTGCGACGGCCCCTCGTCCTGATCCAGGTTCCTGATCATCTGGAAGGTGGCGTCCAGGCTCTTGACTGCCTGCTCCAACTCCTCCACGCACGCCAGCGACCCGTGCACGTCGTGGAGGAAGGCGTCTGGAAGGTCCTTGTTGTACAGCGCCAGCTCCTGCAACGGGATGTGCTCCGCGATCTTCTCCTCAACCCTGCCAATGTGCTTGACGAGCTTCCCCCTGAACCTGTCGTTGTTGGCCCACGTCTTGTCGCCATGAGGGTCGATGATGCTGGCCTCGAGATGCTTCGCCCTCTGCAGCACTGACGAGTACTCCTTCACGACGGCCCTCGCCTTGGTGTCCACAGTCTTCGGGGTGGCGGCCTTCGCGTTTGACTTCGCCTGCGCCTTCGCTTTCCCCTTGCTTTTCTTGGCCTTGCCCGCCTTGCCCGTGCCCTTCGCCGTCTGCTTCTTCACGTCTGGCGATGTCCCAGCAGGCTTTGCAGCCACGGCCGCAACATCTCCACTTGCCGTAGCTCCGCTTGCAGCACCTTCATGTGCAGCAGCACGGGCGACTGTGACGGGTGGCGTGTCGGCGGCCATTACATTCCCTTTCGGCGCTGGCGTCACCAGCTCCTTGGACTGCCGAACGGCGTCCTTCGTCTCGAACCTAGTGTGACGGCTGGTGCTCACGTGGTCCACGGTCTCTGTGTCCGTCTTGCGCTTCCACTCCAGCCTGCGGGACTCCTCGTTGATCCGCACGTGCTTGGGGCCCTTCTTGATGAGAAACATGCAGCGGTTGATGGCCCCCTGCACGGCTGCAGGCGTGGGCGGGCCGCCTCCACCGCCCATCTCGGCGGTGATCATGCCCTCGAACGTGAGCCAGGAGCCGACAGTCGTGTCCCGCTTGACCCGCTCGTCGATCTTGGACCGCTTCTCCTGACCAAAACTCACGTCTCCCATGTCCAGTTCTCACCGCTGCCCTCTGTATATGTATATCTATATATACAGATGTGTGTTTTTTCATATATACATGTAAATGTAAAGTGTAGATACACGTGTCTGTATATATATATATATATATATAGTTATGTACAAATGTACTTAATCATACAAACACGCACGCACGCATTTAAATGCAGCGGGAGGGCGGAACATGGGAGAGGGAACATGCGTGCACGTGTGCTTGGGTATAGGGGGGACATCCTCATCGTCATCAGTTTTGAGACGACGTCTCCTGGTACTGGTCGAACTGCTCAGCGGCCCACTGCTTCACCCGCTTCTTCTTGCCACTCGGGTCCAAGCTCTGGTACCTCGCGTTCTCCTCTGCGCAGCTGCGACGAAAGAGGGCGTACCTCTTCCCGATGGGGCCAGTGCTGCCGATGTCGAACCCAGACGCCGCCGCCGCCTCCAGATTCAGGTCCCTCTCATCATCCATGATGTCCTGCGCATCGTCTCCCTCCTCGTCCTCGTTCTCCACCTTGAATGCGCCCGAGTCCATGAAGGCCTTCATCAGCTGACCCTCGAAGTTGGCCGCCTGCGGCCGATTTACTCCACTCGCAGCTCTCAACTTAAGGCCTACTGCGGCAAGTCACAACTGCAATCGATATCACGGCGTAGGCTCAACCAACTCACCACCACTCGCCATCCGACGAGCAGGAGCGCTCAAGGAATAGGCGGGGAGGTCGAAGGGTTTGGAGAATGGGGGGGGTGGGGGGGTCCCTTCGAGGAGGAGGAGGAGGAGGAGGTGTGTGCGTGGGGGTGGGGGCGTTGGAGGTATGCCTGCATGCAGGCCAGACGATTTCAGGGCTGTCGTCCGTCCTTGCGACCGTCTCCCTCCCCCCCGCGTCTGGCCTGCGGGATGACGAAGGAAGCGGCGCCCATGCTCTGCCCGACGGGGCCACTCGCCTGGCGCGCGGGCGTCGGAGGGGTGAACGGGGCAGGGCGAGCGGGAAGCGCAGCCGGGGCGGGCGCCGACGGGGGCGCTCGGCGATGGGTAACTATAAGGCGATGTCGGCAACCGAGGGACCTCCTTGCCCTGGGGATCGAAAGCTGGGAAAACCGAGCAGCGAGTTCACAGCGGGCTGAGCTGGGCGGGTAGCCTCGACAACTCGCGGCACAACCAATCGATTGACGTGGCGAGCCACGGCCCACTGATATGGAGAGGGATACGGATACAGACGCAGGGACAGAGGGATCGAGACAGAGGCAACGATATCTAACGAGAGGGAGCTAGTGAGCAAGACGGGTTGAGATATTGCTGCACCAAGGGTGGAGATATAGAGAGATAAAGGGAGGCACATGGGACTAGATCGTTATATCATGCGCAATAGCGTGCGGGAGGGAGGGGGAGAACACACATGTGTATATATATATATATATATATATATATATGTACACACATACGTGCGTGTATGCACACACATACTGAGATCGGCATATACTTTATAGCCAAATGCCGAGCAACACAGCCATGGAGAGAGCGTGAGGTAGATAGAGCGGGTGGAGGGCGACATACGGGAGGGATGACGGAAGAGAGAAGGTATTGTTGAGACATACGGGAATCGGTAAAACAACCGTCACGGCGGGGGATCGTTGAAGGGGGCGGAGTGGCGACAGGGGGGTGGTGGGACGATGACGGGGTTGGAAGTGATGCGTCCCCCATTTATCTCACGTGTGTCGGTGGTGCTGTTAGGTTGTGCCTATCTCTGATTGTCTCTCCCTCTCTCTCCCTCGTTCTCTTTATCACCTATGTATTCTTTATATGAAAATGTGAGGTCATGTCACCCTCGTCCCTCTATAGACATTGAGTATGTGCGTCTCTCTCTGCATCTCTCGCTGTTCTATGTCGTATGGTATTCCCTCTCCCTATGCACCCTCTTGCTTTAGGTTTGCGTGCTGTTCTACGCTCACGCGCGTTGGTGCTAGTGTGAGTGTGACCTATGCCGTAATACGCATACATACTCGTGAGCTTTTCCTGCGCTGTACAGGGGTGTGTCGTTGGCCTGTTCGTCCCACGATCGGCGACAGACCATGCCGCTGGCGAGGAATCCCCTCGGACTCAAACGTGGTCCACTGCGGCGCTGCGTGCACGATGCGTGCATAAACATATGATGCACAAGCTGCCCCTGGCACGGTGTCCGTCCTCCCTCCGTTCCTCCCGTTCCTTGTTGTTTTGGTTCTTTCCTTCAGCCTCAACATTCCTATCGTTCATACTATGTCTCCCCTCACCTTATTTCTAGTCCCGCCTCCCAACCCCTCCCGTGCGGGGCGCAAACAGCTAGCGAGCGCCTGTGCGCATCGCCCTCGCATCAGCCTGACGCCGCACCCACATTCTCATCCGACGACGGGGTCGGCGGCGACAGGCATGTCCTCTGGGCGGAGGGCGAGATCGCCCGCTTGGTCACGGGTGGAGTGGTCGCAGAGGCAACGCCCTTGTCAACGTCCTTGTTCGAGTCCGTGTGCTTCTCCTCGCTGGCGCCAGGCGCTGCAGAAGGCCTCGGGCGAGCGCACTTAGCGGCACCTGGCTTCTTTAACATAGTTGACGGCCTCTTCATGACAACATTGCCGCCGACCTGATCCAGCTTCGCGGCCTTCATGGCGATGGCCCCCTCTCGATCGATCTTCCCGTGCGCCAGCTTCACTGCGATTGTCGATGCCCATGCCAGGGCAGCAGCTTGGGAGGTCGTCTCCGCCGTCGCCTCGAACTTGTCCACATTGATGGTGATCACCGTCTTGCCGTTCACCTGGACGACGGCGAGGCGCTGGGGCGGCTTGCCTCTGACATCATTGCTGCGGATCAGCGCCTCGACCTTCTCATCATTGCTGTTCTTGCCAAGCCACCCCTGCCTGTCGGGCAAGCGTCTGGACTTTAGCTCGCTCGTGCCTGCACCGCTGCTGGCGGCTCTGCTCTCTGGGCCCGCGTCGGAGATCTTCGTCGTCTTCACCTCCTGCTTTTTCTTCTTCTTCATGGGCGTGCCCAGCTTCGCCTTGGTCTTCGCCTTGGCCTTCGGCTGCGTGAGACCCGATCGCCACTTGGCCACGGTCACCTGCGCCACGTTCACCGCCTCCTCTGTCGAGCCAGACGCGCCTTTGAACACTGCCAGCATGCAATCTGTAGGCGCTGCAGCTGGAGGTTCGCGCATCTCGACGGCATACTCGGGGAAGTGCTTCTTCGGGCCGTCCGTGCGCGTGCGGAACGCGCAGCGAGCCTCCCCGTCGTACCCGTAGTCATACACGGGGGTCTTGGCAGCGCCAGTGTCTACCTCCACGTCGGGCTCGAAGTCGGCGGGGTCCTCCTCCTCCCCGCCCTCCTCGTCGTTCTTCTCGTCGAACTCGTCCTCGTGCTGGTCCCCGTCGGCGTCGTCGCCAGGCTCTACGTTCTTCTCGGGCTTGGGGAGCGCCAGCGCTTTGAACCATTTGGGGGGGGTGTCCTTGATCATATACTGGCTAGCGTGGCGGCACATCGTCTTCAAGCGCTTGTGCAGCTCGGCCTGCCACGTCGTCATCTCCCCCCTGCTCCTGAACACCAGTGGCTTGTGCCTGGCGACCTCCTTCAGAGCCTGGAACCACGCGTCCTTCTTGAAGGACATGGTGCTATTCACCTAGGGTGAGAACACAAATTGTGCACATGCTGATTCATCCACTCCTCCTCCGAACTCCTCCGTTCATCCACTCCATTCTCCATTTCCTCCATTCGTCCATTGCTCATTCCTCCCCTCCTCCTCCGATCTCCTCCATTCCCCCACTCCTCCATTACCCCCATTCCTCCACTCATTCCTCTAATCCCTTCACCCCCGCCGCCCTCCCGTAAGTCCCCCCTCCTCCACGTGGAGGGCGGAGGGGTATACATTTAGAAGGGTCGGCGGTGTTTGTCCGATTCACCACCTGGACCAAGCTCCTGATCAGCTTGATGTGGCCCTCGATGCCCTGCCGACTCACGCCGCCATCGTAGCCGTACGTGCAGAAACTCGGGCCCGTCACGTGTGGGAGCAGGGCTGAACCGAGCGGCCCTGGGGCCGTCTCTGCACCTGGCGAGGACATCTTGATCCAAGCCAGCTGCTGACGAGGGAAGATGGGGGGAGGATGGCATGGCGGAACCTGGTGAGTAAACAACTAAAGAGGAGGAGGAGGAGGAGGAGGAGGAGGAGGAGGAGGAGTAGGATCAGGAGGAGAAGACGTGAGGAGGAGGAGGAGAAGGAGGAGGAAGATGGTGCTGCTGCTGATGATGCTGCTGATGATGATGATGCTGATGATGATGATGCTGATGATGATGATGCTGATGCTGATCCTGATGGTGATGATTGAGGAGGGGGAGGAGGTGGAGGATACGGATGAACCCGATGAGACGGATGATGGGAAGACGCCGACGAGAAGGAGGCGGAGGAGGAAGCTGACGTAGAGGCGGGCGCCGACGATACACCAACGAGCAACGTTAACGTCGAGGTGGGGGGATGGTTGAAATGCCCGGAAGGAGGGGGCGGAGGGCAGACGAGGGAGGAGGGAAGTGGGATGTTGGACGAGTGGCTGATCGGGAGGAGGTGGGACGAGGGGCGTACGGTAAGAGGAAGGCACAGAACCAGGAGCAACAAGGCAGGCCGATCGGCCTGCTGCACGTCCGCGCGGAACAGTTCCTGGATGATCTCGTCGTCCGATGGCGCTGCCTTATGCGGGGCGGGTGCGGGAGGAGGCGGTTCCTTCCCCCCACCGCCCACCTCCCACCCTCGAGGGTCCCCCGATCCTCGAGGATGGGGGGCGAGGGCCCCCCATCCTCGAGGACCCCTCCCATCCTCAAGGATCCCTTCCATCCTATAGAGGGTTCCAGGGGATCCTCGAGGACCTCCCATCCTCGAGTTTCCCCTCAACTCCCCTCATCTCCTATCCGCTCTTTGTGCTCCTGTTCTTCCCCCTCAGCTTCGTCAGATCCTCACCCTCCTATTCCGTATCCTCCTCCTCCTCCTCCTCCTCCTCCTCATCATCATCATCATCATCATCATCATCATTATCGTGTTTCTTCCCTGCTGCCGTCATGGCAGCTGGCGCGATTGTCGCAGCTGGCGCCGCCTCGGGCAGCGCGGCGTTCTCCAACTCGGGCGGGGCCTGCGGGAACGGGTAAAGCCGGCGGTTCCGAGAGAACGACGGGCTATGGTAGGGTACAGTCGGGTGCACGCATATATATATATATATATATATATATACAAATATATGTGTGTGCGCATAGACAATTGTATGTCTGTCTGTCTGTCTGTCTGTCTGTCTGTCTGTCTGTACGTACGTATGGATGTATGCATGTATGTATGTATCTATGTATGTATGTATGTATGCATGCATGCATGCATGTATGTATGTATGTATGTATGTATGTATGTATGCATGTATGTATGTATGCAGGTGTGCATGTATGTATGGATGTATGTATGGATGTATGTAAGTCTGTATAAATGTACCTACGCATGTACGTTGGCGTATACATGCACGTATATACGCATGTATACACATGTATATACGTTGGACCCGTTCGAGGCGAATGTTGGAGAGGCGGGGGGGGGAGAGAACACACGCGGCGACGGTTGGATATCTTGCGCACCAGACATCCAACCGTCATCGCGGGACAGCGAAGGTAAGAATCTCGAAGGGGTTGGGGGGCAAGGGGAGGAGGATGCCCGACATTGTCACCGTGCGATCGGTTATCGAACACACACGCGCACACGCACACTCACGCACATACACACACACCGTTCAACCCGTTTCGAGCCTGAACAGAGCCCAGTCGACCGTGCTGCTGCGCGTCCGTCAGCACGAGCTGGTCCGCGATCGCGACCTGGCTGTAGTGCTGGGTCGGCGCGTGGTCCTGCAGGCTCTGGCTGCAGCGCGCGACCTTGGAGAGGGGCTTGTCGTCGGAGTCGCTACTGAGGTCGATCGGCGTGCAGTGCACGCGCGGCTCGACGATGCCGAGCCCCTGTCGAGGAGCACGCAACAGCCGCTGTCGAGGTTGGGTCCGTCGAAACCCGCGTGCGTGGTTTATAAACCATACGCGCGGGTTTCGATGGCCCTAGCCCCGAATGCGCACGTGAGTTCGCGTGCGAGCTCACGTGCGTATTCTGAGTCCGTTCCACCTCATCCTTCCCTCTGTTGATCCGCCTCACCGTCTTAATACCCTCATCCTGCTCCGCCTTTTCTTCCTCCTCGTCTTTCTCCACTTCCTCCTCCTCCTCCTCCTCTTCTCCTTCCTTTTCCTCCTCCTCCCCCTCCACCTCTTCCTCCTCCTCGGCCTCCTCCTCTTCCTACTCCTCCTCCTCCTCTTCCGCCTCCATCGGCCTCCTCCTCCCCCTCGTCCTCCTCCTCCTCCGCTCCTTCCCCCATTTTGAAAGCGGGCCTGCGCCGCCGCCGGAGCGCCGCTGCTGGCGGCCGCCGCGCCACTGCCGCTGGCGCCGTCCTGGGAAGGACATGCAAAGCAGGAAACCTCGGACAATTTTCGGGCAACTTTCGGGCAACATTCGAGCAACTCTCTGCAGTTGATCGAAAATTGCCCGAGAATTGTCCGAAAATTGCGCGAGAATTGCCTGAAAATTGCCCGCGGGCATTTTTCAGGCAAATTTTTGACCTGAAAACTGCCCGCGGGCATTTTTCAGGTCAAAATTTTGCCTGAAAATTGCCCGCGGGCATTTTCCAGGTCAAAAATTTGCCCGAAAACTGCCCGCGGGCATTTTCAGGTCAAAATTTTACCCGAAAATTGCCCGCGGGCATTTTTCAGGTCAAAATTTTACCCGAAAATTGCCCGCGGGCATTTTTCAAGTCAAAATTTTACCCGAAAATTACCCGCGGGCATTTTTCAGGTCAAAATTTTGCCCGAAAATTGCCCGCGGGCATTTTTCAGTCAAAATTTTGCCCGAAAATTGCCCGCGGGCATTTTTCAGGTCAAAATGTTGCCCGAAAATTGCCCGCGGGCATTTTTGGGGTCAAAAAATTGCTCGACAGTTCCCCAAGAATTCCCCCCCCGAGCTCCTCCATGCTGCGCTTCCGCAGCATGGCAGCGCGGAGGGCCATATCGCGCGCAGGCGGTCGCGCTGGCGCCGCCTTGATGCTGCAGCACTAGCGGGGGAGGCGAGAGCAGGGGAGGGTTCACGACGAGCTATGATATTTTGTCATAGTTAACGTGTTTTATATATAATTGTGTACAATATAACTGAAAATTTTCAGTTTTTTCAGTTCCATTGAAAAAACTGAAAAATTTTCCGTACACCGCATACGAATTGAAAAAAAAACAACCACTGGAAAAAAATCAGTTTTTCAGGAAATAAGGACCTCTGGGTGGTGCCTACAGGGGGGAGTGCTACGACGCGACTCTTTTATTCCAATAGCACTTGCATTGGGGAGAAGTCTTGGGCGTGGATTACATCCCAGACCAAGACCTACGACCTTTTCGCGATCGCCGAGACTCATGTCCACTCCGAGTCAGTGCTGCGGTCCTACGGCAGCAAAGCTAGAGGTGCAGGGCTGCGGCTTTTCGCCAACGCTGCTCGCCCCACCTCGCGGCGAGTTGCAGCCCAGCAGGCCGAGCACGCCAACGAAGGAGGCGAGTGGCTTCTCTCACAAGGGCATTTGCAGACACACAGGCTTGGAGCAGCTCACGCAGCACGGGGCAAGCTGGCTGCTCCTGGTCATGGGAACTCGTACGACGGATTCATGGCGCAGGTAGTCCACTTCGTCGGCTTCTCGCTGGTGATCGTGGTCTTCTACGGGCACAGCAACATGGGGCTGCACGGCGCGAACCTTGGGAGGTTCAACCGCCTGCTGGGATTGCTGTGGGCGCTGCAGTTGCCCTGGGTAGTCGTGGGCGACTTCAATCTGAGCCCAGCTGCCCTCTCGCGTGCAGGCATAGTTGAACGTCTGTCAGCAGAGATCATTTCTGCCGACATCGCAGCAACATGCAACCTTGGACCAGGCACCCACATTGATTACGTTCTCTGTAGCAAGGCCGCACGGCCTTTCATTGTCAGTGTGAATCCAGTCTTGCAGGTCCCTTGGAAACCCCACATCGGGTTGGATATAGTTTTTCGGAGCTCTGGAGAGCAACTGCTCACTCGTGTTTTAGAGCTGCCTGGGAAACTCCCTCAGGTTCCCAGGCCCAGGGTGGAGCCTACTCCTGGCTCCAAATCCAGCGTTGCCACAGCTAAGAGGAGTGTGCAGCATCAGCTAGCCGTAGTCTCCCGAGCTGATAAATTCAATAACCTGTTTAGTGATTGTTGTGAACATTCCCAGCGTGCGACCCCCGCCGAGGATGGGGAAGGGGAAAATGCCTCTCCGTTTGCGGGGGATAGGGTGCCAGGTACTGTTAGTTTAAAAATCGACTTTGGCGAATGGCCCGAGGAGGAAGACCCTTGGGCTCAGGAGCTCAATGTTTGCTCGGATTTGTCGGTATGCCAGGTTTTTTTCGAATTCGTCGGTTTCTCCTGGGGATCTCACAGTGGCTGGGGGCCTGGGGCGCGGCGGCCCTAGTGCTGCTTCGCAAGAGGCGGGTCCCGACCACGCCAGCCGACCCGGAGGTCCTTCGGACACGATTGGCCATCCCGCGTCTCCGTCGGGGCCACCAGCCTTGGAAACCCAGGAAGCCTCTAGTCAGGATGTGTCACACGGTGGAGCCTCACCCGCTAACCAGGAGCCATCCTTTGCCATACCTCTTGAGTTGTGGGATGAATGTCGACGTGCCGTGGGTTTCACGCCTGGTGGTTTCTCGCTCGAGTCCCTTGCTCCTGCTTTCCATCAGTCAGTAGCCTTTCGGCTCAAGCCAGCTCACCTGGCAGTGATTTCAGGGTTATATGCATCATGGGTTTCGGCTGTTGAACGCTGTATTTCTGCTCATCACAATGTGCCAGCCCCTCCTGGGCCAACCCGAGCTCAGGGGGCCAGATTCACAGTGCAGACAGTCAAGATGCCTGAGAAAGGCAGGGCCACCCCGCTCCGTGATCGTGTGAGTGCCTGGTGGACCCAACTCTTCACTCTCTTAAACGCCATTGCTCTTCACCGCTCCAGAGGGAACGGAGCCAAGCAGCTGGAACGTTACCTTCAGGCTTGTCAACGGCACGTTGATGACAGGCCAGAAGGGTTGGCCAAGGTATTGATTGCCGCTAAGGACCCGCCCTGGGATGAGTGGATCACGATCATCAGGACGGCTGGCACTTGCGCGCTCCCAGTTCTGCAGAGTTATGAGTGTACCTCACGTCGTGTCATGAATCGTGCACAGAGACGGGCAGTCAGTGGATCAATTGCTGGGTTCAAGGAGTTTTTCGTGCAGGTGGAGTCCTTAGGCACCCTGCACAAGTCTCTTCACGGGCAGGCACTTCCAGGGCTGGATTATGAGCAGGATGACCAAGTGCTTTACCATCCAAGGGATATCATTGACGCGAAGTCGAAGCACTGGCACTCTTTTTGGTCGCCGTCAGCCTTGAATGAGAAAGAGGTTCAGGACACATTTCACTCTATTCACCAAGTGGCGGTGGATGAGGATCTGCCCATGATCTCGGTCCCAGATATCCGACGTGCGCTGCGCCAGATGAAAGCCAAGGCAGGACTTGGAGTTGATATGATGACTCCCACGGACTTCGAAAGATTACCTGATTCGGCCTTGGCAGAATTGGTTGGGTTGCCCGCAGGGCTCACAAACGTGGGGTCCCCCCCGATAACCATTAAAACAACCATGCCGGAATTGCCGGCATTAGCCGCTATTAGTCGCTGCGCTTCAGGGGCGTCGTAGCGAGCTCCGCATAGTCTAGCCATATGCAATAAAAAAACAGGCGGAGAGGCGGAGAAAGTGGAGAAGGATGACGAGGAGGTGAGAGGAGGGGTGGAGGAGGAGGAGGAGGAGGAGGAGGAAGGAGGAGAGGAGGAGGAGGAGGAGGAGGAGGGAGGAGGTGGAGGTGGAGGTGGAGGAGGACGAGGAGGAGGAGGAGGAGGTGGAGGAGGAGAGGAGGGAGGAGGCGGAGGAGGAGGAGGAGGAAGGAGGAGGAGAGGGAGGAGAGGGAGCACCAGCAACAGCAGCAGCATCAGCAGCAGCCTGCCCCCCTCCCTCCTGTGCCTCCCCCCCTACTCCCCAATCCCTTCTGCCACCTGCCTCCTCCTCCTCCTCCTCCTGTTCCTCCTCCTCTCGGGGGAGCGTGAGACCCGGGTTCGCCAGGACTCGGGTTCGCCATCGTTTTTTGACGACCGCGACTCGGATTTTGACGAGTAGGAGTTTCGTGGGATGTCTGCAGCGGGAGGCCTCGTCAAAATGCAGGCTCGGCCTCGTCATTTTTTGACGACCTCGTCGGGTATTTCCGAGTCCCCTGTACCCGGGTCTTACACCCCCCTGATCCTCGTCCTCCTCCTCATTCAGGCACGAGCACGGGGGTGCTCGGCCCTGCGTGTAGCTCCGCGGCCCAGCGTGGCAGCGATGGAGGAATTAGAGGCCCTTGCTGCGGCCAGGGTCGACCTGGCATCCGGCTTGGCCACCGTGCTGGGCGACCGCGCTGCGCCCGCCGCGCTCGACGAGCTCCGCGCGGCGCGGCCGCCGCCGCAGCTCGTCGCGGGTCGCAGCGTTCGCGCGGGCTGCAGCCGCGCGTCGTTCTTGCTGAAGAAAGCTCGGAAAAAGGCGACCATGCTGCTGCTGCCAATGGGGGAGGAGGAGGAGGAGGAGGGGGAGGAGGAGGAGGAGGAGGAGGAGGAGGAGGAGGAGGAGGGGGAGGAGGAGGAGGAGGAGGAGGAAGGAGGAAGAGGAGGAGAGGAAGAGGAGGGAGGAGGAGGAGGAGGAGGAGGGGGTGGGGGAGGAGGAGGATGAAGATGAGGACGAGGAGGATGCGGGACGGAGAGCGAGGGGGATGAGGGTGGGTTCGGGGCCCCGCAGGTGAGACAGCAGTGCGAGAGGAAGCTCGCGAAGGTGACGCTCCAGAGGGACAAGCTCGCCCGCGGCTGGACGAAGCAGCGGCTGCGCGTGGGCGACTTCGCGAGGGCGTCCTGGTCCCAGAAGAAGCAGGTTCACGGCGACACGTGGGCCGTCGACGGCGTCATCCGGGTCGCTTTCAGATCTGTGGGGAAGGTGCGGCGACGACGACGACGACAGGGGCGGGGATGGGGGAGGAGGAGGAGGAGGAGGAGGAGGAGGAGAGGAGGAAGGAGGAGGAGGAGGAGGAGGAGGAGGGGGAGGAGGAGGAAGGAGGAGGAGGAGGAGGAGGAGGAGGAGGAGGCGGGAGGAGGAGAGGAGGAGGAGGAGGAGGAGGAGGAGGTGGAGGGGAGGAGGTGGACGATCTGGGAGGATGTGGGACGAGGGTTCCATGGGGCCCTCCAAGGTGGCCAGGAACGCCATGGGCATCGACGGGTCCAGGAACATCGACGCCCCGATCGGCGTGGCGCAGGCGGCCGTCGAGCTCCAGAGGGACGAGCTGGCCAAGTTCCTCGGGCGTGTCCAGGAGTTCGGCCGGAAGGCGAGGGCAGACAAATGCTCCTCCCCGCCCCCGATCGCGGCGTCAGGCCCGGGCCGCCTTGAGCCATATTGATCAATCTTGGGGGCCATCTTCGGACGCCGCCCTGGAGCCATCCTGAACGAGAACGGACCCTGGGGTGGCCCGGGCCCGCTGCCGCGACGGGGCGGGCGGCGGCGACGACGACGTCAGACGACGACGACGGCGACGACGACGACGACGACGACGACAACGACGGAGACGACGACGACGACGACGACGACGACGACGACGACGACGACGACGCCGACGACGACGACGACGACGACGACGAATAGTTTATTGAATGACTTCGCTCATTCCGCCGGCCCATTTCGCATGGCTGAGCCTCTCGGGGCCGCTGGGGGGCCTCTTCAGCGTCGCTCGGGGGCCTCCGGAGGGCCTCCTGGGGGCTTTTGGGGCCTCTCAGGGGCCTCTCGAGGCCGCCTGGGGGCTTCTTAAGGTCGAGGGCTCGAAGTTTTGTTTTGTGTTCCCCCTTTGGGGCATCGCTTGGGGCCCTCTTGGGCCCCTCTTGGGCCGTCTTGGATGCCTCTGGGGCCGTCTTGGAGCCCTCTTGGGCAATCCTGGGGCCTTCTCGGGGGCTTCTTGGGTCCTCTTGTGGCGATCTTGGGGGCCTTGGGCCGTCTTGGGGCGTCGGGGGGCCGAAAAGATGGACGCGCCAACATCTGCCCAAAACCTTAAACAATTAAAGAATGTTGCCTGTTGGGGCCCTCTGGGGAGTGCTCTCGGAGGCCTCTCGGGGCGTCTGGGGGCCATCTTGGGCGTCTTGGAACGATCGTGCGGCATCTCGGAGCACTCGTGAACCGTCTTGGAGGGCTCCTGGCGGCCTCGTGGCCCTTCTTGGGGCTCTCTGGAGGGCTGTGGGGGCGGCGCCCAGGAGGAAACCCATCTCTGACCCGAGTCTGCCGGGGATCGCCTGGGGTAATTTTCGCCCGGGTGCCCCCAGGGGCCGCCCCGGGCGCGCGAAGTAGAAGTATTCTTTAGCAGTTACCAGAGATCTTAGCACGCCTCTGGCCCGTTGGGCTGGCAAATTTCTCTGCCCCCGCCCCGCAAGGCGTCGCTCATCGTGGGCCGAAGCTACGACGCCACCCCGATGCGCGTCAGCTTCGCGAAGTCCGCAGTGGCGCAGCAGCTGATCCCCTTGGCCAGGTACGCCATCAAGGATGGCCAGGGCAAGTACAAATTGGTATCTCACGACCAGTGTCGGAGGACGGGCCTTGGCAGGCGGCTGAAATTCTTCACGCTTCGCGTGTCCCCGCCAAGCATTCCGCCCTCTGGACTTTTCCTTGCGGGCCACAAATCAAAAAAGTATCCCCGCCAACTTCGACCCGCTCTCTGGAATCGCCCTTGGAGCCGCAAATCAAAAGAGTAAAATATCCCCGCCAACCAAATCAAACGAGTCAGCCGCCGAGCGAGGTGCCCTGATGAGGGGCGTGCAGCAGCAGGCAGTCCAGGAGCGAACCGCGCCCATCACCGCGGATGTTCTCGAACGAGGGGGAGGGGGGGGAGGAGGGGGAGGAGGAAGCGCAGGGGGAGAGAGGAGGGTGGCGGATAACAGGAACAGGCGGAGAAAGAGGGGGAAGGGGGAGGTGGGAAGGGGTAACCTCCTCCCCGAATGGGAAGTAGATGGGTTTAACAGGACGCGCTACCAAAGCCACCCTCGCCCAGAGGGTTGGTGTGATTTGGCGTCCTCGAAGTGTTCATGCAGCAGGGCGTCGTCGATCTGATCGAGCCCGGGCCTCGTCGGATTGTCGAGCGACGGCGCGTCGTCTGCCCCCCGTGCATCCTCGGCAGGGCCAATGCGTCGTGCATCTTCGCTGCGTCGGAGAAGGGCATTGATGGCCTCAGCTTGGAGGCCCTCCTGCGTTTGGCTGAGCAGTGCAAGGCCATTATCATCAATGACAATCCGGACTGCGCTTCCAGCAACGTCAGGAGTCGGGCGACGATGTCCACGCGTGCCCACTACCCGTGGCCAGGCCCACCCGGGGCCCAGGAGCAGTGCGCATGCCTTCCAGGCCAAGCCTGGAGGGCGCACTTCTATGCCGCTCCTGGGCCCAGGAAGGGCGTGGCCAGGGGTGGTGGACATGCGTGGGCCTCGCCAAACTCAGGAAAAAAGCGTTCGAGGCGACCAGGCTGAGGGACGCTGGCAACATCCTCATCAACAGCCAAGGAGCTTTGGTTTAACCAATGGAGGATGGGGGCGGACGAGGGAATGAATGGGGGATGAGGGCGGAGGGGGGCGGGGGAGGAGGTGCAGGTCGGGGGAGGTAGCAGAATGGGGATAGGGGAAAGGGGTGGAGGGGCGGGGAGGAGGAGGAGGGGATGAGAATGATGAGGGATATTGGGGAAGGAGGTGGAGGAGGAGACGCGGGGGGCGGATGGGGGAGGAGGAGGAGGGTGAGGAGGAGCAGATAGAGGAGGATGGGGGAGGAATACGCAACCCGCTGCCAGATGCTTGGCCCACACGTTGCACAGGGTCGTGGTGTCGGCCGTCCCGGAGAACGACGTGGTCGGCGACGTTCACGCGATGGTGATTACAGCGGTGAACGTCAGGTACCAGGCGCGCCATCTCCCCCTCCTCCTCTCCTCCTCCTCTCCCCCTTTCCTCCTCCTCCTCCTCCTCCTCCTCCTCCTCCTCTCCTCCTCCTCCTACTCCACTCCTCCTCCCTCCTCCTCCTCCTCCTCCTCCTCCTCCTCCTCCCCTCCTCCTCCTCCTCCCCCCCCTCCTCCTCCTCCTCCCCTTGCTCCTCCTCCTCCTCCTCCTCCTCCTCCTCCTCCTTCCCCTCCTCCTCCCCCTCCCCCGCTCCCGTCGTCGTCGTCGTCGTAGTCGTCGTCGTCGTTGTCGTCGTCGTCGTCGTCGTCGTCGTCGTCGTCGTCGTCGTCGTCGTCTTCGCCGAGGCGCTGCTCCAGGAGGAGCTCTGGAAGCTCGTGTCGGACATGTCCATCGTGAGGACGCCGGCGCCGAGTGTCCTGTGCCAGCGCAACAAGACGTTGGCGGAGCGCGCGCTGTGCAGGCCCTCCCCCTCCTCGCCCCTTCGTCGATCTCCCCGCCCCCTCGCGGACCCCCGCTCCCCCAGGGGTGCGATGATAATCGCGCTTCGCGCGTCGCGGCCTGGGCCGGGCGGCCGCTGCCTTTCTCCGAGGCGGCCTCGCGAGGGCGCGAAGATAACCGCGCCGCGCACAGCGGGGTGCGATGCGTGAAGTTGGGCGATTTAAATTCCGCCGGGGCCAGGGGCTGCGAGATCCCCAGCGATCTCCAGAGGGCGAGGATCGACAACTTACTATCTAGTGGCCTTCGGCCCATCCCGCCAACGCGCGAGGGTCGCAGGTCAGAGCCCTTTCGGATACGTCCCAGGGTGTCGGGGGGGAGGAGAGGGCTCTCGGGGGCTCGGGGAAATTCTCCGGGTCTTTCAGGGGCTTCTTCAGGATTTCTTGGGGCCCTCGCTTGGGCTTCCTGGGATCCTCGCCTTGGGGCCGCATCGATGGAGCTGAAATCCAGCCAGTGCCCAGGGAAGATCAATGATCGCTGCCTCTCGGGCCCTTTCGCGGGGTCTTCTCGGGGCACTCTTGGGCCGCATTGCGTGGCCTCTCGGGCGCATTTGGGCGTCCTGGAGCGGTCGTGGGATTTGTCGCCCTCCAACCCTTCCTGGCGGCATCTCGGGACTGCCGTGGACACTTTTGCAACGGCGACTGGTCCCAGCCCAAGATCGTGCACCACTGTGAGCCAGGCGTGTGCAGGTGTTCATCGCCTGACGAGACGCGCGAATGCACCTACAGCGCCTTGCTGGAGGTTTGCGCCGTCCTCGGGTCCGACGCACTGGTTCCATCAGCTAACAGATGGGGCACAGCGTCGGCGGCGGCGGGCACCATCGCGCTCTTCTCCATGCTCCATCGGGTTGCCGGGCGCGCCAAGATGAGCACGGAGGGCGGACGTGGGGGGCGAGGGGGAGGAGAGGGAGGAGGGGGGAAGGATGGGGGGGGAAGGGGGGGGTGGAGGAGGGGGGGCGAGGCGGAGGATGGGCGGCGCTTGCCCCGGAGGTGCTCCCGCAGTGCTTGACTTCGGTGCTCAGCAGCTTGCGTGAGCAGTGGGACAGGGATGGCGGCGACGAGTATAGGCGTCGAGTGTTATGCCATGCCTCCCTCAAGTTTTGGCCCCCCTTACATAGCAGGGGGAGGAGGGGGGGAGGGCGAGGGGGGGGAAGGAGGAGGAGGAAGAGGAGGAGGGAGGAGGAGGATAAGGAGGAGGAGGGAGGAGGAGGAGGTGGAGGAGGAGGGGGGAGGAGGAGGGGGAGGGGCAGCAGGAGGAGGAGGAGGAGGAGGAGCAAATAAAACTTGAGGGAGGCACGCCCTAAGTCGAGGAGCAAAAGACAGCGTCAAAGTAAGCTTTGGGAGGTCCGTGCGCATTTCTTGGATCGGCGCTGGGCCCCCCGCCCATGGCGCGGGGGGCGCGCCAGGGGCGGCGCCAGCGGCGCCGACGGGGGGGGGGTCCAGCGCCGATCCAACAAATCCGCGCGGACGTCCAAAATGTTACGTTTACGTTGTGTTTTGTTCCTCAAAGGCAGTACTTGCGCTCGAAGGCGTGGCGGGCGCGCAGCATCTCGTCGGACGACGACCGGACGATGTTCCTCGCCATAGCTGGGTTCGTGACAATGCCGATCGACGAGCTCATGGCTCAACTTCAGCATTTCGACACAGCTGGAAATTGCTTACTGGATGCGGTGCGGCAGGAAATCTGGTGGGGGTGCCAACTATGCGCCAACGCCGATCCGTGCCAGGCCAATCCCGGGGCCACGATTGGCGCGTGCGCCTTCCTGGCCAAGCCAGGAGGGCGCGTGCGCCAGTTCTGGGCCCAGGATATACCTGGCCAGGATTGGCGTTGTCGAAGTTGGCGCCCTCCTAGGATACATCTCCAGTGCTTCTCTGCCAGAGGAGGCTGGCGCGCATGCTGGTTAGCCCGTTGTCCCAGAGGTCCGCTGTTGGCGAGGTCCTCGCCCACTACGAGTGCGGCGAGAAGGCTATGGAGCTGTCTTTTAAGATGGTCGCTAATATGGCCGGGCAGGTCTGGCTCAGATTCTTGTGCATGGATGAGTTTCCGTTCCAGCTGGCAGTTCTTGCCCGCCCTGCTGCGACAGCCGCCGACCAGGCAGAGGTTTGCAAGGAGTTCTTCAGCAAGGAGGAGTGCTGCCTCGACTGCGACTTCAGCTTAAAAGTTCGCTACCTATACTCGGCGGCGGGCCCATGGGGAAATCAGCGGGGGCCGAACTGTTTGGGGTTTCTGAGACGCCCTCCAGCCTTCTGAGAAGGCTCCGTCGACGACGTCGACTTCGACGTCGCGTCGTCAACGTCGACAGCGACGACGACGACGTCGTCGGCGACGACGCCGACGACGTCGGCGGCGGCGACGTAGGGGAAGGGTGACGGCGACGACGACTTCGACGACGTCGACGGCCAACGAAGCCCCTTGCCTCCTAAGATGCCCTGCCCTATCTGCCTTCCCCCCGGCCCGCCGCCGATGTGCGACGACGACAAGGCGATGCTTGCGGACTGCGATTTCATCGCAGCGCTGCGCCACTGGGCCTGCGCGACAAAGTTGACCAACATGCACGTGGAGAGGATGTTGGCCGCCCTGAAGCTCCAGCTCGGCATCACTGGCAAAGGTGGGCGGCCACCTCGCCCTTCTCTCCCTCTCCCTCCCTCCTCCCCCTCCTCCCCCCCTCCTCCTCCCCCTCCTCCTCCTCCTCCTCCCTCCTCCTCCTCCTCCCCTCCTCCCTCCTCCTCCTCCTCCCTCCTCCTCCTCCTCCCCCTCCCTCCTCCTCCTCCCCCCCCCTGTCGGTCACGCGGATGCGCCGAACGCGGAGCGCCTTGCATCCGTCGGCATGCTCGGGCAGCTCCTCGGTCTGCATTTGGGGTCGGGCGGCGAAGATCCAAGGTTTTTCACCCGCCGCCAGCTCATCGCCGATGATGTCCCCATCTTAGCGAACCGTCAGAAGGCCAAATCGAAACCCCCTTCCGGGTTCATCCTTTTTCGCGCTCATTGTCGAGAGCGGCGTTGCCGGCAACTCGGGGTGGAACACCTCACCGCCGACCAGTATTCTGAGGTGACGTTGGACGCCCAGATGGAGTGGTCGTGCATGTCGGAGACCTCCAAGCAGGGGTGGGCCCACAAGGCCCACGCTGACTGGTCCATGCGTATTTCGGATGAGAGGGAGCTTCAGGAAGTGCGGGCGGAGGACGAGAAGCGGCTGGACCAGCGTATCGCCGCGAACTTTTGGGGCTTGAGTTCACGATGGTCTCCAATATCTTCAGAATGGTTTGAGACTGCGGCAAGGCGCGCGATGGGGCTCGACGCCGACAAGGACCTCGGTGGCCACCGGCGTTACTGCGCCAAGCTCAGGGAGGGCATGGCGGAGAGCTTGATCGTGGATGATTCGACGAGCATCCCGAGCGGGTCGAAGGTTGACGCGCCTCTGCCGTGTTGGAAGGTATTCCCAGGGTTGTGTCGAACAAGGGATGCGTGGTGCTTGTCTGAGATTAGTCGTGCCCTCCGCAGGCTGGAGACGTATTTGAAGCCCCTCGCTGGTGAGTTCGTCAGGTTTCGGGGGTTTCGGCGAGACGGCTCGGTCAAAACCATGACTTCGCTGGTTATGCACGTGCGCATGGCTCGGCCTGCCGTCGCCATCCTCGCGAAGGCCACCTTCGATGACACGGGCGAGCAGCGGAAGGTGTGCGTCTCCAAGCAGCCTGATGGGAGGGCTTGGGTGCTTACCGCAGGGATGGTTCTCAGAGGCATCGTGCAGGGGTGCGAGAAGATGGCGACGCCGCGCATCAGCAAGTTGGAAGTTTCGCACCTGGTTGTCCGGCACAGGCGCCGCGGCATTGATCTTCTCGAGGAGAAGCCCGCCCACAACGTCTTGGACATGCCCTTCGACGCCGACGACGGCGTGAAGCTGGGCCCGGCCATGGAGAGGTGGAAGTCACTACTCGAGCTGGGGATGGAGGCCGTGGGCGAGACAACGAGCAAGAGGCGCAGGACCGATGTCTTGCACGCTTGGACGGAGATCAGCGATGACGAGGGGTCCGACTTGGAGGATCTGGTCTTTGGCGTGCCCGAGGGCAACGCGAAGAAGGCCAAGGCCAAGGCCCAAGCCGTGGCTGCGGCGAAGGCCCTATTAATTCCTCTTCCTCCCTCTTCCCATCACCCATTCCTCCGTCGTCCACCTCCTCCTCGCCCTGGCCTCCCCGTGTTGCGGCCTCCAGGGGCCTGGCCTGCTTCGCGCATCCCCACCAGCCCATCCAGAAACGACGCCCAGGCGAGTTGAGGTGTCCAGGGCAGCGCGGGGGCAAGGAGGGGGCGGCCGAAACGGGCGAAGGAGGGGTGAGGAGAAGGAGGAGGCTGGATCTAAGGATGCACGAGGGAGAGGGGGAAATTGTGATGAGTAGGAGGAGGGAAGGGGGGGGGGGAGGAGGGGGAGGAGGAGGAGGAGGAGGAGGAGGAGGAGGAGGGGGGGAGGATGGGGGGGGAGGAGGAGGAGGGAGAGGCGGAGGAGGAGGGGGAGGTGGAGGAGAAGGAGGACGAGGACCAACAGGATAGCCAGGAGCATCTCGAATGCCTCTTGGATGTCCCTTGGAAGCCTGTTGGAGGCTTCTGGGGGCGTCGCGGGGATCTCTTGGCGGTCCAGGGGGGCTCTTGGGCGAGGCGGACGGGTCTCGCAGCCCCTGTCTACTGGGGCCCAGGAGGGCCCCAAGATGGCCTCGAGAGGCCCCGACAAACTGTCACGGAAAGAGGCTTTGTTCGTGACAGCCTCTGGCCCCTTTGGGGCCCTCCTGGAAGAGGTCGCAGGAGGCCCCCCAAGAGGGCCCCAGGAGGCCCCAAGAGAGCCCCAAGAGGGCTCCAAGAGGGCCCCGACAGGGCCCAAGATGCCCCCCAGAATCAGAACAAAGGGAAAAGATGGGAATCATGATTCCCATATTTTCCCCCCTCTCCTGAGGCCCCCAAGAGGCCCCCAAGAGGTCCCCAAGAGGCCCCCTCTCTTCGGGGGCTCTTGGGGGCCTCTTGGGAGCCATCTTGGGGCCATCTTGGGGCCTGTCCTCCCCCGCGCAGGCTCTCGCTGGAGCCGCCCCGCCTGGTCCTGCACATCCGCCTCCGCCGCCGGCGCCGCCCCCAGGCGGGCGCGATCGAGAAACAGGGCAGAGGCTTGGTGGCGCGGGGGGCGACCTGCGCATGTCACGCCAACGAGGGGGACACCCTCCGATGCGGAAAACAAGTGCACGTGGGGTCTGGCACTCCAGAGGAGGCGAGGCGGCTCGTGAAGGGGTGGCTGCTCCTCGGCAGGGACATCCCGAAGCATGCGAAGGACGGCCGCACCAGGCACGTCCACGAGATTGGGAAGCAGCTCCGGGCTCTGGTCCCAGACGACTGGACCGAGGAGGCCATGGAGCGGATGTTGTGAGGCTCGCCGACTGTCGGGGGTGGACAGAACCCCCAATAGTGACACGTCGATTAGTGAATTGTCCGTTTGCGGTTTTCGAGTGGGCGCCGTGGCCGTTATTTTCCAGACTTGCGCCCGCCAGGTTTGGGCCCGAAGTCGTTTTCACTAAACCACGTTTTACTAAAGGGAGGTCTGTCCATCCCCGAGACTGCTGGCGCGGTGTTCTAGCCGCCCCCGTGGGCGGCGCGGCGACGGGTCCACGCTGACCCTGTTGAACTTTCCCCCCTGCCTCTGCGTCCCTTTTCCTTGTCGTGCATTGTTGGGGCCGCCTCGGGGCCTTCGCCCGGCTGATAGCGCCGCGCGTGCAGACATGTTATTATAAACGTGGAAAACCAAGGTGCCGCCCAAAACGTCCGAACAAGCCTTTTCGGACGTTTTGGGCCAGGCCCTGTTTTTGTTATCGGGCGAAGCGCCTTTTTCGGGGGAAGGCCCCGGGAAGCTCCAAGATGCCCCCTCCTCCTCCTCCTCCTCCTCCTCCTCCTCCTCCTCCTCCTGCTCCTGCTCCTCCTCCTCCTACTGCTCCTCCTCCTCCTCCTCCTCCTCCTCCTCCTCCTCCTCCTCCTCCTCCTCTTGGCGGCAACTGCCCAGGTGGGCTGCGCAGCCCCGAAGGGTTTGGCGCACCTGTCTCGAGACATCGCGCTGGAGGCAGGGGAGGTGGAAGTAGTGTTGGTGGAGGAGGGTGAGGGGGGGAGGAGGGGGAGGAGGAGGAGTGGAGCTTTTCGTCTCGGGTCAGGTCGCCGGTCGCCGCTGCAGGCCCGCCCCCCCCCCTCCGCCCCCCAATCCCCCGTCCTTCTACGCCACCCGCAGGGGCGCGAAGATAATCGCATGGATCGCGGCCCAGGCCGCAACGGGGCCCTTCTCCAGAGGGGCGGCGCGAGGGCGCGAAGACCGCCTCGCGTCGCGCATCGCGGGGCGCAGAGTTTGGCGACTTAGTTCTCGGGGGAGGGGGCGAGGGTCGCGGAGAAGGGGGGGGATCGCAGCTGCCGCAGCTTCGAGCCTTGTTGATTCCCCCGCCCCGCCAGAACTCTCGCGGCGATTGCTGGCTTTCCGATGGCCCCCAAGAAGCCTCGCGGTCGCGCTGCGCCCAAGCTTCAGCCTCTGACTTTCACCAAGAAGCCCAAGACTACCACACCTGATTTGACCGGCGTCGAGGTGGCGACGCAGCCCGCCGGCGTCGCCAGGGGGGTCGGCGTGGGGGCGCAATCTCCAGCTAGCCCCGCGTCGACCGAGCCCAGGCAGCCGGGCTCGCCACGGCGTCGCGGCGATCAGGCGGATGACCTGCTCGCGGACATCTTCGATGACCCCGAGCCGCCGGCGCGCGCGTGCGCCCCCAGCCCCGCAGCGGCAGCGCCGACGGCCGAGGAGGCCCGCGCGGCCGAGACGGGGGCGCCGGTGGAGGGGGCGGCCGCGTCCGTGGAGGAGCAGGTCGCGCCGGCGCACATGGTGATCGCGGCGCCGATGGCCGTGGAGGAGAGCTGCGCGGCCGACGCGGGGGCGCCGGCGGAGGGGGCGGCCGCCCCCGCGGGGGAGCAGGTCGCGACGGCACGCGTTGTGATCGAGAACGTGAATGCTCTCCCCTCTGGCTCAAGGGACGACATGAGCAAGCACTTGGAGGAGGTCATGGATATTTCCGAGCTCGAGGGCGTCGACTTCCACGGGGGCGACACCCTGGCCAAGATATCTGGCGTTGACGTTGCCGAGGAGATGACGCTGGAGGAGGAGCTGTTCGCCGTCGGCGCCTCGCTTCCTGAGGTGGGCGTGGACTTCGAGGCCCCCCCCCTTGGACACGCACGCCCAGCGGCCCAAGAGGGCCCTTAGAGAGCTCTAAGAGGGACCCGCCAAGAGGGCCCATAGAGAGCTCCAAGAGGGACCCAATGGGGCCCCATGTCAGGTCCGGCCCCCGCCGCCCTGGGCCCTCCTAGGCCCCCCTAGGGCCCGTGGAGGGGCCCGAGAGGGCCCCAAGAGGGGCCCAATCGGGCCTAGTGTCAGGTCCAGCTCCCGCCGTCTCGGGCCAGACCTGGCCTGGCCCCCCCCCCAAGAGGAGCCCCCCCTGCTGTCGAGGACTAGGGCCGCCAGCTTGACAGCATGAGGGCCCGCTTGGGCCCCCTCGTGGAACCTTCCTGGGGGTCTCCTGGGGCACTCTGGGGGCCCCCTTAGAGCCTCGACAGGGGGCCAGGGCCAGGTTAGAGCCTCAGGAGGGGGCCAGGAAGGCTCCAAGACGAGCCCCCCTGCTGTCAAGGACGAGGGCCACCAGCTTGACAGCGGGGTGCCCGCATGGGGCCGCTCTTGGAGCCTTCTGGGGGCCCTCCTCGGGCCCTCCAGGGACTGCTCTCTTGGAGCTCAAAGAGGAGGCCAGGGCAGGGCGGGGGAGCTCCCGATGGAGCCTCAGGAGGGCGCACCCTTGCAATAGTGGTCAATGCAACTTCGTTGCCGCGACGCCCTTGCAATTGTTGCGGACAGGGGCGTCAGGGGAACTTCCCGGACGCCCCCCCCCTGCACTTGTTGGCGGGCCTGCGTCAACGGAGATTCCTTGACGCACTGCCTTCGCAATCTTTGCAACGGGGGGGCGTCGGGGGAATTTCCTTGACGCCCTGCCATCATTGCGGCAATGGAAATCTGGCAACTGTCGCAATAGTTGCAACGGTGGAGCGTCAGGGAACTTTCCCTGACGCCCCCCTCCGAATAGAGGTTAATCGGTGACGCAAGACGTTGCCGATATTAGGATGTCTCGAGAAAACGCCGAATGCAATAGTTGTCGAGCGTCAGGGTAGTTTCCCTGACGGGGGGGCGTCAGGGAAATTTCCCTGACGCTCCGCTGTTTCAACTATTGCAACAATTACCAACGTCGCATTGCCGCTATTAGGGCAGGGCGTCAGGGAAATTGCACTGACGCGCCCCCCGTTGAAATCATTGCAAGGGCGCGTCTGGGAGTTTCCCTGGCGCCAACGCGGGGTGCCAGGGAAACTTCCCTGACGCCAAGGGGGCGTCCAGGAAGTTTCCCTGACGCCACGCGCTGCAGTAGTTGCAGTGAGTGTTCCGTGCCCGCCTTCCCCTCAGGTCGACCCCGACCTCGATGGGGATGGCGGCGGGCCGTCGCCGCCGCTATCCGAGGACGCGACGGCGGCGGCCGTCTCCGCTGGTTGCTCACCTTTGCGCCGTGCGATCCGTCAGTACGTCGACAATCTCCACGGCCCCCTGAGGCTCGACTTCGTCAGGGCCATCGTGGCCCTGGACAGCCGCCTGGCCCTGGACGGCGACAAGGAGTCGGAGATCAGCGTGGGCACCCTCTTCTCCGGGTCCGACATAGCGCTGAGGGTCTGGCGCGACATCGCCTTGGAGGTAGCCGATTCGACAGGCTGCCGACTGCGCTTCCGCCACGTGTTCTCTGCCGAGAAGAGCGCGGTGAAACGATCGTGGATTAGGGAGACCGCGCCCGAGCGGATGTTCAAGTCGGTCGAGGCCTTGCTCGGCGACGCCGAGATTCCGAGCGTGGACTGGGTCGCCTTCGGCCCCCCGTGCAAGGCCAAGTCGAAGCTGAACCCGAATCGCACCCGCAACAAGAAGTGCATCGCCGAGGGGACGGCATGCACTGGCGAAGGCTTCAAGGACCCCCCCCCCTCCGCCATCCTCATCCTCCGCCTGCCCCCTTCCGACCCCCCCATCGCCCCCCGCCCTTCCACCGCCTTTTATCCCCCCTCGTTATGTTTGTGCCCCCCGCCCCCCCGCGGGCCGCCCTCGGACCCCAGGGCCGTCGGAAGCGGGCCCAGGATGAAAAATTACCCGTGGGGGCGACTCCGGCAGCGGCTGGATGTTTTGGCGAGCCCCCCCCTCCCTTGGCCGACAGGCGCAGAGGAGAAGAATGTGGAGGGGAAAGAGGAGGGAGGGGGGGGGAAGAGGAGGGGGGAGGGAGGAGGGAGCGGGGAGGAGGGAGGGAGAGGAGGGATGAGGAGGAGGAAGAGGAGGACGAGGATCAGCAGGTGGACGAGGAGGTGGATGAGCATGGTGGTGATGATGATGATGGTGCTGATGCTGATGATGATGATGATGATGATCATGATGATGCTGATGATGATGATCATGATGGTGCTGATGATGATGATGTTGATGATGGTGGTGGTGACGATGGTGATGATGATGATGAGGATGATGATGATGCAACCCTTTCGCGGTAGAACATCGTTTTGGCGAGCTTCCCCCTCTTTCGGCTGATGATGATGATGAAGATGAAGATGAAGATGGTGATGATGATGATGGATGTGCGTTTAGCAAAGGCCGCCGTGACCGTTTGCAGATAACAAGAGGTGTGTCCATTGCCTCTTCCCCCATAACATATCCTCCATCGCTCTCTCTCTCCCTCAAGTAATCGCCCCCAGTGCCTCTTCAGCGCATCGACCATGGCACTGGCATCACGCACCACCTCGACCTCCTCAAGGGCCCGCGCCCCCTGCGCCGCCACTTCGTGGCCATTTTCTTCCCGCCCCATGCTGGGCTTCTGGCCCTGCCTCACGCCAGCCAGGATCAGCATCCGCTGTGCGGACCAGCCGGGGCCAAATTTTCGGGGCGTGACCCTTGACCCTGAAAAAGACACTATGTTTTAGGGGGCGCCCTTCGCAGGGGTCCGCTCAGAGCTTGTGAGGAGCCCTTGGGGCCTTCCCAGGAGGGCCCCCAGACTGCGCAAGAGGCCCCCCAAGCAGCCACAGAGGCCCCCAAGACGACTCCGAAGAACACCACCCAGAAAAATATAATATTTTTCTGGGCGCGCCCATCGTAGACCCCGCTCGAAGCTTTTGAAGTGCCCTTGGCGCCCCCCCAGGAAAGGCCCAAGAGAGCCGAACAAGCCTCGAAGACGGCCCAGGAGCCTCCCAAGCCGGCTCCCCTGAGAGCGAAATACGCTCCCAGGACGGCCCAAGAGGCGCCCAAGACGATGCCCAAGAGAGACCACCCAGAAAAATATAATATTTTTCTGGACGCGCCCACTGTGAACTCCGTTGGAACCTTTTTAGGTGCCCTCGGCGGCCCCCCAGGAGGCCCCCAAGCGAGCCCAACTGGCTTCGAAAGCGGCCCAGGAGACCCTCAGGACGGCTCCCCAGAGAGCCGAAAAAGCTCCGAAGACGGCCCAAGAGGCGCCCAATATGGCCACGAAGTGGCGGCGCAGGGGGCGCGGGCCCTTGAGGAGGTCGAGGTGGTGCGTGATGCCAGTGCCATGGTCGATGCGCTGAAGAGGCACTGGGGGCGATCACTTGAGGGAGAGAGAGAGAGAGAGCGATGGAGGATATGGTATGGGGGAAGAGGCAATGGACATCCGAGGAGGAGGAGGAGGAGGAGACAGCACGCGCGCAGTCCCTTTCCATCCTGCACTTCTGAAGTCAATATGGCCGTCACTCGGCCACCCGACCTGGGCCCCCCCGGGGGCCCGGGGGGCGCATGAAGCATCGCTGAGCTGATTGGTAAGCAGCTGGCAGTGCTGGTAGCTGTCCATTTCTCAGTCTCGCTCCCTCTCACCTCCCCCCCTCTCTCCCGCTTCCCACCCCCACCTCCTCGTCCCTCTACTTCCGTTCCCCTTCGTCCCCAGTGACATTCAGTCAACTCCTAATTGTGCCTTCCATACCGGCCCTATCCCCTACCTCCGCTGCTTACCACCAGCGAGCCTCTCAAGGCTTCGAGCGTCGAGCGCACTGAGCCTCGAGGCAAGCGAACCCAGGGGCTGAGCGCGCACGCCTCCGTACGTTTTTCGTTGAATTCGTTATGTAAGGCCTTTCTGGTCGGGTCGTGTCTCGTCCTCATTTCTCCCCTCCCTCCTGCTACCCTTCCAGGACTCGCTGGAGTACGTGCGACGGGCCAAGCCGAGGGTGGCGTTGGTCGAGAACGTGGAGACCCTGATTGAGGGAGAGGTTGGAGATCGCGAAATCGATTATCTCGTGTCCCAGTTCGATAGCATGAACTACTGGTGCTTCTGGAAGGTCTTCGACACTGCCGAGTACGGGTCACCTGTCCCCCGGAATCGTTTGTACTTGCTTGCTATCCACGACGTTGGTGAGCACCGCGCGGCCCTCGGCCTGCACGCCCGGGACCTCATGCTGGCCATGCGCGCTCCGGACTTTTTCGGCATCCACGACTTCGTGATCGAGCCCCGCCAGGCCCGCGAGACCTTCATGTCGGACAAGAGTTTGGTTCCCTGGGGGGAGAGGGGTGGCAGCGACGACCCGACGGTCGGTTGGCGAGATGAGCACAATACCTTCTACAGGGACCATAACTTGACATGGCCCCCTTCGGACAAGATGACCTCTCACATCACAAAGGAGGGCTTGAACCAGAGGCAGGTGGAGCTCGCGTACTTCCTCGACTTTGCTTTCGGACCCGTGGGGGACCTCGTGAACGGCCGGAGGGTGGATTTCTTCGACGCCGCTTGCAGTTTGACGAGGCTCATCGGTGTCAAGCTCAGCGAGCGCCAGCAGAAAGAGCCGAGGGACCCGTGGACCCTGCGGCCACCGACGTTCATCGCCCACGCGCAGATCGTGATGAGGACTTACGTGCCCAGTGAGTATTCCAGCACCGGCGAACCTGAGAGCAGGTTGCGCGCCTTGGAAGCTTTCGAGGTCATGCAGATGGTCGGCTGGGACTTCGCGGTAGGCCCGCCGCTCAAGCAGAAGTTCGATCCCAGCGCAATAGTTTCTCTGGCTGGGAACGCCTTCAGCGCTTTCGCCTGCGCGGTGATCTCCCTCGTGGCCTTGAGTCTCTTCGGCCAGATCCCGAGTGCCCCCGTGGAGAGGGGCCAGGCGGGCCACGAGGGTGAGCCCGACCAGCCTGGCGAGAGGGCAGCCGAGGAGGGCGAGCAGCCTGCCTCGAGTTCGACTGCGTCAAGCTCGTCCTCGAGCTCTGGCGACTCTGACGACTCTGACTGATTGAGCCCCGCCGCTCGATCCTGGCCCGCCACCTCGCCCCCCCCTCTCCCGACCGGGGGAAACTCCACGAGGTCAGAACCAAGCTATGTTTCAGAAGCCCCGCCCTCCCCCCCCTCTGCAGTGCTCGCCCCTTGGCTAGGTCTCCGCCAAGTCAATTATCTCTCGCGCGATGGCCGCTGCGACTCATCGCGCGCTGGCTCGGGGGTTAGCCAGCAAGAGATTTCGGGTTTGGGTTTGCGCTTGCGTAGACGGGGTGGCCCAGGAGCGGGGGTCGTTGGCGGCTCGCGGTCGAGAATCCGCCCTTTGCTCGCTCTTTGGGATTGGGGGCATCTCTGACGCTTCGCGTATAGTCCAGAGAGCATGCTTTGGCGAGTTGCCTGGATCGGGGAAGTGTAGCAGCGCGAAGCGTAGCAGCACGCAGCGCAACATGCCCGAATATACGGATCAAGATAGCCCCATGGGGGCTCCAAGGGGCCCAGGAGGGATCCAACAGTGCTCAAGATGGGGGCGCAAGGGGTCTCAGGAGGGCCTTGAAGAGCTTGGGGCATATTGGAACCTTTCCAGGGGCTTGTGGCGTTGGGTCCTCTTTGTGAAGAGAGCGCCCCGCGTCGCTCTCTCCTCTCCTGCCCCTCCTCCTGGCAGGAAAGGGCGACCAGGCCCACCCGGTCAATTTTGCAATTCTGCAGGTGGGGCGTGGGGGCCCGTTCGCTAAGTCACCCCCATGGTTGCGAAGATAATCGCGCCCCGCGCGTCGCGGCCAGAGCAGGAGGGTCGCCCTTCTCCAGGGCGGCGGCGCGAGAGCGCGGAGATAACCACGCGTCGCGGGGCGAGACGCGCGAAGATAGGTAGCTTAGGTCTGGGGAAAGGGCCGGTGGGGTTCCTTCCTCGGCACCGTTGATGTCCTTTCGTGCGTAGCCGGCTTTAGCCTCGAGGGCCCTTGAGGCGCGCTCCCGAACCGCGTGACCCGCTTTCCCGCCCCAGCAGACGGGCGTCGCCATGTCCGACAGCACCCCGCTCCATGTCCAGCAGATGTGCGTCCGCATCGGAGGCCCACCGGACGGGCGTATTTGCAAGTGTTGTGGAGTGGTGGACACGGACCCCGACCCCGTGGACGCGGCCTACGGGGTGACCCAGCCGATCAGTTGGTCGCCGCCTTCGAGGCGCACCAGAGCGCAAGCGGGCTCGGTGTGCTACTATTGCCTGCAGGTCCATACAGCCAGGTACAGGATCCATGGGATCTCCCTGGAGAAGCTGGTCGTTGACTTGGCGGCAGCGGGCTCCGGGGACCTTCGCACCAAGTTCACGGGGTATCGCGCCAGCTTGATCGAGATCTACAAGGACAGCGAGGAGGGGCGCAAGAGCCGCGTCGCTTGGGCCGATGTGGACAAGCGCCAGATCAACTACTTGAGCGAGAAGAAGGTCGAGGTGTGCGATCCAGATGACCAATTATGGGATTATGATTACTACGTGAGCATGAAGGGCGACCCGAAGAAGAACGGCCTCGGCCACGTGGAGACGTTCGAGCATGGCAGGCGCGAGGTGCGCGTCCCGAGCGCGCCGATCCGCCTCGTCAAGAGGTCCGAGAGCAAGATCGTGCAGGAGCCCTCTCAGCCCTCTTAGCCCTCCCCGCCCTCGTAGCCCGAGTACCCCTTGTAGTTTTTTTTTGCCCTCTTAGCCCTCTCAGCCTTTCCAGTCCTCCTATCCTTCTTAGCCCTCTTAGCTCTGTTAGCCCTCAGCTCTCCCTGCCCTCTTACCCTTTTTAAACCTTTCAGCCCTCTTAGCCATCCTAGCCCTCTTAACCCTCCTATCCCTTCTTGCCCTCTGAGCCCTCGTGGCCATCTTAGCCCTCTGAGCCCTCGTGGCCCTCTTAGCCCTCTGAGCCCTCGTAGCCCTCGTGGCCCTCTTAGCCCTCGTGGCCCTCGTAGCCCTGTGATCCCTCGTGGCCCTCTTAGCCCTCGTGGCCCTCTTAGCCCTCGTAGCCCCCGTGGCCCTCGTGGCCCTCGTGGCCCTCGTGGCCCACGTAGCCCTCGTGGCCCTCGTAGCCCTCGTGGCCATCTTAGCTTGCTTAGTCCTCCTGGGCCTCTTAGCCCTCTTGAGCCCTCGTAGCCCTCTGATCCCTCTTAGCGCTCTACTACGGGCCGCCTGAGAGGAGAAGCGGAAATTGCACGACGGCCGCGACACCCAGGCCGACCAGGCGCAGGGGAACGATCTCCTCAGAGAGCTCCAGAGCATCATCGAACTCCCGAGGGCTACCGGGGAGTACGTGCCCCTGGGGGTGCCGTCACCGAGCCGCCCAACAGAGCCGCCCGTCACCCCGCAGGCAGGGTTGGTGGCCCCCGACGCTAGACAGCCACCCTCGGCAGACTCGTTAGGAATATTTTCTGGGCTGTCCCTCGGTTTCGCGAGGTCCGCCCAGCCGCCGCCCCAGACGGACGCCGGCGGCAGCCTCACGGGCAGCAAGCGCGGGAGGAAAGGGAGGGGCAAGGGCAAGGATCCGAACGTTGCCCAGCCCGGCGATGGATGTCGCGCGACCACCGGCACCGGCGCTTCCACCGGCGCTGGCCTCGCAGGCCGCGCAGACCCAGGGGGCAGCGACAGGGGGGGGCTGGCCTAGGGGCCGGACATCGACCTCCAATCGTTCAATTATCGCCGATCGGGGCTTGGGTGCCCCGCCTTGCCCACGAACGCGCGAAACCGTTATCGGGGGCTTATCGCCGATCCATCGGCGACGCATCGCTTGGGGGGCGAGGAGACGGACGCAGATGACCCTCGGGGATGGCGGGCTCCAGGTTGGCGGTGCCCGAGGCCCCCCCCTTCCCCCCCCCGCGAAGAATCTTCGTTCGTTTTCGTTCGTCCCTCTTCGGTCGTTATTGTCGGCGCGCAGTGCCGGGGGGGCCCCCCTCTTGCCCCCCGCCCGGGGGGTGACGTAGCCTCCGTCGGGGGGGCAGCCCCGGGGGCGCCGTGCTCCTGGGCGGCCTGTGCTGGGGTTGGGATTTTGTTGGATATCCTCGGTCCCCGCTCGGTGTATTTTCGGGCCGGGCGAAAGGGGGGGATTGGGAAAGGGGGGGGTACGAAATTTGCTGCATGCAGCTGGTTTCGGTCTCACCGAGGGGGCCATTTCTCGATGCATAGCCGCCTCCGGCGCCGGGAGGCGCCGGGAAAATCAGCTACGTGAGCTGATTCTCAAACCCCCCCTTTGCTATCCCCCCCTTTCGCCCGACCCGATATTTTGGCCCCTTCCCCACCAATGGGGCATGTTCGCCGTGCCCCCAGGAGTTCAGCCGCCGCCCAGCCTCTCCAAGACGGGCCCCAAAACGAGGGACTTGATCACCACCGCGGCCGATGTCGCGAAGGAGTTCGGAGCTGCGGGCAAGGACAACGACCTCTGGTTTGGTGACATGTGGAGGAATCACACCCGATACCTCAAGCGATTGACGGATGACTTGGATGTGAAAATCGGGACTTTCGGTGATGGCCAGGAGACGGAGGCGTTGCCCTTCAAAAAGTCTCGGAAGATTGTTACCGCCATCCATGCCGTCTGCAAGCAGGTGCAGCAAGGCGGCTTCGACGCCCCGGCCCTCGGCCAGGTTCTTGATCAACAGGCCGTCGATGGGCTCAACTTAACTTCGCGTCCGTCCGACCACCCCGAGAGGGCCCCAAGAAGGCGGGCGGGTCGCGGGTGGATCAAGATGGCTCCCAGACGGGCCCGCGAGGGGCCCCACATGGGCCCAAGAAGGGCCCAATAGGGCCCCAAGAGGGGCCCCGCCAAGTCGAACAAAACGGGGTCACCTGGGCCTTCCTGGGGCCATCTTGGAGGGGCCCTCTGGGGCCCCTCTTGGGGCCCTCTTGGGCTCATCTTGGGAGGGTGAGGAGGACAGGGCTCTGGGGTTGCTCGGGGGGCGGTTGGGCGGGGTGAAGTTGATGCGAGCTCGCCGTCGAACGCCGTCGAGGCGGCCATCTTGGGTGTCGAGCCGGTCTGCGAGGAGCCATGGCCAGAGCATTTGAAGAGGGCCCGGCACTGCTTGCGGGCGAGTTCCAGCACGGACCCAGCGACGTTTTGGTCTCTTTGCACAATCGGTTCTCTTCTGACTGCAGGGTTTCCCGAAGAGGAGGCCAAGCGTCAGGCTCGCGATCTGGTGTCTGCGAAAATCTTGGAGATCATCGGGAAGCCAGATGTCGACCGGGCCCATGGCGCATTGCAGCGCTTCCTTCCGTTGAATTGCGTCTCGGAGTTCAAGTTGGACGTTGGTTTCCCAGATTTGCACAAGGACTTAGACACCATGGCTTTGGTCGTGAATTTCATGAAGGTCCCGTTCCATGCCCCTGTGGAGTGCTTGCCCGTCGAGATTCATTACCAGGGCTTGACAGGCGCGGTCAGAATTGAAACGCCGACGCTCGCCATCAAGGATGACGTGAACACGCAGGCTTTCGATTCCTTGCAGGCCGCTGTTGCAGCTGCGTCTGCTTCTGGGACGCTGCCCAACGATTTGTGCATGTCCCCAGCTGGCACTACCGTGTGTAAGCGCGCGTCGGCGTACCAGGAGAGAGCGACCACCTACCTCAAAGACTGCAAGGTACTCCGGGAGACGCTCGAGTCGCTCTGCATGGCCACCGAGGACGCTTTCTATTGGATGGACAACGAGCGCATCGTCTGCGAGTGGTTCCTCCAGAGGCTGTCCACGATCTCGCAGATAGAGCACTTGCCCCACAGCAAGTATCTTCCCTTCGCGCTCTCGGACGTCGCCATGGACTTCATCTCGCGCTTGTTCATCAAAGTTGGCAGGACGTGCCGCCAGCTCATCAGGGGGTACCTGGCGGGCGAGAAGCCGGAAGCAGCCCCATGGAAGGCGTGGAACAATATGATTCAGACGGTTGTCGCCTTGAGGGGCAATGACACATTCGTGCCTTTGTTCATCCAACCGACGGGCAAGGAAGATTTGTCGACGATGGGGGGCTTCTTCGCTTTTGTCGAGGCCCTGGACGTGCTGATTCTTGTCCCGGCTGACATGCCCTTGGAGAAGGCAACGAAGTTGACAGACGTGGTGACTACGTTCCATGAGAATACCGAATGGATGGCAAAATGGTTTCCAGACCTTAAGGAAGGCCTCCTGGAGTTCCAGAGCAAGAACGATTGGTTGAAGCCAGCGTTCGTGGCAACGCACATTTCGGCGGTCCTGAGCAACGAGGTGAAGGCTTTCGAGTCGAAGGTGGCCATGTTGACGCCGGAGCTGACTGGCGTCGTCTTCAAGTCCGACATGGAGGAGGCGGAGCTAACGAAGTTGGAGACCTTGGTGTACAACCACGACGAGGTCACCGGGGCGTCGGCGCTCGCCGACAAGATCAACGACCCCGTGTTGAAGTCAGAGATCGTCTATATCGACGCGTGGTGCCGGGCGCGGTCCATGGGGGCGGCTTGCGTGCGGTATCTTAAAAAAGACATCTTCGACAAAGACGCCGTGACCATCTTCGGCGAGTTCCAGGCGCAGGTCAACAACGTGCAGAACGCTGCGGGCGTTGAGAACATGGTTCCCTGGGAGGGGGATGTCGAAGGCGGCGCTGGCGCGGGACCTTGGAGTTTGAGGTGCCGAGCCCGAGGTGGCACATCAGACTCCAAGGTCTCGTCGCCTCGCGGCTAGCCTTCGGCGTTCCATGGAGGCTAAAGCTTTTGATGACGCTGAGGATCCATTGCGGGCGGTGAGGCCGTTCGCAGGCATATTCAAGATGCCGGGCGACTACACTTCGTTCGTGCAGAGTTGCTCTACGATCGTAGAGCTTGGCAATGCGAAGTGGACTGACAAGATCACCACGGAGACGACGGGGCTCTTGGAGTGGTGCACGCCGTGGTGGGAGAAGCGCGGTTCCATGCTCACCGAGGTCCAGCTGATCCTGGCCATGGTAAAACACCCCCACTACAAGGATCTTGGAAGCCGCGCGACCTACCTCAGTTCACTGTGCACTCAGGCGAATGCCATGAACAAGGTGCTGAAGGGGGGTTCGGTTGATTCGAAAGTCATCTCGGCGGCTCAGAAGGCTACTAAGACGGCCGTGGACACGGTGGTGATGACCAACGTGATGTTCAAGTTGAAGGTCGAGTTGCCGAAGCTGACGCCCCAGAAGCAGTCGATCGAGGCGGATGAGCTGAAATCGCTCCTGACCCGCAAGAACGTCGACCCGGGGCAGGACGTCTGGGACCACATCGCCAAGGTCATCGCGCCGGGCAGCGCGGGGGCGCAGGCGCGGATTGATGGGGGGAGGGGCAGCGGCGGCAGCAGCTGGACCAGAAGGAAAAGGAATGATGTGGACGAGGATGGGGGATTGGGGGGCATGCCAGGGGGAGGAGAAGCACGGGGGTAAGGGGGTGGAGGGGAGAGGGGGATGAGAAGGACGAGGGGGGGAGGTGGGCAATGAGGAGGAGGAGAGGGGAGGAGGAAGAGGTGGATGGGGCGGCGACGCGGACGACGACGATGAAGGGCGCCCCCCCCCGCTCGGCGGCCCCGAGGCCGAGGAGGCGCCCGAGCCGCCGGCGAAGAAGGCCAAGAAGAAGGGGGCCGCGGCGAAGGCTGGGGCGTCAAAGCCCCCGGAGGACGCCGGCGCCGCCCTGGAAGCCAGCGCTTGAGGGGGCGGGTCCCCAGGGCGCCCAAACGGGGTCGAAGTCGATGCGGTCGGTGGATCGTGTTGCGTCGCCGTTGTATCGACGATGCGGCTCGATGTGGAGCCCCACTTTCTCCACGCCGACGTCGCCGATGCATCGCCGGCGTCGTGGGCGCATCGCCGATGCATTGGCGATGCATCGGCGATGCGGCGCGATCCACCGACCCCCATGTATTTCGACCCCCGCCGTCTGGCAGCAGAGCTGCGCGATTCGGGTCGGGCGAAAGGGGGGGATTGGGAAAGGGGGGGTTACGAAATTTGCTGCACGCAGCTGGTTTCGGCCCCACCGAGGGGCCCATTCCTCGATGCATAGCCGCCTCCGGCGCCCGGAGGCGCCGGGAAAATCAGCTACGTGAGCTGATTCTCAAACCCCCCTTTTGCTATCCCCCCCTTTCGCCCGACCCGAGCGACAGTGATGAGGATTCGGGAGGAGGAGGAAGAGGGGGGGGATAATGAGGAGAAGAGGGGGAGGAGCAGGAGAAGGAGGAGGAGGAGGAGGAGGAAGGACATGAGGATCCGCGTTTCTTTTTTTTGGGTTAGAGGCGCGCGGGCCCCGTCTAGAAGCCCCGCATCCTCCTCTCAGCCAGCTCTTTGCCGCGAGGGTTGCGCGGTGCGATTGCAATTCAGACTCGGGGCCGCCAGTCCCCTGACACTGGCTTGGGGATTGCGAGAAGGCTGGAGACACCAGCTGCCTTCGCCACGCGGGGAAAAGGCGAAGGCGCGGGGTTTGCTCCTGCTCCTGCCCCTGCTCCTCTGCCTGCAGCTGCCCACGTTTGCGCCGAATGCTTCTGCTGCTGCCCAGCCCACCTCTCTGCAATTATTATTGACGCTTCGCGTATCCCCACAGCCCATCCAGAAACGACGCCGAGGCGAGTTGAGGTGTCCAGGGAAGTGCGGGAGCAATGAGGGGACTGCCGAATCGGGCCAAGGAGGGATGAGGAGAAGGAGGAGGCTGGATTGATGGATGCATAAGGGAGTGGGGGGAATGATGATGAGTAGGAGGCAGTGGGGGAGGGGGAGGAGGAGGAGGAGGAGGAGGAGGAGGAGGAGGAGGAGGAGGAGGAGGAGGAGGAGGAGGATGGGAGGAGGAGGAGGAGGAGGAGGAGGAGGAGGAGCATACGAGCCCTGTGATCCTCCATTGCTCGCAGGTGGGTGCGTGTGGGAGCACACGACGACGACGTGAAAACAAATCAAATATGGCAGGCTCTTGGACGCGTCCGCGGAGGGAGAAGCGCGGGGGGGCGGGCGGGAAGGGGGGGTGGGGGGATGGGAAAGAGGGGAGGGGGAGAGGGGGGATTGGGAGAGGGGGGGGCGCGGAGGAGGCGGCTCCGATCCTCCTCCTCTTCCTCCTCCTCCTCCTCCTCTTCCTCCTCCTCCTCTTCCTCCTACTCTCCTCCTCCCCGTCCTCGTCCTCGTCCTCGTCCTCCTCCTCCTCCTCCTCCTCCTCCTGCTCGTCCAGTTCATCCCCCTCCTCCTTCTCCTCCTGCTGCTGCGGCTCCTCCTCCTCCTCATATCCCTCCTCCTTTCCTCCGCCTGCTTCCTTCTCCCTCCTCCTCCTCGTCCTCCTCCTCCTCCTCCTACTACTACTCGTCCTCTTCCTCCTCCTCCTCCTCCTCCTCCTCCTCCTGCTCCCCCTCCCCCTCCTTCTCCTCCTCCTTCTCCTCCTCCTCCTCCTCCGCCTCCTCTCCTCCTCCTCCTCCTCCTACTGCTACCTACTACTAATACTACTACTACTACTACTACTACTACTACTACTACTACTACTACGAGATTGTTTTTTTATCCTCTGGGGGGTAACGCTCGTTACCCGGGCCTCCCCCCCCCCCCCCCCGTAACGGTAACGCTCGTACGCGGGGGGGGTCTCGGTCTTCCCCTCCAACATGCTGGTGCCCGAAGGCATGCGCACTGTGGTGTGGTGGTCGCAGGCGCACTGTGGGCGCTCGCAGGCCATTGCGGCGCTCGCATGCGCGATGCTGGTGCTTGCGGGCTTTGCGCTTGTACTCGAATCGTCGTCGTCGTCGTCGTCGTCGTCGTCGTCGTCGTCGTCGTCGTCGTCGTCGTCGTCGACGGCGCCCGAAAACGGCCTCCGGAGGCCGAAACAGGCGGCAAACGTCGTCGTCGTCGTCGTCGACCTCGTCGCTCGTCGCTCGTCGATCATCGTCGTCGCGCGCGCGGGCGCGGGCGTGGTGCCGGGACCACGCGGCGGGCTTTGCGCTTGTACTCGAATCGCAAGCCACTGTGGTGCTCTCAGGCAGAGAGTGCTGCTCGCGCGCATACTATGGCGATCGCAGAGCGCCCCTGCTTCGCCATACCCCGCCCAGCCCAAGCGTTACCGTTACCCGGGGGGCACGACCCCCCCCCCCCCCCCGGGTAACGAGCGTTACCGGCCGGAATAAAAAAATGATCTCTACTACTACTACTACTACTACTACTACTATTACTACTACTACCACCACCACCACCACCACCACCACCACCACTACTACCACTACTACCACTACTACTACTACTACTACTACTACTACTACTACTACTACTACTACTACTACTACTACTACTACTACTACTACTACTACTACTACTACTACTACTACTACTACTACTACTACTACTACTACTACTACTACCCGCCCTCCCCCCCACCCCTCCATTGGCGATGTAATAGAAGACGCGCAATGCCGGTAATGCCGGCAATGCCGCCGAACCCAACTCGGACGACCCGGCGTTGTGGGACATGTGGGCAACTCAAACAATAGTCTGACAGTT
>CAUYUJ010017912.1:70000-212500 GCA_963575745.1 Prorocentrum cordatum
AACATGAGGAGGAGGAGGGTGAGGCGGCGAGATTATGCTCTCAACGCGGTTGAGGACAGATCCACGGGGGGTCTGTGAGGGGTAAAAAGGCCCAGGGGATTGAAGGGTAATTCTTGGGCCCTTTTCGCACGGTGTGGCATGTAGGGAGAGTGTAGGCAGAGGGAAACAGGTGCGTTTTTGCAAGTGCTACTCTTAGATTCAGTCGCTCAAGGTGCCGATAGACACCTGAGGCTTCGGAGTGTCGCGGACGTCCTCAAGTTGACTCTGCTCTTCCCACTCCGACTGCTCCTCTCGATCTTCCTCCCGTTCATCCCTGATCATTCCTGATCTGGCTGCTCCTCCGAGGTGGTCGTCCAGCATCTTCCGAGCGTGGCCCACTTTGCAATCGGGCAACATACGCTAGACATCCTAAAGTCGATGCCACATTTCACTCTGGTGCTAACACCAGGTGCACATTCTCGGTCACCCGACTCGGTCGTGCACGGTGGTCCGAAGGTGCCAGTATCTATTTCAATCACGCGCCTGGGCAGGTTCGACACGAGGAGGGGAGTGGCACGGACGCACTTTTCCGTCACCTCTCCGAGTTTCCTTTCCTTCGTCTCTTTCCAAACGAGAGAGAGCACGCGCCTGCCGCGCCAGGTGCCCAGCTACACGGAAGATTCCCATCGCCGATGCATCGCCGGGTGCGCATCTTTTGCCGACGCATCGGCGATGCATCGCACGAAGAGGCCCTGAGGAAATCGTGGGGGTGTTGCCAAAGGGCCCAGTCCGCTCCGCCCTTTCTCCCTTCCTTTTTCTTTGGGTGTTGCCGCGGCCGCTTCCCTGTAGCCTCTGCCGCCGCGGTTGGCTGTGAGTCAGCTCTCCCTCCCCTCTACCTCCCCGTTTGTTTCTTCCGTTCAACCAGGGCGCGGGAGCTGGTGATTCGGCTCTTTCTCCTCTACCTCATCGTCCTTGTTTGCCTCCGCGTGTGGCCGCTTCGGGCGCTGGGGGTGGTGGCGCTGCGGCAGCTAGTGCCGCGCAGCCCTTCCGCGTCAATTTTTCACAGCGCCGCGAATTTTAGTTTATCATATTGCCGTGAATGTTACACCTATGCCTCCTCCTGCTGCCGTGGGTGCTGATATGATGCCTCCATTTCCTCCTCCGTGTCCTGCTCACGTTATTGCTCCTTTTCCTGCGTTTCCTCCTCCCTGGCTGTGGGCGTTGCTGTTCCTATTTGAGTGTTGGATGCTCCTGGTGCTGGCGGTGTTGGTGGTGGTGTTGGCGCTGTGAGTTGTACTGGTGGTGTTGCCTGTGCCCGTGGTGCCCCGTCCTGGCCCTGCACACCGCGACGCGCGGCAAGTGTTCGCCATGTTTTCCCGTGCTTCCATCTTCGGCACCGCATACATGTGATGATGTGATCCATGCGGGGTCACAATCACAGTTGCGCATCTCACGTAAATTGGTGCCTCGGCGATACTGTTCAGGCATATGCGCATTTGCATCCCCACCGGATTATTATTGTTTTTTTTTGCCTGGTGCCCCATCGTAGTTATGCTGGCTAGCTCTTCCGCCCGTCGTAGTTCGGCAGCGAGGCGCCCATGCTGAATCGTGGCTGCTGTTGCGGTATTATCTTCCGAGAACGCAGTTTTTCTCGCACTCGAACGCGCCCTCGTCACATGCTTTCGTCCGACGTCCCGCTTTGCAGCGGTATTTTCTTCAGCCGTGTCCCGGTGTTTTTGCACCACAGGTCATGTGTTGCAGTCGCGCCGCCCGATTTGAACGGGTTCGGTCCTGGCGTCCGTCGTTGGCACGGCGTCGTTGTGCCCAGCTGGTGACGCGTTGTGTTTTTCCCCCGTCCCCATTTTCTTGGGCATGTACACCAGCTGCGCTTTCAAGGTATGCCAATTTCCCATTAAATATCGGTCCTTCAGCAAGGCTGCATTTGCGCATCTTGCTTAAGGCCGTGGCATTGACGAATGCTCAATGGATCCTCGCACCCTCCTTGCCGTTCGTGCTCGTAGGGCGCTGTGCGTCGCTGGTCGTTCCCCAGTATGCCGTGTTCAACCAGCCGGACATTGTACGCATCCACAATTGTTGGCACGTCCCCAAGCTTCACGTTCATATTGCCACCGACATATTGCCCACGAGAACGGTGGCAACAGCTTGTTTCTTCACGGAGTCCTATGCCGCGGCCAAACGAGGTTCGCCCCAAAGGGTTTGCTTTGACATTGTGAGGGAGTTTCTTGCCAGCAAGAAATTTACCCCTGTTGAAAAGAGACGCATCCGAGCCTTTGCCACCGAGGCCTTCCCCACCAGGGAGCGTGCGCTCATCCTGGGCTACCAGGTGGACTTAGCGTGCCCTTTGTGCGGCACGCCAGACACGATGTTTCACCGCACCTGGACTTGCAACCATGCGCCGGTCACTGCCATCAGAGGGGAGGAGGTGAAGGCTTCGGACATTGAGACGGCCCTCAGGGCTGAAGAATTGGGTGAGGATCTCCTTGTGTTCACTTCGGGAGCTTTCGCTCACACCGCCGACCTCTTTTTATCGTAGGCCCGCCACGGAAGACTCTGACGGTCCTGTTGTTGTGTGGCATAATCAGGATCAGGTTCCGCCCACGGGCGAGTGTGCTCCCACTACGATGTGGGGTTCCCTCTTCATTGATGGCTCCTGCTTAACGTCACCCTGTGCAGGAACTCAGTCGTGATGGTTCTTGCGTTGTCATGGTTAGTGACAGTGGCTCGCATTTGGCTGAATTTCGTGCTCCAATCTGGGCCCCGTACCCCCAGATTCCTCAGAGTGCAGACTTTTGAGCGTATACCTGGGCTCATATGCTCAGCCGTTTGTGGACATTCCCTAGCTCTGTCGAACTGTTCCAATGTAGTCAGACTTGGCCCCAGTTCTTCGCACGTATCTGGCAAACGTGTTTATGCAGGTGCTTTCCTTCAGTGCTGGACCTCCTCCTCCTCTCCCCCTCCGTGTGCGAAGACTGCTGCACACAAGGATGTCGACGAGGTCGGCATCGATAGTCGGGGGCGGTGGGGGAGGGTGGGAAACAATCATGCGGCTGTTGGCGCGAAGCACGCAGCCAACCTGCATCCCCGTGATGATGTTGCCCTGTCTGCCATAGGCAAGATGGTGCGCTCTGCTCGTTTTGCGCTCAAACTTGCAGCTCGATTGCTCCATCTCTGGTAGCCCTGAGATCTCTCTGACCTTGAGCTCGTCAAGGGCCCGCCAGTCCTTTTTGGTCCCAGGCACCGCTGGCGGTCTTGGGCTGGATTATGGCGCTGCGAAGCGTGTCTCAAGGGCAAGCGTTCCTTGGATTGCCCTGGGCCTGGTAGCATCCAGAATCGACGCCCTCAACCACAGTGTTATTGCGTTTGGTCGTGGTGACCACAGTGTGCTGTTCATGTGTACCAAATGTTTCTGCTATTCCAGTGGGGACAATGTTCGTGGGCTGGCCGAGCGCTGTCTGGACCCCACTAAGCCTAGGAATAGTGGTTGGAACAACTTGTGCAGCAAGGGACAGCACCCGTTGGTCAGCAAAGGGTCTGTGAGAGTTCACGCGGACAGCATCATGCAGTGTTCCAACTCCACAATGCAGTGCGCGTCGCAGTTAGATTGCAGTGCGGACAGCAGCGTTGCTCACGCTGTTGCTTCCTCGTCTTTCGGGCATGATGAGACGTCTCTCAACTTAGCCGCGTGCGGCGATGATTCGGTTGAGACCTTAAAGAGAGCCTAGGCTCAGCGCATCTCTGGGCCGTTGGACGCACGGGCCACGAACAACGATTCCTTCGACACCGAAGACGAGGCGTCGCTTCATCTGTTGGGCCCTCCGCGCGAGTTGCCCATGCTCCCTGTGAGTGCGAGTTTCCTGTCGCATGGAGGGCGCGACCCTTCCGCACCTGTCTCGGCTGCCGTCGCAGCAGAAGCACTGGCCCCCAGCGCCGAGCCCTCGCGACCTCCCACAGTCCGGCCAAGCGCGGGGGTCAGGAGCCAGAGTGCCCTTCTGGTACTGACGCTCCTCAGCCGAGCTCGCCCACGGCCCCAGGTTCCAGCGTGAGTGGCAGCTTACAGAGAAGCGCGTCTGGTCGCAGATTCCGCCTCGCTTGTACGGCGGGGCTTCTTCGGAGCGCTTCCCTCTTGCGCGTGCGGAGTGCCCTCGCCCTCGGAGGGGATGAGGGCCCTCTTGTGCGAGCTCAGGAGGCGGGATCTCGCGACTTAGACGAACCTTTCATTTGCAGGCTGGTGTCTCCCACCGCCGCCAGACGTCCTGCATTTGGCGGGGTCGAGCTGTTGAGCTCAATCAAACATGTTTCAGCATGTTCGTTATTGCCTTACCGTCTACCTGTTCCTATGGTGCCTTGCGTGCCCGTGCGCCCCGTAGACAGCCAAGCTCCTTTGCCCTGAATGTCGAAAAGTTCGCAATCTCATTAAACGGCCCTGGTCGGAAATTGTTTTTTTGCGGTCCGACTGCGGCGAGGAGAGTTTCACGGTCCACGCTGCTGATCGGCTGGCGATCCCCATCATTATTGCGAGGACGCGCTCTGCTACGGGCTGCACCCATTGGACACGACTAACGTCATCGTCTTGGGACAAGGCTTTCTGGATGTAATTGGTGTCACGTGTCTCCACGAGTGGCTTTTCAGCGTGTTCCCAATTTTGAGTTGAATTCTTCTTGCCTGGCTGTTCAAGGCCGTTGACGTTATTAACATATGTATATATATATATATATATGTTCATCGTGCCATTGCCGTGCACTGCTCTCGCACAGTTGTTCCACACACGGCGTGCGAAAGCCACCATATGACTCGCGAGCGGCACGGACGAGGAGGACAAGGGTGTACCCTGGCTTGTTGCCCGAGCGTGCCTGCTTCCTCGGCGGCTGGGTCTGACCCGTCTTTGCCGCTGGCTCTCGCTTGCCCTCCGCCCGGGAAGCCGCAGTGGCAAACTCGAAAGCCAGGTTCCGGTTCAAGTTCCTGCCATGCGCGGGCGACATGTGTGACCCCGTATCTCGTTGGCGTCTCCCGAGGGGTCGTCGATTCTCACGCCAGGAAAGGCACGGTGCATAGTTTACCGGCCTTCAGAGCCGAAAGAATTGAGCGGGGCCTGGGCAGAATCCAGCCATGGCACGGTGCATGGGCGCCGTCCTCGTATGCCAGCCGGCACGGCGACTGCTGTATTAGCATTCAGCTTTGATCGCGCCGTTTGGATTGCCTCCCTCATGAGCTCTTTTGCAGCCGTGATGACCGCCTTGAATTGAAGATGGACGGGCTGCCCTTGGCTCAGGTAATGTGGGTGGTCCGTGCGGCCCTCGTTTTTGCAATGGATCGCGGCGCGGGTATCCTCCAAGTACAATGCGTCAGTGACGTCCCAATTCAGCGAAACTATACTTTCGTAAAGCCCATGCGTGCCAGCTGCCCCGGGCGCGCCAGTTACTTGCACCTTGTTGCCTGAGTGGTGTCCTCCAGCTGGTACTTTTTGGCGAAGGTGGCGGCCTCCTGCTGTAGCGAAGCGCCTTGCAAGACGCCCTGGGCCTCTCTCGGCCAGACCCTTGGCGGTGGGGTCCGTCAAGTAGCTGATCGCAGTCTCGAGAGGCGTCTGCTCGGGTAGCCACACAAGCTCCTTGTCAACGATGTCCTGGCTCGTCTTCGCTATCTTTGAGGAATGCGCCGAAATTCCCATTGAGCTGCTCCACCTTCATGGTCATTGATGAATGCAGCAAGACTGTGGTTACCGTCGAAACGTGAAACGAAGAATCCGTTGTACCCTGGTCCATGTCATGTGTTGCAAGGAATTGCGCGAGGACGGTTGCAGGCTGCTGCCATGCCAGCCAGCCGTCGCGAGTAGAGCACTTAGCAACCATCTGTATCATCATTTGGCGAAGCAATTCAGAACCCCCCTTCGGGTGAAATGATAAAGCATCCATCACCCTAGAGCGTTAGCCTGGCACTTGGCGCCCACTGGCCCCTGGAGCAATACTGGCACGTTGCCCAGTAAGGACCCCTCTCGGGCGCGGCGGCGCCATGCGAGCTGAGCCATTGGGGCCTTCACGAGACTTCCCGATGGGGCTACGAAGCGTGCGAGAGCTTAGCTCTCTCTGAGTTTAGCTCAGCTCGTTCCGCCACTTCTTAATGGGTACCCATTGAGCTCAGCGATTTGTCCATAGGGCTCTCAGTCAGGCTCCATCACGCTTCCAGGAGTAAACGTGGTCGTCATCGATGTAGCACACCATGGCTTCCATTCCTGTGCGGGAGTCTCGCGGTCGGAGGGGGGCAATAACTAATTCGTTGTCTCGGTTGTCGCGGCTTGGTGCGATCTTACACATATCGTTCCGCTGAACCCGCCCTCTACGGCTTATTCATTCTCGCTTCGGCGCTAACGATAACACAAGTGGGTGTTGAATTGCTCCATGAGGTTATGCATGTTGGTCTGGATGGTTGTGTCCAGAGCCTTCATACGGTTTTGCTCGCTGAATCCGAGCTGCACCAGCCACCGCTGACTCGCTGTGGTGCGCTCGCCCCTTTCATGTGACTCGCTGAGGGTGATCTGGGCCAGGCCCCGTGTGAATAGCCGCGCAAGCCCAGTTTGTCGGGGCCCTGCACCACTATGGTTGCTGTGGCCTGTGCCGCGTAGCCGACCCTCGCCAGGACTGTTGGTAGTGGTTTTCGCGTCACGGATGCAATGCCGCCAGGGATGTCTAGCAGTTGGTGCGGCGTCATCTCGCCCTCTCACTCCTGCAGGAGTGTTGACTGCATGCGTAGCTTGGCCGCCACCGGGAGGGCCGCTACGACTGCCGCGTGGTATCCATTGGGTCGTTGAAGTCGTTTTCCATCTCCTCTTGCTGCTTATCCTTGCCCTCACCGCTGCCCTTTGCCTTTGCCGTGTCCCGTGGGCGGCCAAATGCCGATGTAGATGTGCATAAGTTTGTTCCATGCGTGATGGGGCATCCGCTACAAACACGTGACCAAGGATATATATTGTGACGCAACATGTTGAGGATGTGGTTGCTGTTGTTGATTACATTGGCTGCTGCTGCTGCGGGTCTCCCTACTGTCTGCTCTCCTTCCTCCTCCTGTCCGCCGCTGGGGTCCCAGAATCCGACGAGCGCCTGACCATGGAACGCATGACTAACGACTGGCTGCAGGACCGTATGAAATGACAGCTGATGCCATACCAGCTGCACGACTAGCTGCAAGACAAGCTGTCGCCATACCAGCTGGAAGACTAGCTGCAAGACCAGTTGATGCAATACCAGCTGCAGGACAGCTGATGCCAGACGAGCTGACAAGCTGATACCAGTCCATCTGAACTATTTGCTGCAACACACATATATGTAATATAACATCGGAGGTGAGGGGGTGAGATCGAAGTGGAACCGAGAGCCCCCCTACCGGGAAATCGGTTTCGGTTTCGTGTTCGTGCGTGCCGTGCGTGCGGGCGAGGCGATGCTGCGTGGGCGGGCGAGAGGAAAGACTCCTGTGGCTGAGGCGCGGCCGGACCAAACGACTCCCTTCCGGCAACCGGTGGCGCGCGGTGTCCCGCCAGTGTCCCGCCTCCGGCTGAGGCGCGGCCAGGCCAAATGTCTCCCTTCCAGCGTCCGGTGGCGCGCGGTGTCCCGCTGGTGTCCCGCCGGTGTCCCGTCGGTGTCCCGATGATGACGATGATGATGATGATGATGATGATGATGATGATGATGATGCTGATGATGATGATGATGATGATGTCGATGATGTTGATGATGACGGTGATGGTGATGGTGGTGATGATGATGGTGTCCCGATGATGATGATGATGATGATGATCTGATGATGATGATGATGATGATGTTGACGATGTTGATGATGATGGTGATGATGATGGCCATGGTGGTGATGATGATGGTGCCCCGATGATGATGTTGATGATGATGGTAGCCCGATGATGATGGTGATGGTGTCCCGATGATGATGGTGATGATGAGGTTGATGATGCGTTTTGATGATGATGGTGACGATGTTGTCCCGATGATGTTGATGTTGATGATGATGACGATGATGGTGTCCGATGATGATGATGATGAAGATGATGATGAAGTGATGATGATGAGTTTGATGATGGTGGCCCGATGATGATGATGTTGGTGTTGATGACACTGATGGTGCCCCGATGATGATGATGGTGGTGATGATGATGATGGTGACGATGATGATGCTGCCCCGATGATGTTGTTGATGATGATTATGTTGCTGATGATGATGATGATGGTGCCCCGATCATGATGATGGCGCTGATGATGCCATTCCTGATGATGATATGATGATATGATGATGGTGGTGTTCCGATGATGATGATGATGATGATGATGACGATGGTGTCCCGATTTTGTTGATGTGGATGATGATGGTGACGATGCTGGTGTCCCGATGACGATGATGATGGTGATGGTGATGACGGTAATGAGGTGATGATGATGATGATGGTGTCCCGATGATGATGATGATGATGATGATGACGATGTTGATGTCGTTGGTGACGATGATGTTGATGATGGTGATGACGTTGATTGTGAGATCGATTGTGATATCGTCTCCGATATCGATAGTGAGACCGACTGTGAGATCGATTGTGAGATCGATGGTTAGATAGAAAGTAAGCTCGATTGTGAGATCGCTTGTCAGATTGATTGTGAAATCGGTCGAATGAAATGTATCGAGTCATATCGATGGTGAGATAGATCGAATGAGATCGATCGAGCGATACCGATAGTGAAAGTGAAATCGATAATGAGACCGATCGAGAGAGACAGTTGTTCCTCTCCCCCCCGAGCCTCCTTATCACCCGAAGGGTGGTCGTATAGGCATAACGAAAAGTCGTCGCACGGAATGCTATAGGAACAACATTCTACGTGCAAGCGTCCTAGACGTCGGTCGTGCCTGCCACGCTCTTGAGCTTTGTCGTAGAGATTGTCTGATATGCCGGCGTGCGGCAGCAGAGGCACCGACTCGCTTCGGCGGCTTACCCCACCCCCAGAAAGCCCCTGCGGCTGCGTCGTAGGCGCTGGGGAACCGTATGGGGTGCGGGAAGCAAGCGTGCGTCTCCCTCATCCTCTTCCTCGCCCCATCCAGGCTCAATATATATATATATATATATATATGTATATATATATATATATATATATATAGGAGGTGTGTGGGTGAGATCGAATTGGAATGGAAAGCCCCCGTACCGGGAAATCGATTTCGGTTTCGTGTTCGTGCGTGACGTGCGTGTGGGCGAGGCGAAGTTGCGTGGGCGGGCGAGAAGAAAGTCTCCTCCGGCTGAGCGGGGCTGGACCAAATGATTTTTTTCCGGGGGCCGGTGGCCCGCGGTGTTCCGCCGGTGTCCCGCTTCCGGCTGAGGCGCGGCCGGACCAAACGATTTTTGTTCCGGGGGCCAATGGCCTGCGGTGTCCCGCCAGTGTCCCGTCGGTGCCCCGATGATGATGACAATGATGATGATGATGATGGTGATGGTGATTATGTCGATGATGTCGATGATGTTGATGGTGACGATGGTGATGACGATGGTGTCCCGATAATGGTGCTGATGATGTTGACGATGTTGATGATGATAATGGTGTTGATGATGGCCATAGTGGGGATGATGATGGTGTCCCGATGATGATGATGATGTTGATGATGCTGATGTTGCTGATGATGGCGATGGCGTCCCGATGAGGATGAGATTGATGATCAGGATGATGTTGATGATCATGGGATGATGATGATGCTGATGCTGGTGATGATGATCATGCTGGTGATGATGATGGTGTCCCGATGATGGTGGTGATGATGAGGTTGATGATTATGTTGTTGATGATGATGAAAGTGTCCCGATGATGATGATGTTGATGGTGATGACGATGATGATAAAGATGATGATGTTGATGATGAGGACGATGATGAGGTCATTGTGACGATTTTGATGATGGTGGCCCAATGATAATGATGACGCTGACATTGATGATGATGACGGTGCCCCGATGATGATGGATATGATGATGATGATGATGATGGTGCCGCTGATGATGGTGTCCCGATGATGATGACGATGATGTTGATGATGATGTTGTTTATGACGATGATGGTGATGGTGCCGATGCTGATGATGTTGGTGATGCGGTTCATCATTATGATGATACGCGATGATGCTGATGATGGTGGTGTTTCGATGATGATGATGGTGCCCCGATGATGGTGATGTCGATGATGATGATGGTGACGACGATGGCGTCCCGATGGTGATGATTCGGATGATGAGTATGATGTTGATGATGATGGTGATGAGGCGATGATGATGATGGTGTCCCGATGATGATCATGATGATGTTGATGATGACGCTGGTGAAGGTAATGTTGATGATTCTGATGATGACGTTGATTGTGAGATCGATTGTGATATCGATCGTGAGATCGATAGGGATACCGAAAGTGATATTGACTGTGAACTCGATGGTGGGATCGATGGTGGTATTGATTGTGAGATCGATCGTCAGATCGCTTGTGAGATCGATCGAATGATATAGGTCGAGCGATATCGATCGAGGGAGATCGATCGAGCGAAACCGATTGTGATATCAATAGTGAGATCGATAGTGATACCGCTCGAGTGAGACGTTGGTTCCCCCCCCCAGAACTTCTTTATCACCCGAAAGGTGGTCGTATAGGTATTTGTATTTATAAAGATATATATATACACATATATATATATATATATATATATATATATATATATCGGAGGTTGGGGGGTGAGATCGCAGTGAAACGGCCAACCCACCGGGAAATCGGTTTCGGTTTCGTGTGCGTGTCGTGCGTGCGGGCGAGGCGAAGCTGCGCGTGATTTGTTGTAGCTAGGCCGAAGTAGGAACGAAAGTCTGTTCCCGTGCGCCGGTGGGCGGGGGGTGTCCCGGTTGGGCCGGGCGGTGTCCAAGGTGTCCCGGGCGTCCTGGCGCCAACGCGTGTCGCCCATTTCATAATTCATTTGTTTCGGCGCTTTCGGCGGGTTTTCTTATCCGATCCAGCTTATAGTATCCAATCCATCTTGTCCAATCCAATCCATCGTACGTGATCCAACCCACTTTTGTCCCATCTTATCTCATCCCACCCAATCCAAGCCACCCAACTCAATCCATCAATGCATTTGAGTATACGCCTGCGGTGGGCCAATCCAATCCATCTTATCTCATCCAATGCATCTGTCCCAATCCAACCCATCTTTTTATCACATCCATCTTATCACATTCAATCCAATCCACCCAACCCAATCCATCACTTCATTATTGTCGGCGCCTGCGGCTGGCGTTCTTATTCAATCCATGCTATCTTAACAACTCCATATTGTCCCATTCAGTCATTCTTATATTATCCGACCCAGCTTGTCCCATCTTGTTTTTAACCCACCCAATCAATCTATCTGATCTTATCCAATCTGTTTCTTCCAATCCAACCCATCCTATTTGATCCAATCCATCAAGGTGACAGGCTGGAGGTCAGTCAGGGTGGGCATTTGATCTTAATCCCCCCCAGCCTCCTTGTCGCCCGCAGGACGGTCGTATAGGTGTGTGCATATATATATATATATATGTATATATACACATATGTTTGTGTATATATATATATATATATGTAGGCCTTCGGCCAGAACCGCCGATCCAGGACGCTCTCTGGGACGCTTCGTACGAGCTGGTCCTGTACGATAAATCGTGCGAGTTTTATTTCGAGGGGCCAGGAGGGAGGATGATGGGGGGAGGAGAAGGACGAGGACGAGCAGGACGAGGACGAGGACGAGGACGAGGACGAGGACGAGGAGGAGGCTGAGGAGGAGGAGGACGAAAGGGAGGACGAGGAGGAGGAGGACCAGGAGGAGAAAGAAAAGGAGGAGGGGGAGGAGGAGGAGGAGGAGGAGGAGGAGGCGGAGTTGGAAAGGGGGAGGAGCAGGAGGAAAAGGAGGTTTTGGGCACTCGCGTGAGGTAGTATGTGTTGAATGGAATGTTTGCGTCGTGTTCGTTTGTTCAGCTTGAGGGCGGGCTAGTTCCCTTTCAGGTTGGCTCGTTGGTGGGCCGTTGAGCTTGGGAGTGCCGGCCCAGGCTCCAGCCCAGGCCCCGGACCCAGGCTTCCAACCCTGGCCCCGGCCCCTGCCCCGGCCTTTGCCACCGTCCTGGCACATGCAGGCCCCGCTTCAGCTGCGGCCCCGTTCCTGGCCCCGGCCCCAGGAGGAGGAGGAGGAGGAGGAAGAGGAGGAAGGGGAGGAGGAGGAGGAAGGGAAGAGGAGCAGGAGGAGGAGCAGGAGCAGGAGCAGGAAAAGGAGGAGGAGGTGGGACGAGGGGGGAGGAGGAAGAGGAGGACGAAAAGGAAAAGGAGGAGGAGGACGGGCAGGAGGAAGGCAGGAAATTGGCAGGACGCATAATGAAGAGGAGGAAGAGGAGGAGGAGGAGGAGGAGGAGGAGGCGGCGGAATAATGATAGTGAGAAGAGACGGCGGGGGAGGAGGATGCGAAGGAGGAGGAGGAGGAGCAGGAGGACGACGACGACGACGAGGATGGGAGAGGAAGAGGAGAAACAACAGCAGGATTTGCAGGAAGGAAGCAAGGACGCGGAGGGGGAAGAAGAGGAGAAGGATGAGGAGGAATAATGGTAGTCATCAGAGACGACGGAGGAGGACAAGGAGGAAGACAAGGTGCAGGAGGAAGGCAGGAAGGAGGCAGCAATAATAAGGAGGAGGAGGAGGAGGAGGACGAGGACGAGGAGGAGGAGGAGAGAGAGAGAGAGAGAGAGAACAGCGCCGATGCGGCGGTCCTGCCTTCCTGGCGAAACGGCAGCGGGCCTCGCTCAGGCAGCGCCTTGATGTCGCCCAGCAGCTCGAGGTAGAAGTACTGCAGGAGCGACGCGTCGTGTCGTAGACCACGTCCGCGCCCAGCTCGCTCACTGAGTGCCATCCCAGGGCGCCAGATTCAAATAATCAACTCAATGAGCTCACCAGACAGTTGCTTTGCAGCACCCCTGAAGCCGAAGCCGAACACGACGCCTCGGCCTCCTGGTCTCCTTCTGCATGGACTCGACCGCCGCATTTTTCCGCGCGCGACGGGGTGGCTCTTCCAGTTTGTTTCGCATGGAAACACCACTTGTGCCCCCAGCCGCGTCGGCCTCCGTGCCTTGGTCATGCACTGCAGTCAGCCGTGAAGAGGACGAGCACATACGGTCCGCAACCACGGGAAACATCTCGTCGCCATGTTCCACAGCACTCCAGGACTCCGAAACCAAACTCGTGGTCGTTGCCGCCTGGTCTCCATCTGCATGGGCTCGGCCGCCCGTTGTTTTCCGCGAAAGACGGGGTGGCTCTTCCTCTCTGTTTCGCGAGGGAATGCCATTTGTGCCCCCCCGTCGTGTCGGCCTCCATGCCTTGGCCGAGCCCTGTATCCAGTCGTGAAGGGAACGAGCACATACGATCTACTACTTCAGGAAACACATCATCTCCCTGCGCCACAGCTATCCAGGGCTCCCACGCCGAACTCGAAGCTGCCGTAGCCAGGTCTCCATCATAATGGTCTTGGCCGCCGCACTTGTTCCGCAGACGACGGGGTGTTTTTGTCCAGTTTGTTCCGCCTGGGAACACCATTTGTGCCCCCCGCCGCGTCGGCGGCCTATGATACTATTCCGTCGTGGCGGGGACGGGCACATACGAATCGCAATCGAAGCAACCGAACTCCGCCCACGAAGGGTGTTCTTATCATCGAGCTTTTGCAGATTCGCCTTCTCCTTCTGCTTGATGCGCTCGTGCAGCGCAGCCGGTCTGGTTTTGAAGGCATATGGGCCGTCAGGACAGGGACGCACCACCGAGGTTTTCAAATTGACTGCCACAACCGCTGCCTTGGTAATACTGCTGAGCTGCACCGTCGCGTCTATGTACTTGGCAATCTTCTTATGTGGACCCACACCATGCCGTACATTGTCCAATCTATCAGCGCCTTTTGTGGTGGCAAGAACACAAGGCGACCTGGAGCTGAGCCCACGCGCCACAGCCGACGCAGACGAAGACGGCGCCACCTCTGCCGATGTAAGATCTCCTTTCTGGCTGACCGCAATAAGTCGGTGTCCAAGAAGATCTCGCAGAAAGCCAATCAAGAATATGGGTGCACCACGGCGCCCAGCCATTACGTCTTGATCGTCTCGTCCGCGGAGCTGCAATCACTGAGAACATTGAGCCCCCCAGGGTGTCTCAATCCATTGATGCCAGCCTTGAGTCCTTGTGCTGCGCACCTTCTTGCATCCCGTCGTCGATCTGGTCTATCTTTCCGCCTCCTGGGCGTGCTGGGGAAGGATGTGCGCCACCATTTTCGCAAACTTGGAACACCGAGCTTCGGCCTATTGAATGCAATCAGCGGAGCCGTGAGAGAATGCATCGTGCATCCTGGCCCCTTTCTTGGCAGAGTGGTCAGCCATCTCGTTGGCATCAGTGAGCTGGCGCGCGGCCGCGTCCTACGTGGAATAGTCGTTTCCCGACCTGTTGGCCTTAACGCGGGGGGGCACTCTCGATGTGCAGCTGGCCAGGCATGTCCCCAGCAAAACTCAAGACGCCACCGTGCATCGAGTTGGCTGCCAGCTGCTTGTCTCGCGGGGGCATCGCAGCCGCCATAGTGCCGAGTGGATCCGCATAGGCACAACACCTTCGATCAACCATGCAGTCGCAGACGTCTGCGGCAGCGTCGACGGCACGGGTGCGAACGCACTTCTCAGAGGCACATCCGACTGAGGACCAAGCGGTGTAACTGCCCAACCCACACGTTGTAATGCCAGCTGACTTGGCTTCGAGCAAGATCCGCCGATTCCGACCTCGATGAAGTCTGCGTCTGCGCCGACCGCATCGGCCGCCATGGGCTCAGGGATCGAGACCGCACTCTGACCATGGGTATGAACCACTCGCGCCTGAGTGCCAGCATTCATCTTCGGGATGTCGGCATCGTTGAACAACCGCTGAGAATGGCCCCGTCGGCGGGGTCATCCCGGGTGCCACGCGCCCCCCCCCCCCCCCCCCCCACGCGCGCTTCTGCTTCTTGGCGCGACGCTGGGATGCGAGGCGGGGGGCGGTCAGCGAGCCGATGCGCCGGCGTGTCCAGCGCGTCGTTCTCGCACGTGCCGCCAGTGATGTAGCCCTCGTCTTTTGCTTTGGGTCGCGCCCATGCACCGTCGCGCGCGCAACTCGTGATGCAGACCTTCTGTTGTTGATTGAACATGTTAGCCTTTTCGCGGACGCATGGCCGTAGAAGATCCACTGGGATTCGCAAGTAACGGCCCGCGAGCCATTTCTGACCCAGACGTTGCTTGCGTTGCCGACGCAGGCCTTCGCCCAGGAGCCGCTCGAGCATGACGGGAGACAGCTGGTCAATTTGGACCTCCCCACCGTTGTGGTTCAACCATCTCTCGCCAGCAACCGCCCCCCAGCCTGCGCGTTGAATAGCGCCGCGCGGTGCAGAGGGCCGCGGGGCTGAGAACATTTATGAGCTAACCCAGGCGCCTGCGCTGCAGCGCGCCACCAACTCAACAGCAACTTCGCCGTCGGCGCCATGGTCGCGGCGGGGAGAGCCCGGGATTGCCGCGGCATTGCCGCGCAATTGCAGGGCTGGCGCAAGCACTTCCCGGCGCGCAGGATCACCGCGCAATGCAAGACTCGCAACCGAAGACACCCCGCCGTGGTAAGGAGTTTGCTATTTCTGGTTGCGTCTGCGCAATGCGCCCAGCTCGCTGTCGCTGACTCCGCGGGTCTCAACGCCGCCGACAATCGCAGGCCGCGCTGAAATGCTGCAGCTTCTTGAGTCTCTGCGAGCAGCACAGCGCCCGCTGCCGACGCTGGCCGCGCGTTCAAGGGGCCCCGCGCGCACGGCCCCCAGAAGTCAATGCCAAGGTATGGGGTCGAGCGCGTGCCAACTTCCGCGTCGACGTCGAACCGATGCGCGATCTCGTCCGTCATGTCCTGAGAGCTACCCACAATTCCAGTCTCATTGCGGTCTCTCTGAAACCGCTCGCTGCTGCAACTGCTAGCTAGCTTCGCTGCCACCTCCTTCGACCCGCCCCCCGATGTAAGACGAGAACCTGGCCAAGGGGAAGAGCGTGACATAGTGGTCGTACTCCTCCACCGAATGAGCCTCAATGGCGATGGCCGCGTAGCCATCGCCAGCGGGGGACCCATCAAATGTTGCGGACAACTACCGCGATGAATTCTCAAGCGCATGATCCTAGGGCCCTTCCGCTGGTAGTAGACAAGCGCGTTCTGGGCAGTCTGAGCACCTGGCCTCATAAGCTTGCCGCGCGCCTGCTCCAAGGAAGTCGTCTCATAGCACTTGCTATAGTCATCGATGACTGCGGCCGCGCGCAGCCCCCCCCCCCCCCCCCCACATTACGTCGGCATCCGTCTTGACTGGCAACGGCCACGCGCCGTGGATGGCACTGCGGCCAGATGCCGCTCTCCAATGCTTCCTGGCAGTGCGTGCCTGAAGCCGGTCAAGTTCAGGCCTGCTCGCTCTCTGCCGCGCGCGGTAGCTCGCCGAGTAGGGAATGAGATGCCTGTGGCCGCCCATGGCTGCGGGCAGCACGGGCGCCGCCATCCGCGCGAGTGGCCGAGGAAGTAAGCTCATCCGTCCGCTTGCCTCCCAGAGCGCGCCCAATGCCCGCAACGCCTCGTCGCTGAGGTGCTGGAAGTGAAAGGGGTGATATCCGCCCAGGCTTTTCGAGGCCCGAGCCAAATGTTCCGGACGCGCTCCGAATTCGATGGGGGGGGGGGGGGGCGCTCGCCTCAACGACGAACGGTCTGGCGCCCGTTTTGCAATTACCTGAGCTTCAGCCTTCCATCGGCTGATGCACTGCTCCTCCATATCAGCCACAATGCGATGCGGGTGAGCCGAGAAATGGCCGATGCGATCTGGAACGGCCGTTGGCGATTGCACGTGCCTATGAGAGGTGACTCGGTGAAGTCGCTCTGCTCCGTCCTGGCTGGCACCGCCGCTCCCAACGCTGAGAACTGTCTCGATCAGCATCTTGAAGTGCGGACTGGGTGTCGGTCGCGGCCTCTTCCAGTAGTGAGCTGGTGTCATCGCAGGAGAAAGCTTCGGAAGATGGCCATCGCCTGGCACGTGACATCGCTGCGTCGAGCCTGCGGCGCGCGCCGTGGCCAGGGCTCGGCGTCGCCTGAAAACCCTGCACTTCATCGCGCAGCTTGCCTTGATCAACAGTCGCGCCAGCCTCGATGCTGGAAATACCGAGCAAGGCATCGTGGAACCACTTCCGCCCATCCGCAATATCCTGGATACCTTCAGCGCCGCGACCTTCATAGCTGCGCTCGGCCAAGTACGGCTGGACGTGGCGGGCATAATTATCAAATCGTTAAGCTTCGCTGCCAGTAGGACGCCCACAACGAACACATGCCTGCACAGCAAACTTCGCCCAGGCCATGCCTGGGAACTGCCGGGCCGCATCCGCGCCCCCGTGGGTAGCTGCGTCCGCTGCGGCTTCCGCGCAGGCCATCTCGCTGCTCCAATCGACGTCTGGTAGCACTGGTCCGCGCACACTCCAGCAGGCAATTTCTCCCTTCAAACATACGTGAGGCACTGGAGCTCGTCAGCAACTGTGACAGATTCCACCGCGACGGACCGGTGAGGTGTGGTAGCCCACGCTCTATCCACTGAAACTTGCATGACCAACTGTGCTGCAGCTGCGGTCATCGCAAAGTAGTCGATGGTGGCGTTCGCCTCGGGAGTTCTGCAGGTGACCTCCGAGGGCTTGACGATGGTGACTTTGGCGTTCACAGTGAAAGTGGGCGCCTCGACCCCCCCTGCCGACATTCCAGCCGCCGCCGATGATGCAAGGGCCTCCCAGACCTACCGTAGCAAGGCTCATGTTCATCAGCACCTTCGCATTGCGCGCCGACGCGCCCTCAGCTGCGGACATGCACATATCGAAAAGGTTGAGCGCAGGCCAACCAGGGACATCCACAACTGCGCGCTGTGCTCTATGGGGCATCAGCTCGGAACCCAAGGACATACTACTGTTCGTACTGCTAAGCAGACCGTCGACCATCATGGCAGGTCGGGTATAGCCAATCTCCTGCGCCATGAGGATGATTGCCGAGGTAGTGGGTAGCCTTTTTCTTGATTGTTTGTAACCCTGCGTTCGCACTGAAAATCTCAACGACGTAGGAAACATCGTGATCCGACGGAGCCGGCGCGCTCACCGCGGCGCCCTGCCCGGCGCGAAACCCCGACACAGGGCGGCCGCCGATCACCAGGAAGTGCCCCCACCAGTCTTGGCCGCGCCACCACTGGAGAGGCGGCGCTGCTCGGGCTGCTGGACGTTGAAGACTATGTCCATGAGAGATTCCTTGGATACGTTGATGCCCTCCGCCGTCGCATCATGCACGTTCGACCACAAGGTCTCGACCTCGGCCTTGTCGAAGGAGAACTCGACGCCGCGCTTGGCGCGGCCTGCCTGGCCCCCTCCATCGGCAGCGTCGGTGCCTTCATCAGTGTGCTGAGTGTCTGCCGGACCAGCATCGGCAGCAGCAGCATGCGACGGACCCTGCGGCGACCTGCTTGCGCAGCAGGGCGCGCGCCTTGGCCCAGCGGGCGTCGGCCACAAGCTGGGGGACGAAGGCGCGCATCTCCTCGGCGCCCTCGCCTTGGCACTCCTGCAGCTCGGGGTCATGGGGGAAGAAGTCCTCGGGGACCTCTGACTTGAAGGCGTCGCAATTGCCGCCGATCTTGGCCGCGTTACGGGCGACCTGTTGCCACTTGAGAGATTCGGCTTCAGCTTCTATTGCTTCAAGGAACTCCTGCTTCTGGATGAGCGCCTGCTTCGTCGTCTCGAGATGCTGCTCAAGCGGGGCCGCCTCCTGCTCCGCGCTTTTGACTTGCATCTTGACGCGTTCCAGCTTCTGGAGACACTGCGTCTGGGCCATGACGGGGGGCTTGAGAGAGCGGACCTCCTCGCGCAGCTTCTCCAGCTCCGCTCGGGCCAACTTATCCATTTCGATGTCCACTTCGCCAAAATGCTCATGCTCTTTGAGCATCTTCTCGTGAGCGTTGACCATCTCCTGCAAGACCGCGCGCTGGGCGAAGGTCCCGTCCTTCGTTTCGCCATCTCCAGCCTCCTCATTCCCCAGATCCACCGCGACAGGTTACGTGGCCAAAGAGAAGTTGAGCTCGGTGGCCTGCGCAAGCTGCGCACGGGCCTCTTTGAACGCCTTATCCATCTTCTTCCCTTCCTTGCTCCAGGGCGCCAGCGTAGCCCCTTGTAGTCCAGCTCCACCACCACCTTTACCGGGGCTTGCTGCCTTGGCGTCCTTGTCGGCCCTGCGCGCCTGCTGCTGCGCGCGCTGGGGAGCCTTCTGGCCACGGCGGCAGACCAGTTTCGAGGCCCAGTTGGACGAACAACCACAGCAGGGGCAGCCCCAGTGCGGCTTCTTGGGGCCCGCGAGGATCGTCGCATTGACCTGCGGCGCCATCCTGCCGGGAGAAGAGCCGTGGCGGCCTGCAAGAAGCCTGGAGCCCTCCGCCAGGCGCCTCGCTCGCTGTCCTTGCCTGCCCTATCCGCCAGCAGCAGTCGCGCCCGCTGGCGATCGCGGCGGCGTCGATGGTGGAGGGCAGACCGCGTGGTTGCGCCAGTCACAGGGCGACAGCTCGCTGCCAGCTTGGCTGGCGCACCCACGGCTCTCGTGCCAAAACTGGAGGAGGAGGAGGCGGAGCAGAAGGACGGCGACGAGGATGGGACAGGACGAGGAGGAATTGCAGCAGGAGTTGCAGGCAGGAAGCAAGGAGGAGGATGCGGATGAGGAGGAGCAGGAGCAGGAGCAGGAGCAGGAGCAGGAGTGAGGGGGAGGGCGAAAGAGAAGGAGAGAGGATGACGACGACGAGGATGGTAGGGGAGAGAACGAGGAGGAACAGCAGCCGGAGTTGCAGTAAGGAAGCAAGCAGGCGGAGGAGGAGGAGGAGGAGGAGGAGGAGGAGGAGGAGGAGGAGGAGGAGGAGGATCACGAGGAGGATCACGAGGAGGAGGAGCAGGAGGAGGAGCACAAGGTGGGGAGGACTAGGAAAAGACGGAAAATATGGAACAGGAGGAGGAGGGAGGAGGAGGAGGCGGAGGAGGAGGAGGAGGAGAAGGAGGAGGAGGAGGAGGAGGAGGAGGAGGAACACGAGGAGGAGGAGGAGGAGGAGGAGGAGGAGGAGGAGGGCGAATAGGCGAGTTTTTGCACCGAACGCGCTCGGGGACAGGTCCATGGGTCGTCTCTGAGGTGTAAAGGCCCAGCGGATTGCAGGATCATTGCCGGGCCCTTCTGCACGGTATTGCAAGGGGTGTGGGCGAGGCCACGCGGACAAGGTAGGGAGATGGAACACGGGGAGTTGTAACAGCTTGTTTCCTTTAGTCCAATGATCCGCGCTCAGATTGTTGGCAGATACCGCTGGCTTTGGAATGGGGTAGCACGCCGTGAACGTCATTCAGTTAACTCTGGTCTGCCCACTCCTCTTGCACCTCTCAGTTGTGCTCTCGGTCATCTCTGATCATGCCTGATTTGGCTTTTTCTCCCGGGTGGTAAGCCAGCACCCTCCGAGCGTAGTCAATATCCTCATTTACGTGCCCCCACCGGACGTACATTTTCGGTCGCCCGACGCGCTCGTGCGCGGTCGTCCGGAGGTGCCAGTCTTTAAGTATTCATTGAGGTTAGTCTTCGGGGCAGGGCGACGGAGGGGGGCGACACGAGGTTTGGTGGTACGGACGCGTCTATCAGCCCCTTCTGCGAGCCTCCTTTCCTTCATCTCTCCTCAGGCGAGAAAGAGAGAGAGAGAGAGAGAGAGAGAGAAAGAGAGAGAGCGGAGCGCGCGCGCTTACCGCGCCAGGTGCCTGCTACGCGGAGGATTCGCATCGCCGATACATCGCCGGGTGCGCATCCTTTGCCGATGCATCGGCGATGCATCGCATGAAGAAGGTTTGACGAGACCGTAAGGGTGCGGGAAACCAGCTTGCGTAGCCCCCACCTTCGTCTTGCTCTTCGAGCGTTCCTCTCTATGTCTCTGTTGTTGTCTCTGTTAGTGTGTTAGAGTTAGTGTTAGTGTTAGTGTGTGTGTGTGTGTGTCTCACTCTCTCTCTTGTCTCTCTCTCTCTCTCTCTCTTTGTGTTTCTCTCTCTGTCTGTGTATAGATATATATGTATATATATATAAGTATACACATATATATATACTTATATATATATGTTTACGTGTGCTCATAATGCTGATTCTCCCGTTCTCTCGCACTATATATGTGGTATATTCAGCATCGTGAAGCGAGGAGGGGAGCGGACAGGCGGCCGCACCGCGTTTTGCGCGGACGCACTGCTCAAATGTCGAAGCCTCTGGGGTTTCTTGCGGGGCACGCGCGGTGAAATGACCCGGCGGGCCTCGCGCTGCGCGAGGCGACACGGGGGTTCGCGGCGGGCGCAGCGGCCTGGGTTGCGGCGCGGGGCGTGCAGTGCCCACCCTGCCCGTCGCCGCCTCCCTGTCCCGCCTGCGCGTGCTCGTGCGAGCCGCGGCTTGTCTACCTGGGCGGCAGCGCCACGGAGGCCCACCTGCTCGGGCTCCTGGGGCTCACCTTCGCGTGTGTGGTCAGCCTCGCCTGCGTGGGCACTGGCAGCTTGGCCTGTGCGCGGCGCCGAAGCCCCGAAAAGGCGGAAGGGCCAGCCGCGGGCCCGGCCTCCGCCAGAGTGGCGCGCAAACTGGCCCACGACAGCATGAGGGGGACCACGGGCGACGAGTGCTTTGGCAAGGATGACAACGGGGAGGGCGCCCTCGCCCGCCATCGTGTCCATCGGCCGACCCCTTTCTTGCGGGTAGACCATCATAGCCTTCGTGCCGCTCGCGTTCTGATGACCGCCAGCGGGACCTTTTCCCACAACCGCATCGGGATGTTCAGCGCCAGGGGTCAAGTTTTGGGCGCAGCCGCCGGGGCAGACGTCGGACTTCCAGCAACGTGCGGTGGCATGACTGGGCCAATGACCGCATAGACGTCATGAGCTCTGCGCGTGCGCCTGGGACTCAGGCGTCGCTCCCCGGAGCCTCTGAAGGCCAGCGGGCGCCCCTCGAGCGCGTCCAGTCCGCATGCGCCTGCTTGGAGCCGCGTGCGAGAGTTTTCCTGTAGGGGCTCTTGCTGATATTCTCTCGGGCTCTCTGTGCTCTTCGGGAAGGCCCCGCCGACCCGGTTCGCGGGACTTGATCTAGCGGCCCGACGTCGTGGATGACCCCGCGCCGCTCACGAGCGCCGTCGCAGGCCCGGACGCCCAATGGCTTGGAGTTTGGAGCTCGAGCATGTTGCGCGACCGCAGGTCGATCCTCCCCATGCGACCCCTCCGGTGACGCGCGTCGACTTCCACGCTGAGATGTTGAAGCGCAAGATGGCCAGCTTCCAGGCTGGGGGCCCTAGCGAAAGCCGATTGGGTTTTCTGCGTGGCAGAGAAGAGCAGACGTCTGAGACTGATTCTTGACGCGCGCGGCCAATGCCTCGTTCGTGGATCCGCCCGCCGCCGCATTGCCGAGCGCCGCCGCCTTCGCCAACCTGGAGGCACCTGGGGTCGCGCGGTCGCGGCCGCGGGGGACATCGACAACGCCTGCCACATTTTTGGCGATGCCCGAGGACCTCTGCCGCCACTTCAGGCCCCCGCCCATCGACAGGCGCCACCTCAAGGCTCGCGGCATATCGGGGCTCCCGAGCGCGGGGCGGTTCTACGCTTGCCTCGTCGCGCTATCGATGGACTTCTCGCGGGCGCTGCGCCGCTGCCAGCCGGCGCGTCGGACTTCGGTCTCGCGCGAGGGGGCGCCTGGGCACCTCGTCGTAGAGGGTGGCCCCCCAGGCGTCGCGGCGTCGTGGTGGGGCCCAACGGACAGGCCGCAGTCGCGGGGCACGTCGACAACTACCTGCCTGTCAGCAGCGACGAGGCGCAGGCCGACGAGTCGCTCGACCGCATCGCCGTGGCGCTGGAGGCCGCAGGCCTGATGGTGCACGCGCCCGACCGGGCCGCCGACGTCTGCGGCTCCCCGGGCGTGGAGCTCCGCCGCGGGCGCCAGCGTGCCATCGAGGGCCGTTCGGTTTGGGGGGTGAAGCTCGCCGTCGGGAAGTTGCTGAGGCGCGTGCGCGCCTCGGGCCACCTGGCGCGCGCGCTGATCGGGCACCTGACCTGGGCCTCGATGGTCAGGCGTGAGGCGCCGGGGCTGCTCTGCGCGACGCGCGCGCTCGCGGCCTCCGCCGGCGCCGAGGCGCGCGCGCCGTGGCCCGCGGCCCGCGCAGGGCACCGGCGCGCCCGGCGTCTGTTGCCCCTGCGGGTCGCGGACCCCGTGCCGCGCGGCTTGGCGCCATCGATGCCGGCGATGAGGGCCTCGAGGCGCGTCGGCGGGACATGGCTCGAACCGCGCAGCGCCTGAACCCCCAGCCCAAACCTGTGGATCTAGGCGCCATGCCACAAAGGGGAAAGGGCAAGAAGGGGGAAGGCAATGGTAAAAGCGAAGGAAAAGGAAAGAAGGGGGGGGAAAGGAGTTGATCCACGGAAAGGCAAAGGAAAGGACAGCAAGGGAGGCCCCAAGGCCAAGGCGAAGGCGGGGCGGAAGCCAACGCGGAAAAGGAGCGCTTCTACCGTCACAAGAAGGGGCACATCGCCGCGGAACACCGCAAGAAGGCGAGGGACAACCAGGCAAGGCTGGCAGCGGCCCCTGAGGCCGCGCAGCAGGGTGGCGCAGGGCCCCCGCCCACGGTGCAACCGGTGGCTGGTCTCATGCAGATCGGGCAGGAGGAGGTGCAGCATGGGTACGTGATGCCAGTATGCTCACTCACCCTGCGACTCCGGCGAGATGCTGGCTCCCATGCCCCAGAGGGTCATGGTCGACACGGGTGCTGGCAGGTCCGCGTGCCCTGCTGTTTTCGACCCCCAGGCAGAGCCGGTCAGCTTCCTGAAACCAACCGCGCTGACGACAGCGACGGGAGAAGAAGTGAACCTTTCGGGCGGGAAGAGGTCTCACTTCCAGGCAGACGACGGCAGTGGTATTGTCTTGCGGTACAGTGACAGCGACAAGGTCACGGTTCCTGTCGTCTCGGCCTCAGAGTCGACCGAGCCAGGCCTTTGGTTGGTATTTGGCCCGGGGGTACAACATATCATAGGGCTAGACCGCGCCGAGCAGCTCACGGAAGCTGTGCGCCAATCGATCGGATTGGACATGGCGAAGGATAGGGGGGGGGGGGGTGCTGGCTAGAAGTGCGGGGGGCGACCAGGCAGGAAGAAGCGAGGCCGCTCTGCCCGGCGGAGGCAGCAAGGAAAACGTTCACGCCGGCTGAACAACAACCAGCGGCACCTGATGCCGCGCAACCAGCAGCGCAAGGGGGTGCCCCGAGGCCGAACGTGCAACAAGGAGGGTCGTCCTCGAGTGCGTCCGGCGCTATGCGCCCAGACCCGGCGCTGCCTGACCGACGGCCGCCTACGCTGGTGCCGGGGTCGGGGGGGCCACGGGCGCCGCGAGCAAAAGCCATGCCGCCACTTGTGAGCAAGGCGGAGTGGGGCGCGCACCAGCTAAGCCATTTGCCGTTCAGGTCGTGGTGCGAAAGCTGCGTCGCAGGCAAGGCCGCCGAAGACCCCCGCCGGCAGCTTGAGCAGGCCCCCGACGGAGCAACGCCGAAAATGTGCATGGATTACTTGGCCTTCGCACAGAAGGCGGTGGAGAAGGATATGTACGCTGTATTGAACGTGCTGGGCGCGATGTCCGGCGCCCCTGTCTCAGGCATGGTCAACCAAAAGGGCGGCGACGACTGCGCCCCGGCAGTTGCCCATGAAGGAGTGCGCTACGCAGGCAGGACAAACTTGACCGCATGTTGCGATGGTGAAAATGCTACCAACAAGCTTTGCGACAAGTTCTTGGGAACCCGGCCGTCGAGGCACACTGCCACGAAGGTCAACGCGCCGAAGGGCAGTCGTCAGGGCGCAGGGCTGATTGAGCGCAGCAATTACGAGGTTGAGAAGCAGTACAGGGCCGTGAAGCACAGGCTGGAATCCGTCTACAAGCAGGCTTTCCCACTCAGCCACAAGGTGCAGCCCTGGCTGGTGAGACATTCGAGTTGGCTCATCGTCCGTTGTCTCGTCAATGCAGACGGCTAAACACCGTGCGAGCGCCTGCGTGGCAAGCCATGCAACGGCGAGTTTGTCGAGTTCGGGGGGTGCGTCTACCACGAGAGCCGTTATAGCGAAGTGGGCAAGGCGGACGACCGCTGGCACCTCGGTGTCTGGCTCGGGAAATCCATGCGATCAGACGAGCACCTTGTCGGCACTGCATAGGGAGTGCCGTTGTGCAGGTCGAGGTGGGGCGCGCATTTGCTTGACCGATTCGTCGGCTCTCCTTGGGCCCCGGTGCCCCCAGGATTCCAGGAGGTCAAGCCCCGCGAGGTGCACATCACCCTCGACCGGATCATCCGCCTCGGCGCGACTCCCGGTTCCCCTGGCTGTCGCGCCCCAGGAGAGGCGATACGCACAGCAGAGCGGCGGGGGAGGTTCGGCAAATTCGTAGGAGCTGAAAGGGAGGACGCCGCCAGGCGGAAACAGGAGCGCGAGGGGGCGCAGCCGGCGGCGCCTGATGCCGCGCAACGCGTAGCGGCACCCAATGCCGCGCAGCCAGCAGCAATCGCTGCTGCAGCACACCCGCCTGGAGCTGCACCACCTGGTGGTGCGCAAGTTGGCCGCCAACATCAACAACAGCAGCTAGCTGTTGAGGGCCAGCAGCAGGCTGCGCCCCCGGACGCCCACGTGGGCGAAGCGCGAGCAGGCCAGGATTCTCGCGACGTCGAGATGGAGGGGGAGCCACAGGAAGACTCCCAGGCAAAGAGGTCCCGGCTAATCGCCGGCCTGCCGACTCTCCACGAGCCAGCTGTAGTGGCAGCTTCTTTTGGGACGTGCGCGTCTGTCCTGGCAGCGGCACCTGATGCCGACAACAGCGACCCGCAGGCATGTTCTGCGCAGATGGAGTGGGACAAGGACTACTTCTCGACCGAAGCAGGCATCAAGCTGGAACCCAAGAAGGTTCTGGAGGGAAGGATCCGCGATATTTCCCACATTGAAGCCTATGGTGCGAAGGGAGACATCCCATGGTCCACAGCCAGAGAAAGGAAACTGAAGGTTGTAAACTCGAAGTGGGCACTTGAACCCCAAGCCGACCGCTGAAGATCCGGAGGCGGCACGGGCCAGGCTAGCAGCAAAAGAAATCAACGCATATGCGCGCGAAGACGCGACGCAAAGCACACCCCCAGTGAAGATCTTTCGGATCATTGTGTCGTTGGCCGCGTCCAAGCAGAGGGTGGACGGGTCATGGTCTAGGCTCGTGGCTGGGCACGATGTCCCGGTTGCCTTCTTTCACGCAGACAGCGACGGCGCGACGGCAGTCATCCCGCCACGAGACGTGCGCAGAGAAGGATACGTGTGGTTGTTGTTGAAGGCCATGGATGGCACGCGTGAGGCTCCGAAACGCTTTGGTCTGTACGTGATGCACGCTTGAACTTCGGAAGGGTTCGAACTTGTTGTTGTTGTTACCATGACATTCTTTCACAGAGCACTCGACGCGTCCATGGGTTGTCACGGTGGCGATTTTCTTGCAGAGGGCGAGAGTGTTTCGTGTTTGACCAGGTGGGCAACATCATGCGCAAGCACTTCGAAGTGAAGATCTTGCCTCGAATCGGCCCCCTGGAGTTCGGCGGACAGGCGGCGACTGGAAACCACTTGAAGAGGACGATCCGCTGGACCATATCCGGTTTTGAGCGGGAGTGCGACCCGCAGCGCATCCTCGATCTCGCCGTGCTCCAGGGGTTCACGCCAGGTGCGTCCAAGGGAGTGAGCACGCCGGCGTCCAAAGACACTGGGAAGGGCGACGGAGACGTCCACGATCCCCTTGGGAGGGACGACGCTGTGCTCTTCAGGACAGGAGCGTGGGCGCTACAGTACCTCGCAGAGGACACGCCCACGGTTAAGTTTGCAGCTTCTGGGATCATGGAGGGGATGGCGGCGCCTCTCAAGATTCACCAGATGAGGCTGGCACGCTGCAGCCGGTGCCTGTTGGATCACCCAGGAGAAGTGTGGCTCTTCGACTACCAGAAGATGCCGTCATCGCTCACGGAGCACTGCGATTCCGACTGGGCAGCATACCGGGAGGCGAGAAAGAGCGCATGTTGCGTCTCCGAGAGTTTCGGGAAGCACTTGCGCGATGTAAGCCTGTCGAAACAGATTCTCCTAGCTCTCTCGAGTGGGGGGGGGGCGGAGTTTTATGCTATCATCAAAAGCACAGCACAGGGCGCGCAGACGAGCCAGGTGATTTCATCTTTCACTGGCCGCAAGTGCAGCATAGATGTTTTAAGCGACTCGTCAGCAACACGGGGAATTTGCAACCGGCAAGGAAGCGGCAAGGTGAGGCACTTGTCCGCCAAGGACGTCAGGGTGCAAACACTATTCCGGGACAGCCGCGGTAAGTTTATGCAGGTTGATGGAGAAGTCAACTGGGCAGACCTTGGTACGAAGGCACATGCACAGGCTCGCTTGCAGCAGCTAGTAGACATGACGCCACTGAGGAGGAACGAGCCCTTGAGGAGCGAAAGGGCTTGAACTCAGGCAGGTCAGCGTCGTTTCTGGCGATGTTGAATCCTTGCAAGTAGTAGCGGGCCGTGAGCCCGCGACGAACACCAGGTAGTGGACCCTGCGCCCGCAAACAACAGCGGGGCTTGACTCCGCACACGAGAACGCTGTGCACGCCTAGCCGGCAGCGCGGCGACCGGGAAGGCAGCAAAAGCCTGCCACAATCCCGCGATACCAACACGCATGGCAATGGTGGTGGACTCCCCACACATGCGCTACGTCAGCTGGTGCTGGCAAGCCTGGCTGCTACGAGCTGGCGGGTGGTGTGCCGTGAGCACGCCGTATGTCCGTGCAAGGGGTACGGGTGTATAGATATGTGTATATATAGTAAGCATATGCACAATATGACTTGTGTACAGGCTAGCTGAAACAAAGCCCCGTCTATGGATTTAGCGGGCCATGTGCTCATGGACTTGACAGATGAGGAGGTGTCTACAGGAGGCTGGAGTCTGATCAACTCTCTCTTGACACTCAGCGAGCCGGAAGGGCAGGGACTGGCACTGACCGGATCGTGCGTCCGCCACCTTGACAGTGAAACGCGGCTCCGGGAGCCGCCCTGCACAGGCCGACCACCCAGCGGAGCCTGACTCCGCAGAGAGGCTGGGAGCACGCTTAGGGCGCTTCTTGCCCAGGTCATGTTAGGTGCAGGCTCTGACCAGACAGCGAAGTCTCGGCAGAGTGGAGGGGCGTTGAGCCCATAGCATGATCCGTGTAACTATATGGGGGGGGTGGTAGGTAGCAGCATGTAGGTAGCAGTAGCAGTTATAAGTGGCAGGTATCATCATAAGCATGTTGCATTGCACTGTGCTGCAGCCCTTTCGGTCCCGAGCGCAGGAAAAAGGGACCGATTTTCTCCCCTCATCCTCCGCGCGCGGACCGCCGCGACAACGGATCCCCACTCCAGCCACGCACCCAGGGACAATGAATGACGGTTCGGCCCCTCACTCTGATATATACATATGCGTTAAGTTATATATAATTATATATGTAAAATTGCATACATGTATATATATATATGTGTGGGCGTGCATGTGCATACTTCCATGTGTATTTCTCTCTCTCTCTCTCTCTCTCTTTTTCTGTCTCTCTCTCTCTGTTGCTCTGTCGTTCTCCCCCATCTCTCTCTCTTTCTTTCTCTCTCTCCCCCCCATGTCCGTATCACTCTCTGTCCGTCTCTCTCTCTCTCTCACTTTCTCTCTCCTGTTCGCCCCCCCCCGCTTCTGTCTCTCTCTCACGCGCTCTCTCTCTCTCTCTCTCTCTCTCTCTCTCTCTCCCTATATATATACATATACACAAGCATACATGTTCATGTCCACGTGCGTATGTAGTGCGTGTGTAAAACGTCGTACGGTTTCCCAGTCTCGCCGCGGGCGAAGGAATCTAACGTCCCACCCTCCGTCTCGCTCCTGCTCCTCCGCACGCTCGCCACGGGTGAGGGGCGCTGATTTCTGGTTCATGCTCTTCCCTGCTCGTCCTCCGCCCCCCCCCGTACCGCGCGCCCGCGGGAACGCGCGCGCGAGGGCGGCAAAATGGGGGGAGGAGGGAGGAGGGCGCGTGCGCGCCGAGGGAAGCGGAGGCAGAGGACGGGCGAGGAGGAGGAGGAGGAGGAGGAGGAGAAGGAGGAGGAGGGATCACTCTTCCTTTGTCATTGCTTCTCCACCTTCCCCTCCCCCTTCCCCTCCCTCAGTCACTCTTTCCTTGCCATTTCTTTCGCCTCCCACGTCCTTCTCTCCCGATCCTTCCTCCGTCATTCCCCCCGCTCGTCCTACGGCTGGCGTCCGAAAGTTTGCATTCAACGCCGATCTCCGAAAAGCACGCTATCCCTCAGAATGAGGCTTCTCTCGTGCACGCTATCCCTTTGAGGCGATCCCCCTGCGAGAGATCCTGCTGTGCACGCTGTACCCCTGCAAGGGCTTCCTCAGTGCGCGCTATCCCCAGAGTGCGGGGATAGCGCGTAAGAGCCGCGCCCGTGGCGCCACATCGCATGCTATCGTTGTACCGCCAGCAGCATCTCCTCCCGTTGCCCCCTCCTCCTACCGACTCCTGTGGGGGTGCAGGCGCCCTCGCCGTGGGTGCGGGAGTGCCAGGCGCGCCAGCGCCGGCCGCCCCCCGCCCGCCCGCCCCGCCCGACCGTGCCGAGGGGGGAGGGGGTGTTTGTGGCATAGGGGCCTGGTTTGTGCGTCTCTCGTTTAGGATCGGGTCTCAAGCGAAAAGAGGTAGAGGCATCGCGTTTCGCCCCCTTGGGGCTCTTCGGGCCAAACTGCCTACTGTGCAGCATCGAACGCGCATCGTCGACGATGGGACCAGAGGCGGAGCGGAGAGATGCAGTGTACAGAGGGTTACAGATCTCCGGCGATGTATTTTCTTCTGTCTTGGCGTTTTCTCGGGGGTCCTCGAACAGTGCAGTGACCACACCGTGTGGTGAGTCAGTGGCGATTCGGGGTCACCTCGCGGTTCTCCGAGGACGTCTCGGGCGACTGGTGCCTCCGAGGATTCAAGATCGTGCGGTGACGAACCGCACGGTGAGGCCGTTGGGTATTCTGAGGTCGCCACGCGGTCCGTCACCACACAGTTTTGGGGCCTCGAACGTTTAGCGGCTTCTGGGTCCAGTGGATGGGGAGGCCATCAGCATGAGGGTTTGGCGGCTCTTCCAGCAGCAGCGATACACGCTGGTCGTTGAAAGTAGGTATTTTTTGATTCCTGGATCACAATATTTTTCAAGCGCATTCTTACTTCGATCGTCGAGTGCATTCACCCATTCACCTTTTCCTTCCTCTTCATGGGGCGGTCGGAAGCCCAATTTACTTCAAACGCCTTCCTACTTCATGCTTCTACCCACTTGTTTCGACCGACGGGCAGGGGAGGGGACAGGCTCAGGGGGGAACTCTAGGCCTCCCAGATGGGGTCGGAGGATCGCGCCGCATCGCCGATGCATCGCCGATGCGGCGCGATGTGGGGCCCGATGTTCTCAACGCCGACGGCGCCGGTGCATCGCAGACGTTGCAGATGCATCGCCGATGCATTGCCGATGCATTGGCGATTCGGCGCGATCCTGCGACCCCGTCGAGGAGGCCTCTAGGAACGCATCGACTTTCAACGCATTGAAAAAGTGAATTCGGGGGGGGTCGCAGTTTTCGGCGTCCAGGGACCCTCGCTGGGCCGCAGGACCGTCAAAAAATTACTCGGGACGCAAAGCTGGCCCTCCCTCCTCCCTCTCCTCCCCCTCCTCCCTCCTCCCATCCGCCTCGTCACCTCCCTGCGTTTCACCCAATCAGGACAGCGTTTCGTGGCCCCATAGGGAGCTCCACCGAAGGCCGCAGCGGCAGGGTCCGCATGCGCCCCCCCGATCATTTCGGCACACCCCTCACGAGGACCGTGGCCCCATAGGGAGATCCACCGAAGGCCCCAGCGGCAGGGTCCGCATGCGCCCCCCCCGCCCATTTCGGCACACCCCTCACGAGGGTCGTGGCCCGTAGGGAGCTCCACCGAGAGCGGTACCAACAACGCGGCACACAAAAGTGCACATGGTTGGGTCCTTCGCCAGGATAATTTTTTGTGGGGCGGGCGTCTTGGAGGCTTCTCGTGGCCACGGCTGGACCCGCTTCGGATCACTGACCATGATGGAACCTGGGAGCAGACCCACTTTCGACCGCGCAAGAAGCCACCGCAACCATAAGTTTCGGACGTTTTAAACATGTATGTCGGTTGTTGATGCGTTGCGGCTGTCGTCGGCAAGTGTTTCTTTCTCCCAACCATCCTGTGGTATTGGGTCCTCGTTTTGAAGAGACAGCGCCCCGCGTCCCACCTCTCCTCCTCCTCTCCTCTTCCCCTCCCCCTCCTTCCGCTCCTCCACCCTCCACCTCCCTGCCGCTGCCCTCCGCGTGCCTCTATTTCGGCACACCCCTCACACGAAACGTGGCCCCATAGGGAGCTCCACCGAAGGCTTCAGCGGCAGGGTTCGCATGGCGGCCCCGCATTTCGGCGCACCTCTCACACGGTTCGTGGCCCCATGAGGGGCTCCGCCGAAGGCCCCATTGGCAGGTTTGGCATGGCGGCCCCGCTACATTTTGGCGCATCCCTCACAGTGTTCGTGGCCCCGCAGGGAGCTCCACCGAAGGCTTCAGTGGCAGGGTTCGCATGGCGGCCCCGCCCCATTTTGGCGCACCCCTTGCACGGTTCGTGGCCCCATCGGGAATTCCCTTTGCTTCGTCCCACTTGCCCTGCGGTTCTCACACTTGCGCATGGTTAGGTCTTTCGCCAGGATAATTTGACGACGTGCTTTCTCGTGGTGTTGCAGCGCTGCCACATGCAGCGCGTTCGCTGTAGAGATTCCCTTCGATGTGCTTGCGCGAGGACGAGTGGGGATCATGGGCGGCATTGCCTGTTCGCCACGACGCACGCGCGCGCTGCTCACGGGAGTTCGTATTCATAGGAATGTGGTCCTTGCGGCATTGCAGCACAATGTGTAGATGGCGTGATATTGTTTGTTTGCTAGCTGCACGTCTCTTGCATGGTCGAATCGCTCCCGCGCTGCGATCTTGTGTTGTTTCGTCCAGCGCTTGCGCTTGCGACTTTCTTTTGGGGCGTCGATCGTTTGTTCTTCGCATCTCGCCCGGCCTCTTCTCTTCCCAGCTATACAATCTTGATTGGTATGGGGGGAAAAGGACGGGGCGAGTCTCTCCAGGTACACTTGGCATTCGCGTTTTGGATGTTGCGTGAGCCTCTCCAGGTACACTTGCACTTCGAGTTATTGATGTTGCGTGATTGTCTGCATGTAGTTTACTCTCCACCTCCCCAGAACACCGCCGAGGGAACAGGTGGAGAATCGCGTGAGAGTACCGGCCAACCGTGGCTGGCTGGGTTGGCTTGCGCCCATCGACCCCAACCCCTCTCCACCTCACGCGTTGGGCCGTTGGCACTTCAGCTTTCTTCCGATCAAGGAATGTGGGGAGATCGTGAAGGAGTTTTCCCCCCTCCTTCATTCGCATTGCGTCGGTTCCCCAATTCTCTTGCGGTTTTGGGTCCTCGTTTTGAAATGACAGCGTCCCGCGTTCTTCACTCATTCCTCCTTCCTCCTCCCCCTCCTCCTTCCTCCCACCATCATCATCATCATCACCATCATCATCAGCAGCAGCATCATCATCATCAACATCGTTGTCGTCATCATCGCCCATGTCGGCACACTCTTCGCACGCTTCGTGGCCCCATCGGGAGCTCCACCGACGGTTCCAGTGGCGACGTTACCATGCGACCGTGCCACCAATTTCGGCACACTCCTCACGGTTCGTGGCCCCATAGGGAGCTCCACCTAAGGCCCCAGTGGCAACGTTCCAATGCGCCCGCGCGACAAGTTGTTGCACACCACTCACACGGCTCGTGACCCCATAGGGAGCTCCACCCAGGGCCCGAGCGGCGACGTTCCTATGCGTCCGCGCCATCCAGCCCGACACACCCATCACACGGCTCGTAGCCCCATATGGAGCTCCACCTAAGGCCCGAGTTGCGACGTTCCCATGCGTCCGCGCCACCCATGTCGGCACACTCATCACACGGTTTGTGGCCCCATAGGGAGTTCCACCGAAGGCCTCAGTGGCGACGTTCCCATGCGTCCGCGCCACGCATTTCGGCACATGTTTCACACGGTTCGTGGCCTGGGCCACCCATGTTTGGCATACTTTTCGCAGGGTTCGTGGCCCCAAACGGAGCTCCTTTTAATGTTCCAAGGTTCCAGCGGCGACGTTCCCATGCGTCCTCGCCACCCACTTCGGCACACCTCTCCTTACACCGTTCGTGACCCCATAGAGAGCTCCACCGAAGGCCTTAGTGGCGACGTTACCATGCGTCCGCGCGACCCATTTTCTGCACGCCCCCCCTATCGGTTCGTGGCCCCACATAGGGAGCGCCACCGAATACGATATCCACAATTGCGGTATTCACATCTGCGCATGGTTGGGTGTCTCGCCAGGCTCATTTCACTGCGCGCATCTCAGCGTGGAACGCTCGGTCGACCCGCGGAGGGTGCGATTTCGTTGACAGATCATGCGCGTTGCGGCTGTGCGTAGGTAGAGAATAGGGCGTTTGCGTCATGCCGACTTGCTCGCGGCAGGTCCCGCGCGCCGCGATTGCGCATCTTTTGGCGTGGCGAGTTTTCGGGCACCGCCAACACAGCCGTACCGCAGTGGCCTCTGGAGACCTCGTGGGATCCTCTGGCAGAGGTGGTCCTAGGGTCAAGTTGAGGGAAGACGTACGCTGACCATGACCACGATGTCGCGGGATCTTGTCGACGTCGATTTTGGTCATGGCCCATGCTTGCCGTCGCCGATTAGCGAGGATGATCCACGAATCGACGGTGACCAAGATGGCGCCTCATAGCTCGCTCGAGCCCAAAGTGTACGACGCCTTGGGCCAGCAGTGCTTGAGAGGAGGAGGAGGAGGAGGAGGAGGAGGAGGAGGAGGAGGACCACTGTAAACCCACGACTCATCAACGATGTCGGAACAAACCCTCCCTCCGAGTTCCCTCTTCGTTGGCCCCTACAAAGGTTCATTTTCCACTCAGGGAACAGCCTCGCTGGGAAGCAACCGTTTGAAGATCCGGAAGCATGTCAAAACACCATTCGCGGGACTCCAACGCCACGGATCAATTTGATTGTTGGGTCTTGACGGTCCTGAATCGTGCCAGAAAGCCGTCCTTGGGACTTCAACACCGCGAATCAACGTAATTGTTGCACCCGCACAATCTTGAGTCATTCCAGAACAAAATCGTTGGTACTTTGTCAATAGGAACCCGTGAAGCTCTTGCACATTATCTAAACGAATGTGCGTGGGGCTACGGCGAGAGCCACATGTTTAGAACGAACCGCCCTCAATTCGCAAAGCTCTTGCAAATTGTTAAGACGAGTTCGCGCGGCGCTATGGCGAGAACCATTGTTTGAAAACCAACTGCCTTCAATCCGTAAAAACCTTGCAAATGTTTAAATCAAATGTGCGCGACGCTAAGGCGAGAGTCACAGTTTGAAAATCTTCCCCCCTCAATCCGTGAAGCTCCTGGCAAATTTTGAAAACGAATGTGCGCGGCGCCAGGGTGAGCGCCACATTAAAAAAAACCGCCCGCCCTCAATCCGTGAAACCCTTGCAACATTTACACGCGAATGTGCGCGGCGCTCATGCTAGATTCTCATTTTTTGCACCACCCGCCCTCCATTTGTGAAGCGGTTGCCGATGATTGAGCTTGAGGGTCATAGGTGGTGAGGAAATGTCAGGCGAAACGCCCAGCCCGCTCTTTCGACGGGCCCCGGGTGCGAGAGGGAGGAGTTATGTACAAGGTCAAGGAATGAAGGAGGAGGAGGAAGAATGCGCAGTTGTGAGAGTAAATGCCCCTGGGCGATGTGCACTATGGAGGAGGAGGAGGAGGAGGAGGAGGAGGAGGAGGAGGAGGAGGAGGAGGAGGAGGCAGGCCACTGATGCCTGAACTGGGGTGCGACCGGTCCCCCGTGGAGGCATTCTTCCACGGCTCGCTCCTTGAGCAGCTGTTGCGGCAGGACCCTGCGCGCCAGGAGCCGCAGAGGGAGGATGTGGAGGAGCCTCGTCCTCGCCATCGAGGCTCCTCCTCCTCCTCCGCCTACTCCTCCTCGCTATCCGGCTACTTGCTGCACGACTGCTACTTGCCTTTTCTTTGTCAGGAAGGCGCGCATGGGCTGCGGCGCGCACAGCGTCGCGGCTCTCCTGACGCCTTACGCCTGCCTGCGCTTGCGGCTTGCTCAAGGCAGAACAGGAGGATAAGGAACCAGAAAAGCATAATGACAGCTGTCGACGCCCCGAGGGCCGGCCCGAGGGCGGGCGACAGGCGTGATTAGCACGCTGGACGTGACATTCGCAGAATATAGCGAAACTGCTTCGAAGAGCGGCGGCTCTAATTTTCAGGCCCCACGGGATCTTGGGAGCAACACCTGTCAAACCTTCATTGCCAGGTGAGCAGGAGGGAGGAGGAATTGAGCTGGGAGGGGTGGAGGATCCTTTCAGATCCTGTTGGCCAGTTCCCAGGTCCGCAGCGTGCACCCTTACAGGCCTCGCGGAGGGGGTTGGAGTAGATGGGGTCGGGGAGTCACGCCACATAGCCGATGCATCGCCGATGCGTCGGCGATGCATCAGCGAACTATCGGCGACGTCGGCGATGCATCGGCACCGTCGGCGTGGAGAAGATTAGGCTCCACATCTAGCCGCATCGCCGATGCATCGGCAATTCGGCGCGACCCTCCGACCATATCTTCTCCGACCCCATCTGGGAGGCCTGGAACCCTGTCAGACGAAACACCACCACCTGGCCTGGGAGCTGACGCCCCCAAGCCTCACGGCGATGCAACGCCGAAACGGGTGCACCCCGCGGACGACGGGTTTCTTTTTCGCGCCCCAGCACGTCCACGCCGCCCCAGCGGCTCCCACACACGCGCATTCGAGGGGTAGGAGGGGTAGGAGGAGGAGGAGGAGGAGGAGAAGGAGGAGGAGGAGGAGGAGGAGGAGGAGAGGTAAGATAAGACGAGGGCGGACGGCATCCAAGAAACCGACCGCGGAGATAAAACGGAGACAAATTAAACCGACTCCTCATCCTCCCCCGCACCCCGACGGGCGGCCTGCAGCTCCCAGAACGGGAGCGAGTCCACCGTGAGGCCGAAGCGGGCGAGGAGGGGCCCACGCCCCATGGGAACCTGCCACGGCGGTCCCCTGGGGAAAACGGCTCTGGAGGCGGGCGCCGTCACGCACGCCTGGGGACGGTCGAGAATGGCCCTCGCCAAGTCCAGGAGATCCCCAGGGACGGGCCTCTCGAGACAACTCACCCTCCAGCCTTTGTACTTGCTAAGCCACCTGGGGAAGAGACCCGCGAGCAACCTCGATCGCTGCTGCTTGAGCCCCTTCCCCGCATTGTGACCGTGACATACGCGGACAGCGAGCTCCCTGACCCCGCCCCACGCATAAGCCCCACACGAAATACAACACACGATGCGTGGGGCGGAGACAACGGAGGCTCCCGTCTGATCAAAAACGTGGCAAACCCGCAGGTTGTGCAGAGACAGCCTCATCAAAATAGTGAGCTCAGGGTCACACGGCCCCGCCTGGGCAGTGGCGGAGAGCACGGCCCTGAACCGCACAGACACGGGGGGAATGGGGCGCTCTGCGGGGCGGCCCTGGCGAGGGCCCGAACCAGGCACCAGGCGCTTATCAGGCAGGCCCTCCGAGTCCACCCATCCCCTCTCCCGCATCAGAAGCCCCTGCCGCCCAACCCACTGGCCCAACTCCCGCCCCAAGAGTCTTAAACCAGCGATTTCACGGGCGGCCTGTACGACCGATGGATGCTGACCTGCCCCTCGCTTTGCGAGGGCGTCGGCAATGGCGTTAGCCTAACGCTCCCAGTGAGTGGTGACGCCTCGCTCCACATCGCCCTCCGTGCAGTGGGCCTTCGTCTTATGGACCGCCAGCCCACCCTCGAAGGCCGCATGCACAGAGGTCCATATGTGAGCCTGGCCACAACGGGCACTCGTGGAGCGAACTCTCGACCGAACACAGGAGATCGTGGCAGCACAATCAGTCCAAACACCCTCGGGGTCCAAGGCGATCTGGCCGAGCATCTGGTACGCATAATCTTCGCCATCCTTGGCGAGCTGGAGGGGAGCGACATCCCACGGGACAGGGCCGAAAGCTCCAGAGATCATGGCACCAGTGTCATCGACCGAGATCACAGCCCACCCTGCTCTTCTCAGGAGCGGGTCCGAGGGGAAAATGGCCGAGCCGTCGGTAAAAAGTTTGCCAGACAGCAGGCCATCCTCGGGCCTTCGAATCCAGAAGACCCTGCACTTTTCGGACCTAAGCGGCGGGGGAACCAGCTCCCTGGGAGACGGGAAAATGCCCGAGGCAAAAAACTCCCCCTTGTCACCCCGCTGCCGAATTAGCTTGGCTGCAGCCAACGCTTCATCCGACAAGAAGAGGGAGCGGTCAGCCGCCCATGCCTCGCAGACAAACCTACGGTGGAACGTGGTCCCTGGGGCCCCCATGCACAGCCTGCAGAGGTTACACGACGCCAAGCCGTGTCGCTGCAGGCGGTCCTGGGTCAAGTGGGTCCCCGAGACCGCCGCCCTGAGAGAATTCTTATGGGCCCTGTCCCAGTCATCGTTTCTCCTGGCGAACAAAAAGTCCAGAGGCTGCCAAAACACCGGCCGACACCACGACGACGACCCCTCACGAGCCTCCAGGGCACGAAAATCCGACATCTCTCTGGCAGCCTGCTGGGCAAGAGTGGCAACAGTCGACGGCGAAAGCCTGAGCAGGTCTATCTGCTCGCCCGTCGAAAGAACTATGAGGCGCGCCGATCTCGCTTCCCATCCCAGGTCCCCACAAGCAATCACAAACACGTGAGCAGGGGACGTAGCCCTCGACCACGGGCGACTGGTGGTGGCAAGCGATCGAACGGCATCCTCAAAAACCGCCTGCAGGATCGATATGCTGGGGGGTCCGTCCCAGACAGCCCGAGCCCACTCGAACACAACCTGCTTGAAATACAACGGTGCGGGATCCATGGTCCTACCCTGCTTAAACGTGCGGAGTTTTAAACCCACAGACGCCCCCTGCTTGGCAGGAGCCAGAGACAAGAGGGCCTGCGTGCGGATCCTTTTTAACTGAGACCAAGGAAGCCCTCTCACCGAGGCCCCCCACAACGCCGAGGCCTGAGGGCCCGCCCTCTGGATGTGCCCCACATAGGCCCCAGCGCGCCTCAGAGAGCGGAGGCGCGACGACCTACGCATGCAAGTCTTGACCCTGTTGGAGGCTATGGGGGCCAACCTAGAAGAGCTCACTTGCCAATCGGTCCCCAGACTCCTAATCACAGCCTTCTTCTTGAAGGACGCCTTCCACGCACTGGCCAGCCCTTCAGCAACCCCTTTCGATGACGCAAGAACCTGTGATTTTTTCTCCGACAGCACAAGACGCAGCCTGCGCAGGCCATCGATCAGCTTGCCCCCGACGCCGCCCAGCTCCCTGACGACGTGGAGGCTCGTGCCGACGGACTGCACGCTGATGTCATCTATCACATTCCTCACCATCGACGTCGGGTGCTCGCTCTCGACCGTGGTGAGCAGGCGAAAAAGCAGGACTCTCGCCATGCACGTCGCGAGCGAGCAGCCCGCGAGCACCGTGCCTGAGGCGTGGAAGACCTCGGAGACGCAGCCGCTGAAGGACACCGCACGCGGCCCCGAGTAAAGCGAGCATGCCGCTCTACAGAGCCTGGTCGAGAACTTCACCGCCTCCGCCTCAGCGAACAAAACTGCGTGACATACCCGCTCGTAAAACTTGTCTAAGTCCGTGGCCAATGTAGCTGACTGCATGCCCCTGCTGCGCGCAAAGTGCGCCATTATCTGGCGCACCCAGCCAGCTCTATCGCATTCTCGATCTCGCACACCCCAGAAGACTCCAGCAGCGTGTTGGTCCTCCCAGAGCTTGGCCTCCTCTCGCCGCACCTTGCCCCAGACCCTCAGGATGGAGCAGATGAGGGCGATCGGCCTCACACCCGAGCCGTCAGGTTTGCCCAAGAAGACCATCAGAGTCGGCCATCTGTCCGAGAGCTGCGGGTCGGCCTCCCGCATCTCCATGAGGTCCACCAGCCTCTCCATGAAGTCGTCGTCGAGCAGGTCGAAGGAGCGCGGGTTCACGCAGTCCACCCCGCAGCCCACCTGGTGGGGGAAAGAGCGGCACACCGCGCGAACTCGCTCAGCTGTCGGCCTGGGCAGCTCATCTCTCTGCGCGACTGCTGCCTGGATCTGTGAGATGCTCTCCTTGGCGTCTCCCCAGTATTGCAACCAATACATGCGCATTGCCTGCACGGCAGCATCTCCTTGCAGCGCCCAGCCCTCAGGAACCACTGGCCCTTTCACCTGCGGCAAGTCCTTCAGGTACCTGTGAGCACGACGGCCACCAGCTTTCACCGCGGACTGGGCCCACTCTCTCCACTCCTGCAGCTGTACCTTTGCCGCCGCCTGGGACGCCTCCAGCGCCGCTTGGTGGACGTTGGTCGCAAGGGTGGCCAGGTCCTCCCCACCCGCTTCCGCAACATTGCGCAGCGAGTGCAGGTCGAAATCCACGCTCTTGACCCCCGTCAGCATCGACAGGTCGAGGTGGTCTAGCTCCTCCAGCAGGCGTAGACGGGTATCGCCTCGGGCACGTCCCTTGCGACCATGCTGCCATCCGACCTGGCCCCTGAGACGCTCCCCCGGTTTGATGCCTTGGCCACCTTCACGGCCCAGGGGGTCTGCAGTAACCGGGTCTGTCGACGATTGGGCCTCAGCGCCTGCCAGCGGCGTCGGCCCAGAGTACGGCGACGTGTAGTCAGGTAGGATAAAGCCCATGGCACCCAGGGAAAGCGACGGACACTCGGCGCTGAGCCCCGCAACACTGGGCGCCGCTGGCCACTCCCCCGTGTGCTCCTCACGCCGCACGCAGGCCCCGCTTGAGCACGTGGGGGACGACTGGCCAACTGCTTCATCGCTGGCCGCAAGGGCGTCGTCCTGGAGCGCCTGGAACCTGGAAAGAATAGCCTCCAGCGACCTCCAGGCTCGCATCTGGGCCCCACTCCCAGACAGCGCCGCCTTCTCCATCGACGCGGCGAGAGGCACCTGCCGCCGCTCGAACCCGTCGGCTCGACCGACGAAGCCTCTCTGCCCAGCACCGACGATGTCGAACTGGTTGCACAGCTCCAGCTCCATGTTGCTTAGCCACTGGCACCACGCATCTTCCAGCCGAACCCCTGCGGGCACCCCTGCGGGCCAGGGCCAGCGGTGCTCTGCAGGCTTCCGCACAGGCCCAGTCCGCTGGGAAGTGGGGAAGGGCTTCCATGTCCTGCGAACATGCAGCGGTATATTCAGAGCGGGGCCCTTGAGCTGCATGGCAACAGCGACGTGAGGCGACGAAGGGGTACCGTATACCGTGCGAACATCACTGACAAAGTTGGCAAGCCCCTGACTCACGATGTAGTAGTCGATCGTGGACCCTGCCTTGGACGCAAAGCAAGTCGGACCACTTGGGGCCACGATCGTGCCTTTGAGGAGCTCTACCCACTTGCACAGCTTGATATCCTCTGGCGGCAAGTTGAAGTCTCCTGCGAGAATCCACGGTGACCTGGACCGACGTAGGAACACTCCCAAGTCCTCCAGCATATCCCAAGTGAAAACCTTGTCGGATGCGTCCACAAAACCGTAGACGGAGCCCAGCAGCAGGCCGTGGGGGAAGGCGAAGTTGGCACGAATCAGCTTCAGCCTCGAGAAATAGCCAGACTGCACGCCGAGATGCTTAAGGCTCAATCCTGCGAACGCGATGTGGGACGCGACTGCCGTCAGCACTCCCCCTGACGACTCCGTGGCAAGCTGGCCCGTGGACTTCGCCCTGCCGAAGGCCCCGTGGTAGCCTCGAACTCGGAGCCAGCCTGCCGCACTATGAACTTTGGTGAGATCTTTCAACCGATGTTCCTGTCCAAAACACACGTGGGGCCGAGCATTGTCCCCCCAGCTCCTCTGCCAGTCCAAGCAGCCCTGGAAGGAGCTCCAGGCGCTCGAGTTGACAGTCCACAGCCTCCACAGCTGCTGCTCACGCTGTGGCCGTGCCGCCTTGCTAAAGCCCCTGCCTGCGGCGCTTGACTCCAAGGGCCTCCTGGGCTTGCAGAAGCTGCCGCTTGGCGTCCGCCTGGGCTTCGGCACCTTCAGCAGCTCGAAGGGCCTCTGCGGCGGCTCGGAACGCCTCCGCTCGAGCCTCGAAGTCGTCCCCGTTGAGCTGCCCCATGTCGATGTCGTCGTCTCCCGCCGCCACATCGCCGCCATGAGGCTCAGCAGCAGCAGGAGGATGATCGGTCCCCCCTTGCGAGGGCCGCCCGATCTTCGCCAGGATGATCGTTTTGAGTATCTCCCACTTATCCGACCCGAGGAATGCCTGAACATCAGGATCCTGAGTCTCCTCCGGCTTGATCTCCAGCTTGAACGTGTCCGACGGCTTCGGCTCCCCGTCCGACTGCGGAATGAGAGCAGCCGTCCTCTTGTACTCCTCGTCGAGCTTGTCGATCTCGAGCTTCTTCGCCTCCAACTGCAGCCTGCGCTCGTCGATGGACTCCTGCAGCTTCTGCACCTGCGAGGTCTTCTCAGCGATCTCGGCCTCCATCTTTGCACGGGCCAAGCGGGCCTTGTGCAAGTCCTGGGCCGTCCTGCGATGCGCAATCGCCGGCGTGCGCAGCGCCTTCTGCTGCTCCCTGATGTTCTTGATCTTCTCAATCGTCGCCGCACGAATGGGGTCGTCGTCGGGCCCAGGAAGACTCTTGAGCACCGTCTCGTACTGCCCCAGCAGCGCAGCGAGCTTCTCGCGCTTGACCTTCTCATCGTCCGACTCGAGCAGCGGGCCCATGTCCGACGACGGCTTGGAACCCTGTGCCCACGGAGCAACTGTCGGGCTGGCAGCGGGCGGCGGCTCCCCCTTGCTGCAGAACGACCCGATGAGCTTCTCCATCTCCGCGAGCCTCTTGCTGGTGTCATCCTTGTCCTTGCTCTTCGAAGGAGGCGCCCCCGACTGACCAGCGGGCAAGGCAGCGGTCGCCGCCTTGTGGGCCTTCCAGGCCTCGTTCCTGATCCGAAGCGGCGCCTCATTCCCACACTGACAGCGAATGCGAGATGCCCAGTTCGCCGCCGTTGAGCACCTCCCGCACGCCCAAAAGGGCCGCCGCGGCCCACGGAGCACCGTGGGTGGGGGCGGCGGCTCGGGCGCCATCGCTGCACCTTCCTCGTAGTGAAAACCTGCGCTCCCTTGGAGCGACTCTCGATCAGCCAAGTTGGCTCGCTGCAGCGGCGCCGTTCTGAAGACAGCTGCAGCAAGCCCAAACACCTGGGCCAGAACGGCTTGAGCCAACATGGCTACGGAGAGGAGGAGGAGAGGGAGAAGTAGGTGGAGAGGAGGAGGAGAAAGAGGATGAGGATGAGGATGAGGATGAGGGTGAAGAGATGCTGATGATGAGGATGAAGATGAGGATGATGATGAGGATGATGATGCTGATGCTGATGCTGATGATGATGCTGATGATGATGATGATGCTGCTGATGCTGATGATGCTGATGCTGATGCTGCTGCTGCTGATGATGATGATGATGATGACGACGACGATGATGATGATGATGGTGATGCTGATTATGATTATGATGATGATGTTGATGGTGATGGTGATGCTGATGCTGCGGATGATGATGCGGATGATGATGATGATGATGATGATGACGACGATGATGATGATGATGACGATGATGATGATGATGATGATGATGATGGTGGTGGTGGTGATGATGGTGATGATGATGATGGTGATGGTGATGGTGATGGTGATGATGGTGATGATGGTGATGATGGTGGTGATGATGATGATGGTGATGATGATAATGATGATGATGATGATGATGATGATGATGATGATGATGTTGATGAGAAGGAGGAGGCGGAGGAGGAGGTGGAGGTGGAGGAGGACGAGGAGGAGGACGAGGAGAGGAGGAGGAGGAGGACGACGAGGCGGAGCAGGAGGAAGAGGAGGAAGAGAAGGAGGAGGAGGAGGAGGAGGTGGAGGAGGAGGAGGAGGAGGAGGAGGACGTCGACGACGGCGACGAGGCGGAAGGGGAGGACTCTGGCGGGCCCCCCGCGCGCCGCGCGGCCCTCGCGGGGCCCCTCGGCTGTCAACTGACAGGTGGGGAGAGGGCCGGGACTCGGGACTTCCAGGGTGAGGGCGCCCTTTGAGCGCGCCCGCCCCCCCGCTGGATTCGCGGGGCCTTATGGTTGTCAACAAACAGCTTGGGGTAAGAAGCGGGCCCAGGGAGGAAGGTCGGGGTTTCCCGGGGGGGGGGGGAGGGGGCGGTGCCCTTATTGAGAAAACACGGCGTCGGGTACGCAGTTGAGGAGCCCCGCGCCAGCTTAAGCGCCACCATACTCGCCATGCAGAGCCAACGGGAACATGAATTGGATAAAGGAGGGCGGAGAAAGGAAGAGGGAGGAGGAAGGGACGGAGGATGATGATGATGATGAGGAGGAGGAGGAGAAGGAGGAGAAATATTAAGAACGCCACATGCAGACGCATAATGTCCTATCAACGTTGAAGAGGAGGAAGAGGAGCAGGCAGGAGGATGGAGGTGGAGGAGCAGGAGGAGAGCAGGAAACACACCATACTTAGTTGTGTTGGCTCAAGCCGTGTCGGGTCAACTTCGAGGTGGCTCGCGAGAACCCAGTGCGCGGGGATCCTCAGCCCTGGCCAGGAGTTTCAGTCTATTTCAGCAAATCTGTTCTCGTTCCACACATTCCTGTTCTCCTGCGCCGTTCAAGATTCGACGGTGAGTCAGCTGATGCTTTGCGCCCTGCTCCTGGAACCGGCGTTTCACCGCCCCGTCGCAGCAGGAACCGCAGTCGCGTTCGTCACGGTCCCCTTGCAGGTGGCGCAGACACCATTCCGCAAGCAGTCGACCGTGGCATCGGCGAACCACAAGCCCAGTTCCCAAACCCCTGCGGGGAGTTCAGGCCGTACGTGGACAGCACGTGCGATGAGATAGTGGCAGCAGTTTGCGCCATCCGGAACAGTGTCCAAGCATTGGCAGGTGCAGTGGCGGGCTCGGCGTTTGGACGTCCGATTGCATGGCATTGAGATGCGAGTGGGCATCCAAGAATTCAACACAGAGAAGCAGACCCATATCGAGAAACTCTGCAACGTCTTTGGCATCATGCGAACGGAGGCCCCTGCGACTGCACTCGCCCGAAATGGCAGCTACCCCACGACCTTCACCGTCTTCACCAATGTAGTTGGCTATCCGTTTCCAGGGTGATCCAGGCGATGCAACCTGATATGTTGGCATGGTCTGGCGAGCCTGGTACCAATGCAGCATTGCGAAGCCGTCATCTCCACTGGCGAGCCATCTGCGATGGTCACGGACGCGTTCGCGCGTTCGCGCCCAATAGCATCGGGCGCGAGCTCTAGGCCATCCTTCCAGGCGGCAAGTTCTTTACAGACAAGGCATCCATTATTATTGAATCGCTTCGCTCATTCCGCCGGCCCTGGAGCGCTATTTGGGGCCTCTTGGGGCCGTCTTGGGGGCTTCTTGGGAGCGTCTTGGGGCTCTTTTGCGGCGCATTGGGCCCCCCTGGGGCCTCTTGGGGGGCTCTCGGGGGCCCCGCGGGGCGTGGGGGGGGCAGTCGATTGCAGCCCCCCCCCTCGGAGGCCGCGATCCTCGCGAGGGGTGGCGAAAAATAGCCTCCCCCCTGGGGATCGCCCGGGGCCCGGCCGGGGATCGGCCGGCGCACTTTTTCGCCCGGGGCCCCTGCAGGGGCCGCCCCGCGCGCGCGAACTAGAAATATTGTTCAGTAGTTACCAGAGATCTTAGCACGCCTCTGGCCCGTTGGGCCGGCGAATTTCCACCCGTTGGCAGCCGCCGACCCGCGCGAGCAACCGTGGGCCTGGCCAGCCGCCCGAGATCGAGTGGGCCAGTCTCAACATCGCGGGAAATCGCGAGCGCCCAAAAGAGGGTCGAGGCGGCCGCCGCGCCAGCGGACGACCCGAGCCTGCGGGGCCGCCGGCGTATTCGCCAGAGCGCGGTCAGGTCCCACAGCCGACGCGCGCCCTGCCCTTCCCAAAACAGCTTCCCGGAATGCGAGGGCGTCCTTCCACCGCGGGCCAGCTGTCAGACCGAAGCGTTTGGGGGATGCTAGACAGATGCTGGGTCGGAAAGCTGTTGTTGCTACCCGGGAGAGCCATGGCGCGGTGGCCGACATTCAGGAACTCTTCCACTAGACTCGCCCCCTTTCAGGCGATCCATTCTCTGTGAGCTCACGGCAGTGGGGGGGCAGGCGGAGCGATCGGCTTCGTCTCGCTAACCGAGCACCTTCCAGCGGAGGAGCGACCTGTGGCGCGGCGGGATAGGCACATGCCCGGCTGGTCTTGCCAATTACAAATGCTAGTCGACAGTGGCGCAGACGCGCGTGGCGCCCTATTCGCAAGCTTCGGAGATTCACCAGGAAGGGATCACGTTTTCTTCGGTAGATACAGGCGCTCGCCCGGCAAAGGAACTGGCAGGCGCGGCGATCCGCAAGGCTATGGCGGGGCCGCCATGGCGCGTGGCATTTGCGGGGGCGGTTGCGCTGAGTGCCCGCGAGGCGCCGTGTCGCCCCCGCGGGACAGCGGCAGCGGCGGCCAGTTGGGGGGTCGCGCAGACTACGGCCCCGTAGCCTTGGGCCCCGGTCGCCCCCCCGTGATCTCGGAAGTTGCCTTCGTTGTCGCTGAGGGCCCACCTCGGCCGCGGCCGCGCGACATCGCTGCGGCAGTTCAGCCATCCGCCGACGGCCCCTGGCAGATGCCGGGGTCAGTCCACGGCTTGCGGTCAGCAACTTCGCTCGCCACGGCCCAGAGCCACGCGCGCGCCGACGCGCCAGTCGCCCTGCTGCCACCGCAGAGCTTCAACGTAGCAACGCCAACATCAGGGCCGCCCCAATTCCCAGCGTTGCCGCCATTCCCTAGCGCGGCCACCGCCGCCGCGGAGCTGGTCGCAGCTGCCGGCGGAGCTCCTCTTCCCAGCAAACGACTACACCAATGAGTGACCCTTCGCCGGAGTGACCTTTGGCGCTGGCCCAGGGGGGGTCGCGTGATTCTTCCTGCGGAATGAGCTCGACCTCGCGTCGGCGCCCGCATCGCGCGATTGCATCTGAGCGCGCCGGGTTTGGGCCGCCCCCTTGCAATCGACGGCGACGCGCGCGCGTCGCACCCTGCAGCTTGCATTGGTTACCGGGGGGGGGGGTCGGTCGACCAGGCGGCGCGTTTTCCGGCCCAGGACCAGCCCCGCATTCCAGCCCAAATCCGAAGACGCTTGTCTTGAACATCTGTTCACATTTTCAGATATCTCTGAATATTTTGAAATATGGTTGAGTAAGTTTATTCAAATCAGTAAAAATCTTTACTATTATGAGGTACCCAAAAATATTCAAACATATTCCAGGCTCTCGGACGGGGCCAGTTTTGGCCACGCGCCGCGCCTGGTCAGACGCCATCGCGACGCAGCCAGGCAGTGACAGACCTCCTCGCGGCGCCCCCCGGCAGCGCGCGCCTTTGAAGCGCCGCTCTGGGCGCTCGAATTCAATCGGCAGACTTCCGCGGTCGCCTGCCCGCGCAATTGATCTTTCGGGCGGCGCCCCGCCGATCGTTGACGCGGAGCGGCAACGCCGGCTTGCGCGATTGCGCCGGGCCCCCGCGGGCGCCCCTGAAGCCGCGCGCCAGAGGTCGCTCTAGCCCCGTGCCATTCCCACGCGCAGCCCTGCGCCGACGATAAAGAAGGGCCCCCCCCCCCCCCCCTTTCCAGGCAAGAGTTGATTATTCACGGCCAAGGAGAGTTTGGTCAGGGGCGCGGAGGCCGAACTTTTTTATCATTGTGAAAAGTTCACCATCGAGGTTAACTTCCTTCTCACGTTGAGATAGCAACATCAAACGAAGCGAGGACGTTGCCGAGGATGTCTCCAGCGAAACCAACAGCGCTGTCTTTGTTTGTTTATGTCTCTCTTTCTCTCTCTCTCTCTCTCTCTCTCTCTTTCTCTCTCTCTGTGTGTGTGTTTTGTTTCCATTGTTTTTTTTTTCTTTGTTGTGACCTCTCTCTCTCTCTCTCTCTCTCTCTCTCTCTCTCTCTCTCTCTCTCTCTCTCCCTCTCTCTCTCTCTCTTTCCGTCTGTCTGCTCTTCTCTTTCTCTTTCCGCCCCCCCCCCCCCCCCCTGCCCCCCCCCCCCTGTTTTGTTTGCAAATTCAAATTAATAGGTTTGGAACTTTGGTGTTCCTTCTCCCCCTCCTCTTCCTCCTCCACCCCTCTCCTTCTGTCTGTCTATATTTCTCTGCAACTTCTCCCTCTCTCTCACTATATGTATGTTTATGTTTCTGTCTCTCTGTGTCCCCCCCCCCCCGGCGCCCTTTTTTTGTTTGTTCTTTCTTTTGTTTAAGAATATTATTTATAGCTGTGGTTCACGATCCACGGAAACCGAGGCACATGAGGTACCCTACGCGAGCAAGGATGCGTCAAGGGAAACAAAACGGCCCTCGTTCCTCGGACCTCACCGCCGTCGATCCTCGGACCTCGACCCTCGACTCCTGGGATCTCGATCCTCGATCTTCGGACTTCGATTCTCGATCCTCGATCCTCGGCTTTCGGTCCTCTTAGCACAATCTTATTCTCTCCCCACATTTTGGCCTCCGGAAGGCAACATGTATAACCCCCCGCGACCCCGAACTTGATCATCCCGGTGGACTTAATCTCGGCATCACAGGGTTAGTCGAAGCAACCCGCCGCGGAGGACAGCAACCCGATGCCCCCTCCGCCCTATCGACCAACAGTACAGCGCAGGTATGACCATCTTTCCGATATGCCAACTCGTGGTTCCCGATGATCAGCGCATCACCATTATCCACAGTCGTGGTTTCGGCCAAGTTGCGCGCCGACGACGGCTGGCAAGCTCGAACTGCCCGGCAAGCCAGACGCCGCGGATCAATGTCGCGCGCGACCTGGTTGCTGAGATCTCCATCCGGTCGTTTTCTTCCAAGGCCAGGTTGAAGGCCGACCGCGGCGCTCAGATGGATCAACGGCGTGCTCGCCGCCGTGGGCGTGCCCAGCAGGTGATCGACATGGCCACGGCTGGGCCCCCAACCGCCGCGCCACCGCCGCCGCCGTCGGATCCACGCGCAGTGTCAGGACTCACTGGGGTTGGCATCGACACCGATGAGGTGTGGCATCTGTTTGTGACGCTACGCCGGACTCGCTCTTGCTGCGATCTTACAGCTGCGTCGACGCCCGGGCCTCCGCTTGCTACAGCGACGCCCAGATGCGAGCGCGAGAAGAAGCACTCCGCGGCGACCAGGCCCCAACCACGACTTTCAAAATGCTCAACATGTCGACAACATCTGGTAGCGCGCGATGTCTCGCGCATCCAGATCGCCAGCCCGCTGGCGCCAACGGCGTCTCGATCGCGCCGCGAGACGCGCCGATCGGCGAGATCGCTACCAGCGCTCCAGCGTCCACCTTGGGGCGGCCGCCACCTTGGCTCGCCGCCGGGCGGCGAAGCCGATGCGACGCCCTGGTGGCCTGCCGCTGGCCCAGCGAACGAGCGCGCTACTAGGGTGCATCACAGTCGCACGCAGTTCCCATCAAGTGAGCTCGGCGTCATCGCAGGCACAGGCGCGTGAACCAACATCACGGGTGAGAAGCTTGCGCCCCGGCTGCGCCGTGAGGCAGGGCACCGGCCGCAGCAGCTCTTCATGAGCAAGGCTCTGAGCATCCATGGCGCTGACAACTGGGCCCATGAGTGCACTCTGCAGGTGGGCGCCCCCATGGCCGTCGCAGATGAACAGGGCAGCGCTACCATCCACAGTTTCGCAGCACCGCTTGTCAGAGGATCGCCGGCGACCTGCCTGGCCTGCCCGGCCCGCGCAGCATGGCGCCCATGCTCGCGATCTGCAGCGCGCGCCAGTCCGAGCTGATCTTGCCCGGCAGCGGCGACATCCAGACCCAATGGCCCGACGGAGCCGGTCGCGCATCGCTGCGGAAGGCACCGAACGGACACCTCGCGACGGTCATCGTCGACTTCGAGAGGGCAGTGCAAGCCGCGGGCGGCGCGCCCGACCGCTGCGTCCAGCTGCGCGGAGACGGAGACGGAAACGGAGGACGTGGCGCTTGTTGCTGCCCCTTCGCCAGGAAGGTGAGCAGCAGCCGAACCTCGCCTCGAAGTGAGCTGCTTCCCCGCGCGGGGCCCCCCGCCCCCCCCGACGCGCTCCAGTGATAGATTTCGCGCCGACATGCGCTGGAGGTCTTGAGCAGCGCGAATGGTGGATTTCAGCGCTGCATCCCGCCAACATCATATCTTCCCACTTCTCATTTCGCCTCAGTGAAGTTGCCCAATTTGAATATCAATTGGTGTGGATGATGATGCCGCCTCGCCAGATTCAACCCAGGAATGTGTGGCATTTGTTCCAGGCAGCTACCACGTGAATTACTACTGGCGTGCCGAAGACATGACATAGCCCGTGCTGCGATAGAATTGGCAAACAAGCTGAATCGCACCATCGAAGTTGTCACGGGCCCAGCAGTTGGCATGAAGCCACGCACGACGCGGCCCTGCCGATTCGGGCGCGCACCAGAGGCCGACGACCAGTCGCCTGCCGAGACAGCCTCCCGCATCGTCACGACAATAAAACAGGGGACCAGCTCGTCGTGCACATGTCCGAAAGACTTGGTGCACCGAGAGCCCTGGCACTGGGCGACGGAGCGCCCTCCTGGCGAGGAGAGCTTCTCAGTGATCTCCCACGCGAAGCGGATCAAAACAGAAGCATCGTCCGAATTCCACGCGCCACCGGTTATGCGCGTCGGTTTGGCCCGAGCAGGATCTTCTGATCAGGCAGAGTCAAAGATCGCATGGCCACGGGCGCGCAAGCTGCTCTGCTCGGTGAATAGGATTCGCCAGCTTCGTCGGGCACCTGGCACCGTCCAGCCCGGCGCCCCCTATCTCGCGCAAGAGACATGCCAATGCTGCGCGAGAAGATGCGACGCAGACGACACAGCATGGTAAAGCACGCGGAGTTGCATTGGCTGGCCCAGGCGAAGATACCAACATTGCCACGAAAGAAGATTTTTGCATCTCCGGCTTCAGGAAGAGCACCGCGACTCGATTCCACGCGTTCTTTCAGGGGGCCCTCTCCACACAGGCCAAGGCCTCTTGCCCGGCTTCTTTTTCCTTGTTGGCAGATGAGGACGACGTGGACTTCAGCTGGAGTCAGACAGTCTCGTCGTCAACGCCTCGTCGTCTGCGTGCGATTTCTGACCGTGAGAATGGTCGGGCAGAAACTCTCCCCACGTCAACCAGGTGCCCTTGTCGCTTGCATTTCCGACCGAAAGGGCAGAACACGCGATGGCACGCAAGAGACATGACTTCGCGCGAGTCAATCACCCCAAGAAGGTAGAAGACGCATTCGACGACATCGGAGACGACTTCCTCTGGCCTGGGCACGGAGGAGCAGCTCAACTGATTGTTCCAGGACGCGACCGTTGAACGTGCCAGAGAGCTCCCAGTCGGTGAGCACGCAGCAGAAGCATGCGCGGCAGGGGCCGCGCTTGGTCATCGCGCCACCATTCCCGCGCCCACCTTCCAGGCCACAGTCGTCGTGCATGCCTTGGGGCCAGGCGCGGGCCAATGCGAGGCGCGCGGCGACGAAGCCCGCGCCCCGCAGATCGCCAGTCAACGACATTCCGGTAAAGGAGACAATTTCGACTTGGCTACTGCTTGCGATTCGGGCGACCCTGATACTCCACAGCGCGCCTTGCAGCACCTCGGGCCCAACGGTGTACTCGCGGTGGTTGCGGCGCCGTCTCGCCGCAGCACTGGGCCGCCGAGTGGCCCATTTGCCGCGTCAATCATGAAACCTGGCGGGCCCGCTGTGCGGAGGATGCGCCGCGCATTTGTTTCTGCGCGCAAGGTGCGTTGGCGCATATGCAGCGCGGACAATATGGTTTCGCCGATCAACCGGGCCCGACTCGGCCCGGCACAGTGCCGTCGTGGGAGCATTGTTGCGTTCGACCAGTGCCCATAGGCCGCGCGGTCTCGCAGCTAAGAAGCCGCCCGTACTTATCGCTAACTCACCTGGCCGCGCAAGAAACCACCGCCACCGGAAGTTATGGATGTTTCTTTAAAATGATTTGTTGTTCGTTGTTCTGTTGTCGCGGTTACTGTTGGCACGTGCTTCGATTTCGCATGTATCGCGTTCTCGTGGGGTTGCTCCATTGCCACTTGCAGACCGTCTCCCGCAGACCTTCCCTTCGACGTGCTGGCGCGAGACCGAGAGGCGCGCCTGCGCAGCGCGGCTTGTTTAACACGACGCGCGTGCGCGCAGTTCAGAGGAGTTTACATTCGTAGCCGCCTGATTGTTGCGGCCCCGCGCCATATTTTTTTGCGCGGCGCGTAACGCTCTTTTCGGATGCCATTTGCGCGTGTTTTGCATGGGCGGATCGCCTTGGCGCAGCGATGCTTCGCGCGGCGTGGTTCGGCCGCTTTTGCGCGATGATGCGCCCGTGTGCGTGTGTGTTGTCAGAGCGGCTCTGCGTGACGGCGTGTCCAGTAGCGATTACCATGCCGTTAAGTTTGTTCCTCGTGGGCACGCGGGCCCCCCGCCCCTTCTCCCCTCTTCGCGGCGCGCCAAATTGTTGGAGTGTCTATAAGTTTGTTTCGTTGGGCGCTTGCGCATGTGATTTTTTGTGTGAGCAGTGTTCATTTGTTGTCCACCTTTCGCGCGACCTCTTCTGGTTGTTTTCCCCCTCGTCCACTCGCATTATGTTTTGATGGTGTTTTATTGCGCACGTATCAAAGTGGAGGGCCCGGTCCGCTCGTGGAGGGCGCGACATTGTTGACAAATCATACGCGTCGCGCGGTTGTGGTAGAAACCACGGCGCGTGCGTCATGCCGATCTGTTCGCGGCAAGTCCCGCGCACCGCGACCGCGCAGCACTCGGCGTGGCGAGTCTTCGAGCACCGCCACGAAAGCCATAACGCGCGACATGTCGTCGCCCATAGCCTTGCAAGGGCCGCAACATGTGACGCGCTTTTCCGCGCCGCTTCGGGGCGCACTCCTTCGTCTACGTCGTCGCCCTCCCCCTTCCCACGTCCCCCATGTTGTCGCCCTCCCTTCTTCCATTTCGTTCTCCTTGTCTCATTATTGCGTATCCTGGGGTTCTCACGTGGCACACATGGACAACATGTGGTATGTCATGGGTTACTGTCGGGTTGTCATGGGGGCCTCCTGGGACACTCTTGAGTCGTATATGGGGCTACCTGGGACATCAGGGGCCCTCTTGGGCCGTCGTGAGTTGCCCGGGGGGTATCTTGGTGCCGTCTCGGGCCGCGTTCGCCTCCATGCTGGTTTTCTTGCTTTGCCTGGGTTGGGTCTTCAGTTACCCCCGACCCCACTAGGTCTGGTACCAGACCTCCCTTCCACCTCCAACAGGTCTGGTGGGATGCCCCCTTGCCACGTCGACCGGACCTCCCAGCGGGCCCTCCTCCGGCGAGGTGGAGGGGGCCTCCAGCAGACTTCCTCTGGTTCTCCTGGAGACCTCCCCCTGATCCCCCCGAGGGCTTGGGGGGGCCTTCCGGAGGCTTCCCTTGGTTTCCACAAGGTATGGCGAGAGGCTTCCCGCAGCCCCTGGGAGCACCAGGCGAGGCCTCCCCCGGGCTTCCGGGACGACCAGGGGAGGTCTCTGGGAGGCTTCCCCTGGTTCACCTGGAAGCCTCCGATGAGAGTTCCCGCAGGGGGGAGGTCTCCTGTGGGAGGCTTTCGGGAGGACCAGGGGAAGCTTCCAGGAGACCTCACCTGGTCCTCCACCAAGTTTCCCCCCAGCGCCCCGGGAGGACCAGGGGAGGTTTCCAGGGGGCCTCCCCTGGTCTCCCCGGAAGTTTCCCCTTGGAGGAAACCCTGCCAGATTTCGAGGTCTGGGGGAGGCTCCCGGACCCTGGTCCTCGGGAAGCTTCTGGGAGACCTCCCAGCCCCCTTCTGGAAGTTTGCGGGAGGCCCCCAAGAGGACCAGGGGAGGTCCCCCGGCGGTCTCCCCCCAGATTCCAGGAGGTCGTCAGGACACCGCTAGGAGGCTTACTCTTCGGGGCGGGCCCTGAGGCCAGTGGATCACCGGATGCAGTGCAGCTACGGTGGCGACGGCAGCAGAGTCGCGTTCAGCCTCGGCGAAAGATTTGCCGCGCGTTTCCAAGCTGGGTGGCTGGTTGGGGGCCTCCGACGGCCACGCTGGGACGTTTGAAGTTTGGGTCTTTCCGCTCCAAGAAAACATGGTGGACGTAAGGGAACTTCTGGTTCCTTAATAAATGCCCCCAGGGGGGCCTCGATGGTCCCAAAGTGCGAGACATCTGTCGATCCACCAAATTTAATAAGGAATTCCCGGGGTCCCAAGTAAGGTCCTTACTTAGGTGCCTGGCGGTCCCAGAATTCAGGGCCTTACTTGGGTCCTCGGCGGTCACAGGTCCCACAGGTTCCACAGGTCCCACGTGTCCCAGATGTCCCACAGGTCCCATAGGTCCCACGGGTCCCGCAGGTCTCGAAGGTCTCGCCGGTCCCGCAGGTCCCGCAGGTCCCGCAGGTCCCACAGGCCGCACAGGTGCCACAGGTGCCACAGGTCCCGGAGGTCCCGCAGGTCCCGCAGGTCCCACAGGTCCCACAGGTCCCTCAGGCCCAACAGATCCCACCGGTCCCAAGGTCTTGCAGGTGTCACAGGTCCCGCAGGTCCCACAGGTCCCACAGGTCCTACAGGTCTTACAGGTCCCACAGGACCCACAAGTCGCAAAGAAGGTGCCAAAGGTCCCACAGGTCTCGCAGGTCCTACAGGTCCCACACGTCCCACAGGTCCCAAGGGTCCCACAGGCCTCGCGGGCCCCACAGGTCCCACAGGCCCCACAGGTCCCACATGTTTCACATGTCCCATAGGTTCCACAGGTTCCGCAGGTCCCGCGTGTCGCGCAGGTCTCGCAGGTCCCGCAGGCCCCGCAGGCCCCGCAGGTCCCGCAGGTCCCACTGGGTCCCACAGGTCCCACAGGTCCTACAGGTCCCACAAGCCCCACAGGTCCCGCAGGCCCCACAGGATCCACAGGGTCCGTAGGTCCCACAGGTCTCGCAGGTCGCGCAGGACCCGCCAGTCCCGCATACTCCATAGGCCCCGCAGGCCCCGCAGGTCCCACAGGTCCCACATGCAGGTCCCGCACGTCCCACAGGTTCCGCAGGCCCCACGGGTCTTACAGGTTTTAAAGGTCTCGCAGGTCCCGCATGTCCCGCAATTCCCACAGGTCCCGTAGGTCCCAGAGGACCCATAGGTCCAACAGGTCCCACAGGACCCGCAGGTCCCGCAGGTCCGCAGGTGCCACAGGTCCCACAGGTATGAATGACCCCACAGGTTTCACAGGTTCTCGCAGGTCCACCGGTCGCACATGTCCCGCAGGTCCCGCAGCTCTCACAGGTCCCACAGGTTCCGCAGGTCTCCCAGGTCCCTCAGGTCCCACAGGTCCCACAGGCCCCCCGGGTCCCACAGGTCCCGCAGGTCCGACAGGTCCCGCCGCCAGCACAGGTCCCACGAGTCCCACAAGTCCCGCAGGTCGCGCAGGTCCCACAAATCCCGCAGGCCCAGCATATCCCACATGTCCCACAAGTCCCACATGCCCCACATGTCCCACAGGTCCTACAAGTCCCGCAAGCCCCGCAGGCCTCGTAGGTCTGGCAAGTCCCGCAGGCCCCGCAAGTCCCAGTCCCCCCAGGTCCCACATGCCCCGAAGGCCCCACAGGTCCCACAGGCCCGATAGGGCTTACAGGTCCTACAAGGGCCACGGGGTCCGCAGGTCCCGCAGGTTCCGCAGGACCCGCAGGTCCCACAGGTTTCGCAGGTCGCGCAGGTCCCGCATGTCCCACACGTCCCACAGGCGACGCATGCCCCACAGGCCCCTCAGGCCCTACAGGTCCCACAGGCCCCACAGGTCCACCCAGCCCCTCCGGTCCCACAGGTCCCACAGGTCCCACATGTCGCGCCGGTCCCGCAGGCCCCGCAAGTTCCGCAGGTCCCACGGGGCCTACAGGTGCCACAGGCGCCACAGGTCCCACTGGTATCGCAGGTCCTGCAGGTCCCACAGGTCCTACGAGTCCCTCAGGTCCTACAGGTCCGACAGGTCAGGCAGGTGTCGCAGGTGGCGCAAGCCCCGCAGGTCCCACAGGTCCCACAGGTCTCGCAGGGACGACAAGTTTTGCAATTTCGAAGGCCCCACAGGTCCCACCAGGCCCACGCGTCCCACAGGTCCCAAGGGTCCCACAGGTCTCGCAGGTCCCTCAGGTCCCACAGCTACCGCAGCCCGCACAGCTCCCACAAGTTCCACAGGGCTCACGCTCCCAACATTTCTCCCAATTCTGGCAGGTTCCACAGGTCCCGCAGGTCCCACAGGTCACCTTTGGTGTTATTAAGATGGTTCCTGGGGTGATGTTTGCAAGGCGAAGGCGCGTGTAATTGCATGCGCTGCGCGCAGTGCAGAGTGAACCGTGAGTGCAAGTGCGAAACGCTGCCATGTAAATTTGGGATTGCGCCCGTCCTGGAATCTTTTTGTGAACTTGCGGTTGCGGTGGTTTCCATCGTGGTCATCACCGCGCCGGTTGGCCCCTCTAGAAGCTGGAGGCGCAGCGGTCGCCGCGACCGCGATGCCAATTGGGGTCGCGGCCAACGTGCCAAACGCTCCAGGTCTGGCCGCGGCGCTCTGCTGAGCGCGGGGCGCAAGGAGTCGTCACTCTCGAAGCCGCGGCGGAAAGCTCCTTCATGCTGATGACAGAGCTCTTCCTGGCCACAGGGGCCCGCAGCAGCCCAGAGGCTCTCCGGTTTCTTGAACGTCGCAAAGAAGCCGGGGCACCACCTGCGCCAGCACCAGCACCAGCAGTAGAAGCCATGCCTACACCAGCAGGCAAGCCTCGCGCCCGACCTTCGAGGGCGACTGGGGCCCCCAAGCGCGCCGCGGGCGCGCAGGAGGCTGCCGTCGCACAAGCTGCCAAGAAGGCAGCCAGCGCACCCAACGCTAGACGGCATCCAGGATGTTCTGGCTGCCGAGGCAATCGTAGCCATCTGGGGCCACGTCGCATCGAGATCCCAGGGGAGCGCGATATTCTTCCAAGATTCGAATCACCGTGCTCTTGTCCAGGATGCACGCGGGGCCCGCGACGAGAAAGCGCGCGCGCGCCAAACGCGCCAAGCGGCCGGGCCAACGCCGCTGGTTTGACGAAAAGCACAAGGTTATCCAAGAGCGCCGCACCAGACAACGCGGAACCCTTCCCCGCGAGGCCCGAGAACAGAAATTCTAAGATCCCGTAGCAAGATTTCTTGGTCCACAGGTGAGTCCTAGCACCGATGGGCCGCCTTCGGACCGAGGCCCCATCGATGGCCCGGCACCGCCAGCTCCAACTCGCGACGATCTCGTTAATGGCGACGACCCTTCAGCACCCCGATTTTTCATAGTTTCTTGGCCGCAACCTCGAGTCGTGGACGTTGCGGCGGGTCATGCGCCAGATGACTGGACCAGTTTCGACGTCGTTCAGAGCTCACGCGCGCTACGAACTGGCACTGCAAGTGCGCCGCGAGATCCGTGAACTCCACATCCGCTGGCGGCATGCTACGCGGTCTCATATTGAAAAGTTACTTCCAGCAGCCCGGTGCCCGAGTATACCCAAGTCATCGCCAGCGTTGTAGACGCATGCCGCGCGCGCAGGGCCTGGGCCAGCAACGCGTCGCAAATCGCACCCTCGGTTGAGGCGATGACGGCCCCCGATGATGAATTGGAAAGGGGATATCTTTTCCGAGCGCCAATGCCCGATCTGGCACATGATCGATAGGGCCGACCGGCGGCGCGCAGCAACGTTTTCCGACGGTGACCCCAGCGATGCTGGACACCGCTCCTTTGGGAGCTCGTGTTCTGCCATCCCGGCATGTTGGACCTCGATCTTCGGGTCGCTCAAGACACCAGTGGATGGCGAACGCGGCATCCATGGTGCCGCAGCTAAGCCATTCTGAAATCGACGCGGCATCGTCCGAGGACGAGCCTCCGAACAGCGCGCTCGCATGATCGAACGACGGGGTGCAATTCTACGACGCGCCATGCGTCGCATTGAAGAACATTTTCGGCGTGAAGGTGCGCGAGTCCGCATGCCCGACAGATGGTCTTGAGCCAGTTGTTGCAGGCAGTTCCCATATCCTATCGAGGCGCAGCACCATGCAACGCGTGATTCGGACGGCAGCCGCGGATATTTCTGGACATGTTGGCGCTCCTGGAAGACACAGCAGGCGTGTCCCACATTTCGCGCTGGCTGCGAAATATCGCACTGCAACGACGTTTCAAAACGTCGGCCGTCTCCCGTATCAGCCGAGCCTCCAAACCCAGCGCCATTGTCGCAGGCCAGACCCTGGGCTATAAGCCAGGTGGTGTGCTCCAGCCGCAGTCGCCAAGTTTAATTTCCAACAGGGCACCGTGTGTATCATTCATTGAGGCGCCGGGCAGATATGCTGCCTCGGTTGCTCTCGACGGTTAATGGATTTATGGTGGATATGGAGTTCCGAGCCAGCCATCAACGCCCTCGGTCAGGCAGAGCAGAAGGTATAACATAACAGTGCGAGCCTCCCGGCTAAGACCCTTCAATGCCTTGGCCCTGCCGACGCGGGCGCGGTCACCATTGTTACTGCTAACGTGTGCTCTGTGGCCATGAGCCTCGAGTATCTAGCCAGAAACGCTCACAATCTCAACAGTGCTGTCGCCATCCAAGTTGGCCACGGCCTCGAGCACGTCGTGGCCGAAGACGCTCGAGACGGTCCACTCTCGGCACGGTGGCGACCGGGCCATTGCGAAGTGAGATTTGGGGGAGGTTCGAGGTTGACAGGCTAGGCGTTGTCGGATTCCGAGGCCCTGACCGCAGCAACATGTGTTTTCTCGTATCCGTAATTCATACTTGGAGAGAGCTGGGCGCGGCTTCGGAGCTCCCGTGGAAGATCCCACATTCGGGGAAGTAGTGGGGCCCGAAAGACGGCCCACGCCTCGACGATTCCGCACGCGACGAAGGGAGGCTATCGACCATCGAGGAGGGGCCCCACGAGCTTTCCCTGAGCGATCACTACCGTATCGACACCACATGGTGAATTTTTGTAACGCACAACCAACAGGCAGTCATGAAGGATGCGTTGCTCTCAGACCCAGTCACTTTCGAAGCTATCTTCGAGACGGAGGCCCAACCTGCCCTGTCGTGCCCACCACCTCAAGTCTTGCCCACAGCGGTGCGCCAGCGCCACTAATGCTGCACAGTAGGTGCTACACCCCTCGAGACCACGGAGGCCACCGCAACAGATGATGCCTGGAACGCCCACGTGGAAATGTTGGCCCGGGAAGAGATGCGCAAGCTCTTGCTAGATCATCCATTTTCCGACGGTCGCTGTGCGCGCCGCCAGGTCTACGTGGCAGGAACCGAGAAAGCAGCGGTCGGATTTGGCTGTGCTCGCCCCCGAAAGAGTTTCGAGTGCGCGCCGCAGCCGTCGTTGCCGCTGTTCTCGAGGAGATGCAAGTCTGGGTAGATCGCAACTGGCACTCTCGGCGTCTGCGCCGAGGAGCACGCGGCATCCTTGACTGCAGGTGGATCAGCATGTGGAAAGGGTCACGAAGTAGCTCAGACCCATCTCAGAAAGGTCCAGATCATCTGCATGAGGCTGACCCTCCGAGGCTTCAAGGGCGCCGGCGCCGATCTCATCGCCACGTGCACAGGCGCCTCATCGCGACTCTTCCAGCGCGCGATTGTCGCCTAGGCGACCTGCCGAGGATGGGCGATCGACGCGCGGGACATCACTCGCGCCTTCCAGAACGGCGTCAGCTACAAGGAAATTGCGGAGGCAGCTGGTGAGGAAGAGCGCGATGTTACGTTTAAGCCCTCCCCCGATGCCGTCGCAGTCTTTTGCAACGTAAATGGCGCGACGGTTTTGGCTCAGCACTTAAAGTTCTCTGCGTGGAGAAGCCGGGTGCAAGGATGCCCGGGGATGCTCGCCCATCCAATGCACCAAGATCACCAGTCAAATTCACCAACGTATCCACGCACTATGAGACGACGGATTCCACGCCAACACAGGGACGGCGAGCTCGTTCCACTAGCCACCAAGCATGTTGATGACTTCAAAAAAAAGGGCTACCTCACAAGAAGGTCAAGTTACGTCAATGCATGGAGGATGACTTGGGGAAAGATGAGTTGGATGTGAGCGAGGGGACTTTCGCTCGATGCGGGGCGCGTCATTTCCTCGCGCAGCAGCGGAAATGAGCTGGGCCAGATCGAGTACATTCAGGCGCTGAAGCACTTGGGGGGGGTCTGAGCTGTTTGACAAATCCAACTCCGAGCTCGCCAGGGGGAGCTAGGCCAAACTGTACCTAAGCCCCCCCCATGGCTCTCGCTACCAAACTCATCGCCCAAGTTGATCAGCGCGTCTACGCAGAAGCGCTTCAGCGCCGCCCAGCGACGCCAACGTGCAGCTACATACGGAAGCTCAACGCACTGGCGAGATGGGCACACGCCACGCCGTTACACGTCCACTACACACCCATGAGTTGCGCAAATGAGCTCGGAAGGCAACGACGCAGCCATCATAAGGGAGCATAAGGAGGGCGCCGAGGCAGGGCGAGCCCTGCGAGAAGCCGCCATCTGTCGCGCGGGCACCGGAGCCACGAGACTCACTGGGCTTTCTTTGGAAAGCAAACGCGTCACTTACTGGGCTGGCAGCCCTGGGCGCTCAAAACAGCTGCACGGAGCACCTTCGCAAGTGAGTTGATGGCTGCGCAACAGGTCACGGCCTCGCTATAGCCACCTCCCCACGGAGTACTCAAAGGGCCCTCGTGGCTCTGAAGCGGCGCGACGAGATGGTCAACAGCCGCTCTTTTTGCTAAGCGAATTCTGCTTCGACTCGCCATTGCAGCTACGAGACCTATAAGCCTCCGGCGGAGCACTCAATGCTGCCGCGTTTGCCCTGGCTCCGCGACCTCCTAAGCTCGGGCCCGCTGTATGCCCCGAGCTGGGAAGATGGCCCATTAGCATGGTCGCTGGCTGACTAACCAAGAGCAGGATATTCTGTCCTGCCCTTCACGACTTAAGCGGTGGCTTCCGTCATCGGCCACGCGCGCCGCGCGCAGTCGCCGTCGCGCCGGCCGGCGCGCCCGCCGTCCGATCAGGGCACGGGCGCCAGTTTCTCCCACAATTAGTTAATAGCATCGTGCGTATAGGGACTGCTGGTGACCCATCCTCCTGAGAACCATATGCTTTCCCCCATCCTCAGCTGCCCCGGCGGTCTGTCACGCGGCGGACGGGGGGGGGGGCGCTGTAGCGCGGGGGGGCATGCTGCCGGGGGTCTATGATGCAGCGGGGGGGCATTCGTTTGGGCATGGGCGTCGGTGAGCGCGAGCACGGATATAGCGGCCATAGAAGTAGCAGGAAGGATCAGGGATAATAATCCACGATGTTGCTGCAATTTTTCATCTGCAGGTTCGCGCGCCGCCCTGCCGAAGCGCGCTGAGCTGCCGGCTGCGACGCGCGCCGCCGGGCCCGCGCGCGGGCTTTCGACGCGCATCAGCCGCGCGCTGGCGGCCGATCGCAGGCGCGCGCGCGCGTGCCACCATGCCTAAGAGTAAGCCGCGGGGCCCCCAGGTCTGCCGCCGCCCCGCCTCTCGCCCCCCCCCCCCCCCCCCCTCGTCTTCCATGCCTTCCGCGGAGGAAGTAGCGTCGCCATGGGACGCGGCCTTCGCGTCGACTGGGCCCTCGACACCCCTGCCGGGTGCTTGGGCGAGAGTCGACGCCCCATCGGGGTCGCCGGCAACGATTCGCCCTCCCGGCATGCCCCCGATGACGCCACCGCCTCGCAGCCCCCGAGGTCGCGAGCGCCGGGCGCAGCGGTCCAACGAGACATGGCCCGCGGCATTGCAGTCACTTGTTTCGCGTGGCCGCCCTCAGGCCCAAGGGGTTCCCCGCCCCGGGTCGCGCCCGCCAGCTCCTCGCAGACGCCGCGCGGCAGCCGCGTTTCACCCGCGGCTGATGCCGACCAGTCAGGCACCCGCGATGGCACCGACCCCGCCAAGCGCGCCACCTCCTTCATCGATGCTGGCCACGGCGCCCTCGGAGCACTCAGCTGCGAGCCGAGCTCGACGATGGGATGCGTGAGATTCGCGCGCAATGCGCATCGCGCGGATCTGGCGCCTGGACAGGAATTCCGTCGCGCCACGTTCAGCGTTCCACGCGATGGGCCCTGAGCTCCGCGGTGGATCTACCGTTCCGTTCTGGACCAGGGCGGAGACCACGGTGCCCATCGGCCCCCGAAGGCACGCCGCGATGGTGGCTGGCAAGGGCAAGGGCAAGGGCACGCATAAGAGCGAGCCCGCGCCTGGCGACGCCGCTGCCCTCCCCGAGAAGAGGAAAACCCGCTGGGCTGGGGAGAAGGTCGAACGTCGGCGCACCGGCGCGGCCCTCCTCGCGGCCAGCGAACCGCAGCGGCCGCCCTCGCCCAGGGGCAGTGCCGGATACGGTGGTCGTGATCGGAGCGCGCCCGACAAGTCGTGAGGCGATCGTGTTGTAATAGTGTGCACATCCCTCACGCTCTATCTCCATCCATCACCTTCTCCCCCACCGACCAGGTCATGGCACTGCACCTCCACTTCTCCACTCACCTAATCCAGCGTCCATCATCTTGCTTGAGTCTCTGGACAGGCTTGCAGACGCCATGTCTGCGGCTCGAGGTCAGCAGCGTCACGCAATGCGGCACACCATCGTGCCGCTCTGAAGAGTGCGAGCGAGTTCGCCAGTGAAGTGGATGAGTTCGCGCCCCCGCGCGCGCGCCCGTCAGACCAGACAGCGTCGGCGCTCCCCTGCCGAGTCTAGAATGTATTTGGGGTTGGACAGTTATGATTCCCTTCTTCGTATTGTTTTTCTTCTCCGCGAAAGCTGTTCCATCGCCCGCACAATCCCGACTCAAATAGGACAGGTCGCCGCTGTTTGGCCCGAGCGTTGACGTATATCTACTCCTTGTATGATGAGTAAACGCCCCGCGATCTACATTGTATTGCCGCCGTGCGCTCTTCCATGCAGCGTCCAAACCCCGCAATTAGTTCCTCCTCCTTCTCCTCTGCCTCTTCTCCCCGTCGTGCCGCATGATATGCTGCCGTGGCTGCATCGCGCCGGCCGGTGCGTTTTGGCAGGAGGCCGCTGCCAGCTGTCCTGCCCAGGCCTGGTTGCCTCCTGGGTGGCTGGGACAACCCTTCGTCCCCCCTCCCGCGGGGAAGAGCGATGCGGGGAAGAACGATACCTATATATACACACATGCTCACACACGTATATGGATATATATATATAAGAGAGAGAGAGAGAGAGAGAGAGATAGAGAGAGAGAGAGGAACAATAACAAAGGAGCGAGATAACGAAATAATTAGCGAGCGCGTTAACGAGAGAAAGAGGGGCAACCCGAGGGAAACGGGGATGGCGAAGGGGAGATGAGCAGAACAAGAAAGAGCGAGAGAGATAGAGGGGGAGCGAGATAATGATAAAGAGACAGAGGGATACATATATATATATATATAGAGAAATTCCACAACACTGTGTAAACAACACACGATACATACATATATATACACAAAGGTTGCAGGCATAAAGGGATACATATACACACATACATATATAGAGAGAGAGAGAGATAGAAACAAAGCGGGAGATAGAGAAACATTGACAGACAACACAATTATACATAAAGAGAGAGAACGGGATAGAGAGAGAGATAACGAGAGAAACCTAATGAGAGAAGGAATCCAAACACAAACACATTTACAGAGGGAGAGAGTGAGGTATGGCCATGTAGCGAGAGAGAGAGAGAGAGAGCGAGACAGAGATAGAGAGAGGTGCGGCGAGGGAAGAGGAGGATGACCAATGATGTATGGAGGAGGAGCTGGGACGAGGACCTTGGGACGAGGAGCCAGGAAGAGGGACGAACTAAGAGGTGGCGTGGGAGTTGGGGGCGTGGCCAGGAGGAGGATACTGAGGAGGAGAAGGACGCAGCCAGGAGAGAAGCGAGGTAGGAGGTACCAGCGGGGAGGGGGGGGGGTCGGCCGTCGTCGTCGCGCGGAGGGCGGGGCGTGGCGGGGCGGGGCGGGCCCTGGCCCGTCGGTCACGCCTGCACGCGAAGCTGCCCCTTTCTGTGACCTGGCGCGGCTCGGTGACGGATGTGTCCTTCAGGCGGGACATACAGTCGAGACGCTGGCATCATGACCGCTCTGGGCTCAGGAAGAGCTCGAGTTTTCGGGCCGTTCCTTAGATCTGTGTCGTGGAACCTGCTTGTGGCCTGGGCCCGCCGCTGCCAGACACGCCTCGTCGTTCCTTGCGATGCGCTCCTTGTCACGATGGCTGTACTTGCGAGGCGCTGAGTAACACCAAGTGATAGGCAACCGACAGGCGGAGGTTCCAGGAACTTCAACGCGAGAGACCACGTGATGGAACCAATCCAGCGCCAATTGGCGTCTGTTCGCGCGGCTGCTCGTGAGCAGGGGAGGGCCGCAGAGGAGGCCCGTTGAGCAAGGGCCGACGGGGAGTTGGCGGGGAACGAGGGAAGGGTTCAAACGACCTTCGCATCGCGGCCGCGAGAGGACGCCTGGGGGCCTCTGCAACCCGACCTGGCGGGCGAGCGACTCGAGGAGCGGACCCTTGGGGAGAAGACCTCTTTCATGTCACGTGTTAGTCCTCCTCCATCCCCTCTTTTCTTCTCGCCCTCTTCCTGCGCCGTCCAGCCGCCCTCCATGAGGAGGATCGCGGTTCGAGTATCGACGATCGAGGATTGTAGATCGAGGTTCCAGAGTTTCGAAAACAACATCGGCGTACACGTACATTATCGGAACTTCATGCGTTGTTTTGCATCTACGTTTGGGGACGTCTCGCGGCATTTCCAGCGCCGAACCAGGACACCCGCGCGGACATCCGACGTTTGTGGTTCAATTTGAGTTTCTGGATAATGTCGAGACGTGTCTGGTCTTTGGGAGAGGTTTCTCGTCGCCACGGTTGGGCCCTCCTGAGAACCCCTGGCCACATCGAACCCTAAGAGTAGCACACGGGTCGTCGTCATCAGCCTCGTCGCCATCGTCGTCGGTTTGGAAGATGTTCATTTTATATAGTCAGTTATTGAAGTGATGACGGTGATGATCATGATAACGATGACGATGGTGATGGTGATGATGATGATGATGATGATGATGATGATGATGATGATGATGATGATGATGACGCTGTTGAGGTTGTTTTTGGTAATGTTGATGATACGGATGAGGATGTGAATGACGATCCAGATAAGGATGAGGATGAGGATTATGTTGATGATGATGCTGACGATATTGATGATGTATATGATGATGCAGCTGAGGATGAGGGTGAGGATGAGGATGAGGATACCGATGAGGAAGAGGGCCATTCTGATGCTCATGAGCATGATCATGCTCATGCTCGTGAGCATCAGTGTGGTGACGCTGATGCTGATAATGATGCTGGTGATGATGAGGATGAGGATGAGGAGTATGATGATGCTGATGATGCTGATGGGGATGAGGTTCAGGACGAGGATTAATATACCGATGATCTGTATACTGATGTTTATGATGAGGATGAGGATGAGGATGATAATGAGGATGGCAATGAAGATGAGGATGCGGATGAGGATGGCGATGATGCGGATGAGGTTGGCAATGATGATGCTGATGATGATTTTGCTGCTGGTGGTGATGCTGCTTATGAGTATGACCATGATCTCGGTCATGATTATGATGATCATGATGGCGACCATTCTGATGATGGTGGTGATGCTGGTGATGATGCTGATTAGGACGATGCGGAATGATGCTGATGAGGATACTGCTGAGGATGAGGATGAAACTGATGATGAGGATAAGGTTGAGGATGAAGATTCGGATGAGGATTGTGATGTTGCTGCTGATGATGATGATGATGATGATGATGAGGAGGAGGAGGAGGAGGAGGAGGATGGGGATGATGAGGATGCGGATGAGTATGAGGACAAGGACGAGGATCATGATGCGGATGGTGATGATGATGATGAGGATGTTGATGATGTTGATGATGACGATGATGGCAGTGATGATGATGATGATGATGATGATGATGATGATGATGATGATGATGATGATGATGATGATGATGATGATGCATGCTGATGAGCATGCTCATGATGACGAGAATGATCATGACCATAATCATCGGGCAGCCCCACATATTAACTACCCTGCAGTATGACAGCAAGTGTATTGTATACAATACGATATTCCCCAACGTAGATCACGCTGTACGACACTTCCAGCGATCGTGGCTAAATGGTAGGTGTATCGTGAAATTCACACATCAGGTATATCCATAGACACCTTCCACATGCACGACATGCCCTGTAGCTTAGTATCAAGTGGATTCTACATGTATTCCTGAATCTTTCGGTCTTGAGAAGCTACGGCAACACGTACCTACCCACATCCCTCCGTCGCCATCGGGTTCGTTGTTCAAGGCCATGTCTCGCAGAGAGGCTGTTGGCACCACCACCCAACCTCTGAGTGGGCCCTCCACAGTGCCGCCCCCGCCGCGTCTCCCACGAGCTTTGGAGGACACATTGGCGGCCAGACGCGAGCTGAGACGTGCTTCTGACCGGCTCCTACTGCCAGCACGCGTGAAGGATCTTGCTCGAGCGAAACCACTCAGTGCTGGTGCCTCGAGAGCAACATCGATTGCAACCACAACAGCCCCAGCCCCAGCGTGGACACGACTGGCAGCGGCGACCCCGACACTATTACCACCACCTGCTGCGCCTCAAGACGAAGATGCCACAGGACGTGGTGGACGAGGCGAAGGCGAAGGCTCTACCCCCCGCGAGGGCACCGTGGTGCCACCCCCTGAGATCCTCCCTCGCCTCGCGAGGATCTGGGCCAAGCTCGGGGAGAGCCGAGGGAACACCACCAGCGGCCAAGCCCAGGCTCACGGGCCTTCCACCGCCTCGCGGAGCAGTGGCAGCGGCCGAGGTGGGCGACGTGGCCATGGAGGGCGAGGGCGAGGAGGACGGCGACCGACGCAGGAAACCGAAGCGCCGAGGCGGGAGGAGAGCCCGCCAAGGCGAGCATCAGGTCAAGACGTGGAGCAGCAAGGGCAAAGACCTTCTGGCGCTGCTCCAGGCGACACTCAAACTCGTGCTGCTGACGGCACACAAGAACAGGCTCGCTTGTACCGTCTCGATACACACATACACGATGCCGACGAATCACGAGATGGTGATCAATATCACCGAGGAGCTCGAGGGGTACAACGGATTGCTTGTTTTTTTCGCACGCAGGGGGCCGAGGGCACGAAGAGGATGACAAATACCGGATCCCCCGCAGCCAGCTTAGCGCTGGCGGCTTTAGAGGGCCTGATGATGTGCGACATTGACAGCGCGGCGAAGAACGTCATCAATGTGTACTTGTTGAAATGCTGCCCAGTAGAGGCGGAGGCGGAGCCCGACATCGACAACGCCGACTTTGCGAGCGCCGTGAGTTTCATACGCTTAGCGAGCTGCTACGATTCGCAAAAGATGAGGGTCATAGTCGGCGCCTCCAGCTGGGAGGGGCCGTCTCTCATACAGAAGGCTTTGCGGGCCGATGGCGTCGCGATTCAAGCAAAGGGGTGGCACCAGCGGGCTGGTTCGAGGACGAAGTGGGCCGTTGGCTCGAGACGATCAGCCAGTGAACGAGACACCGATAAGATTTGTTAGTGGTGGGTTTCTGCCAGGCACGCGTGCCGCCCCTGCCTGCATTGCCTCACCCAGCTCGGAGTGAGGCGGGCAGCTCCTAGGGCATCTTGCCGGCCCTAAGCCTTTCTACGACGAATACGAGGCCGAAGATCTCGTGGCAGCTGAATTTTATGATTCAATTGCCCCCGCATGCCGCCAGACCTCGCTGCGCAAGCACCCTTGCAGGCACCATGCACCGAGCAACGCTCGAGAGTAACAGCTCTCTGCGGCGAGCCTTACGTATAGCAAGTTGACATGCACACTCAGATGCTTCTTCATTGGCTCGCCTGTCGCCGGGGAAAAATATGATGATGATGATGATGATGATGATGATGATGATGGCGATCATATTGGTGACGATGATGATGCTGCTGCTGGTTATGATGATGAAGCTGGTGGTGATTGTAACGACGCTGATGATGCTGCTGATGATGATGTTGGGGATGTTCATGATGATGAGGAGGATGAGGGTGTGGATGGTGCTGTTGCTGGTGATGGTGATGGTGCTGATGAGGATGGCACTGGCGCTGATGATGATGATGATGCTCATGATGGTGGCGATGGTGTGGCTGAGTCTGACAATGCTGGCGGTGATGGCGGTGCTGCTGATGCTAGTACTGATGATGTTGATGTTGTTGCTGGTGATGTGGCTGCTGATAATGCTGGTGATGGTGCTGCTGGCGATGGCGACGATGTTGTTGTTGATGGTGGTGATGGCGGTGTTGTGCATGATGCTTGCGATTAAGGTGATGCGTATGATCCATATGCGATTGGTGAGGATGCTGGTGGTGATGCTGTGAATGATGATGATTATTACCGTTGGTGTTCTGGTGACGACGACGAGGATGAGAATGGGGATGGCGATGCAGACGGGGATGATGATACACATAGGATGATTAGAATGGTTCCGAATGGGAAAAACTTATTATGATGATCGGATGCGGATGGGGATAAGGATGAGGATGTGGAATAGGATGATGATGGGGGCCAGGAAGAGGAGGAAGAGGGGGAGGAGGAGGAGCAACGCAAGTGCGCCAGCTGTCACCAGCGGACCCGCCCGCGTCGCACAGTTGGCACAGGAGAGTGGGGGTTCGGGGGGGAGAGGAGGGGACGGAAAACAGAAGGAGCAGCAGGAGGCGGAATCTGATTTGGAACAGTACGCGGGAGAGAAGGTGAAGGAGGAGGAGGAGGAGGAGGAAAAGGAGCAGGAGGAGGGGGAGAAGGAACATGACCTGGAAAAGTAGGAGAATGAGGAGGAGGAAGAGGAGGAGGAGGAGGAGGAGGAGGAGGAGGAGGATAAGGAGGAGGAGGAGGAGGAACAGGAGGAGGAAGAGGAGGAAGAGGAGGAGGAGGAGGAGGAGGAGGAGGGGAGGGGGAGGAAAGGGGGAGGATCGGTGTTCTAGGATCGTTGGTTTTCGATGTGGTTGGTGTGACTTTGGGGTGTCTTCTTGGGGCTCCAGGAAGCTTCTCGTCGGCACAGCGGGCCCCCTTTGAGTTCTGGTGAACACGCCCCCCGGTAGAGGCCTGGGGGGACGATGTCGAGGAACCTCCGGTGGGGAGGGGGAATAGGGAGGAGAGGAGGAGGAGGAGGAGGAGGAGGAGGAGGAGGAGGAGAGGGGAGGAGGAGGAGGAAGAGGAGAAGAGGAGGAATAGGAATAGGAATAGGAGGAGGAGGAGGAGGAGGAGGAGGAGGAGGAGGAGGAGGAGGAGGAGGAGGAGGAGGAGGAGGAGGAGGAGGAGGGAGGAGGAGGAGGAGGAGGAGGAGGGGGGGAGGAGGGAGGGGGAGGAGGGAGGGGGAGGAAAAGGAGGAATAGGAGGAGGAGGAGGAGGAGGAAGAGGAGGTGGTGGAGTGCGAGAAAGAGGGGGAGGGAAGAGGAGTGATTTTGGAGTGGTGGATCGAATGGCCCCTACTCGCAAGCCGGGGCAAGGTGGTACGGGGGCAGGGGGTATAATGGGCGCGCGGGTCATTTTACGACCAGAGCGGCATTGTACAACCGAGATGGGGCATTTACAACCAGCATGGATATTCCCAGAAGAAGGGAATTGTACAACCATCAGCGCTTTCTTACAATCAGGCAAGTAAACGCACATTAGCGACACACGCGCTGACACCTTCGACATATCCATTGGACGAAGTAAGTGATGTTTGTGCTATCTGAAGCGTGTTAGTTGTAAAGTGCCTTTCCTGAAGCAAGAAGAGCCTATGAAGTAGCGGATTCCTAATAACTTCAATCGGAGCCTTATTGGGGTCGTGTTGGTACACGTGCGACTGCGACCCGATTGGCATCAGACCAACCCAATGGAGTCCAATCGTTTTTCGTTGCTTTGAGGGAAGACATGGGGGACGGTGAGGGGGAGACGAATGAAGAGGAGGAGGAGGAAGGAGGAAAACGGAGGACATCGGAGGCGAACGGAACGGAAGCGGAGAGGAGACTGAGGCGGAGTGATGTGGGAGGAGGCGGAGGAGGAGGAAGGGGAGGAGGGGGAGCAGGAACAGGAGGAGGAGTCGGAGGAGGAGGAGGAGGAGAGAAAAGGGGGAGGATGACAGGGAAACGGAGGGAGAGGAGGAGGAAGAGAAGGAGGAGGAAGAGTGTAGTCCACTCGTGTTCGTTGCTCTGAGGGAGGGGATGAGTGACGGTGTGTGGGGGTAAATGGGGAGGAGGGGGAGGAGGAAATGGAGGAACAAGAGGAACGAGGAAAGGGGAGGACACCGGTGGCGAACGGAACGGAAGCGGAGAGGAGTCTCAGGCGGAGCGATGTGGGAGGAGGCGGAGGAGGCAGATGGGGAGGAGGACGAGGAGCAGGAGGAGGAGGAGGACGAGGAGTGAGAAGAGAAGGGGACAAGACAGAAAAGAAGGGGTGGGGGCCACCGGGGCCACCTAGCTGCCCAGTCGCACAGCAGTGACGGGCTGGGGGCCACTCGGCCCCCCAGTCGCACATGAAGGACGAATTCGTCGCCCACCAGATGGCGTTAATCTGAGAGGTCGCGGGGCGGTGGACCTTGCCTCGCAATGGCCACGCCTTTTCAGAGACATTGGACCGATACTGGGCGGCCTGAAGGGAAGAGGACGAGGAGGAGGAGGAGGAAGAAGAGGAGGAGGAAGAGGGAAATGATGAAGACGATGAAGACAAGGAGGGGGGGAGGAGGATGAGGACGAGGAGGATGATGAGGCGGAGGAGGAGTATGAGAGGGGAGAGCAAGGTACAGGGAATGTTGAGTAGACATGGGGCCACGGGGGATGAATCAACACAGCGGGGGCGCGGATGACGGAACACGGCATGGCTATGGCAACCAACAGAAACAACCAGTTTGAACCACATCAACAAACGCGCATAGGAACCGCCCGTAGGAATGACCGTCGCACGGAAGCAATGCACCATGCCAGGCCGCGGCGAGCAGGACCCAATTGCAACGCGCCCGAATGACGTGGACCGCGCTTGACCCGAACCGAACGTCTCAAATCCGAACCAAAAGCAACACATCCGAACCACACGCAACACGCCTGAACCAAACGCAACAAAGCCGAACCGCACGCAACGCACCCAAATCAAGCCGACCGTGACAAATCCGAACCGCACGCAGCGCACTCGAACTAAGCGCAACGCATTCTAACTAAACCGAACGCGACGCGCTCGAACCAACGCAACAAACTCGATGAAAGCGATGCTCACGGTCCACCCTCTTGTGGCACATGTGGCACCAATCTTCGTCCTCTTCCCCATCCACATCATCATTACTACCATCCACTTCACCATCGCCGCCATCACCATCGCCACCGCCATCACCAGCGTCAACGCCGACGCCATCACCGTCATCACCAGTTGCAACAACACCGTAATCATAAGCAGTACGCATCTTCACCATCATCATCATCATGGTCATACTCCCACCACCATCATCGCCATCACCATCGCCACCATCATATCCACCCCGTCGTCATCATTGCCGTAATATATTTTCTGCTCTATCACTCTCCCAGTCACGAAGCCCCGCCACTCCTTAATTTTGATTTCGCGGCGAATTACGGGGCGAGGTGGGGCAAGGTAAACATTTGCTGTGACCCGGACGCGTCGCGCACTGCGCTTCGATGTCAGTTGCCCCGCTAGGGCGCGGCGAAACATCGCTGCGAGCGGCAAGCGCGGATAATCGCTGGACCCGGGCAGCGCGATGGGCGGGCGAGGAACAATTAAAGGTCTGAGAATTTGAGGACTGCGCCAGCAACGATATGATTCCGCGGCCACCGAGACGGGAGAGAAACCGCCAATCACATCGGGCGCACCATGCGTAAGAACTCGCCATTGGCGAGGTCAGGCCGACCCGGGTGGGCCCCAGACCCGACACGCAGCAAGCAAGAACGCTCTTTGTTGTTTCACGACTCCCGAATGCTAGGGTCGCACGTCCTGCGTACAAGCAAGGCGCCGCGCACCTTTGCTTGCAAGGGACAGCAAGCGTGGGGCGCGCTTGACGTGACGCCCCCCCCCCCCCCCCGCCCCCCCCCTCTGGAGCAAGAGGGGCTGCGCGAGGAGCGGGGCATTTTTTGAGGTTTTCGTTTGGGGGGGTGGCGCGAGCAAGACGATGGCGAGGAGCCTGTGGGGCGAGGGCGCGACAGCGGCATCAGACGCCGCGCGCATGCTATTGAAAAGCCGGCAACAACTTCCAGGAAACACCGCAGGCGCCTCTCGGAAGACTGCTGACGGCTCTGGAAGGGAGTCGAGAACGCATAAAGCTTGTGGGCAGCGCTCGGGCATGTCTGGGAAGAGCCCAGCCAGAAAGCCTCTGGGAGCCGCTCGACGGCAATTGGAACGCGCCCACGAGCCTATGGAGAGCGCTCAGGAGCCACTCGGGAGCACTGAGAGGCCTCTGGGTCGCGCCTGGGCGCTTTGGATGGCGCCCAGAAGCTTGAGGAGAGCGCCCGAAAGCCTCTGGAACGCGCCCAGCAGCCTCTGTAGCGCGCCCGAAAGCCCCTTTTACCCCGCCCAGAAGCCGTTTGAGTGCGCCCAAGTGCCTCTGCAGCGCGCCCAGGAGTTTGTGGAGCGCGCTGTGAAACCTCACAAGTCTCCGCAGTTCGCTCAGAAGCCTCAGAAGTCTCTGAAGAGCGTTCACGCGTTCACGAGCTTAGGAACCTCTGCAGAGCGTTGAAGCGCTCCGAAGTCTCAGGAGCCTCTGCAGAGCCCCGAAGTGTTCAGAAACTTCAGGAGCCACAGGCGCTCAGAAACCTCAGAAGCCTCTGCCTGGGTGCTCACGCGCTCACAAGCTCAGAAGCCTCTGCGCAACGCTCAAGCGGTCACAAGCTTATGCAGTTTCTGCAACGCTCCTAAACGCTCAGAAGCCTGAGAAGCGTCGGCAACGCGCTCAGAAGCCTCAGAAGCTAAGAAACTTCAGAAGCATCTGGAGAGCGCACATGCGCTCAGAAACTTCAGACGCCTCTGCATAGCGCACGTGCGGTTATACACCTCAGGAGCCGTTGTTGAGCATTCAGAGACTTCTGGGCGCTGGTTGTCAACTGGCCGTTCTGATTGTACAGAGCGCCGTCTGGGTTGTAAAATGGTCGTTCTCGTTGTACAGGGGGCTCCTCCGGTTTGAAAGTCGTCGCTACCACCGGGAAGTCGTATACATGTTTCGTTCGTTTGTTGTACAGTGCCTCATCTCGGTTGTAATGTTCAATTGTGGTTGTGTAGAGACCGAATATGGGGCGGACGGGGCCAGGGAAGGAGGGAGGGCGCAAGGAGAAGGGGCAGGAGTAGAAGGATGATGAGTGGCAGGAGTACGAGGAGGAGCATGATGATCAGTCAACACGCAGCAAGAGCGGGAGGCGGGATATCATTCGAACGAGGATGCGGAGAATGAGGACAATGAAGACAACGAGGAAGACGGGGAAGCGGAGGAGGACAGAGGAGGACGAGGAGGACGTGGAGGGAACATCACAAACAGGACCAGGAGGATGCGGAAGAAATCGTAGTAACATGCCGCATGGGTTCCCCATGCATTATGGAGGCGTTGTACCTTTTTGGACGTGTTCGAAAGGTTCACTGTTTTGAGCCTTTTCCGAGGATGGATAATTCAGAGAAGCGGGATGAACATTCCGAGGGAAATGATGAGTGAGCAGGAGGACGAGCGATGAGGCGGAGGAAAAGGAGGAGGAGAAGGGAGGAGACGGAGGATGGATGATGAGAATGAGGAGCGGGAGGATGAGGGAGGCATGGGGTCATATGAAAAAGAGCGGGGAGGCGTATCGCTGGGGAGCATCGCGGTCGAACGAACGATCAGGAGGCGCACGCGCCCCGGAGAGCTCGTGGCCGACTTTCGCCACACGGGCCGACCCCGTGCCAGAATCCAAACGGCCAAGCCTTCTTCTTTCAAAGGACCGATTTGTGGTCGGATGCCTCCGTTCCACGGTGGCGGCCAGGAGGTGCCCCAGCCCTTCTCGCGTTGCCGGTGTCTCGGCACCAGCCCCTCGCAGTTGCAACACCCCGAGCTGTAGTTAAGGCAGGGGCCACCTCCTCCCACGGCGCTGATCTTCTGCAGATGCGCTGCATCGCGAGCTTGCTGTGCACGCGTGCGCCCTTCTCGCATCGCAGTGCTGCAGCGGATGCCAAACCACATGAGCCCCCGGAGGCAACATACATTATGTTGCCACTGTTTGTTTTCTCTCATGTTCGCCATTGCCTGCTCGTGCGTGTGTCACGCGCACTCTGGAGTCTCCATCGCACGAGCTCGCCCAACGCTGTAGTTGATCGCGTTTGCTGACATAGCCCTCCGCTGGCTTCGACGATGAGCCAACATCTGTTACTGACGACTTTGGGATCGCGCCCTTCCTCCAATCCTACTGACACTGTCTGTCCTTTTTCGCACGCCGTGGCGCCGCAACTGCAGCTGATGATGTCAGGCTTCAAACCGACCCCTTGGGCTGAAATGGGTAGTTTTTTTCTTTCGCTGACGGTTCGCCTTCTCACCCTGTTCCCAACGTTGTAGTTGATCGCGTTTGTTTTCATAGCCCTCCGTTGGCTTCGATGATGGGCCCAACACTGTAGCTGATGACGTTGGGCTGGCGGCCTTCCTCCGCTCCTGCTGCCACTGCCTGCCTGTCTCGCACGCCTTGGCATTTCTCGCACGAGCGGATCCCAGCGTTGTAGCTAACGATGTTGACTCGTAGCTGTGTGCCGCACGACTGCATGCAACAACAGAACCTGCTGCCATGGCCTGCCTTTTCGCACGACCCGCTCCCCGCGCTGTAGCTCAGAACCTGTCCCACAAGCACCTCCTTGCACGACCGAGTCCCCGCACTATGTGTCTCGCACGATCCCCGTTTGCAGCAGGTGAGTCCGCTAACACTGCTTGCTTTCTCGTGCTGGCTGATCCCAGCGCTGTAGCAGAAATGAGTCTCTCACCCCAGTTGGCGCAGCAATCCCGAGGCCAAGGCGAAAGAAGATCATGACGAGGCGGAGTCAGGAGGAACGGGTGGAGGACCAGTGGGAAATCAGGCCGCATCAACGCCGTTGCAATAAACACTCTCTCCAAGTTCCCTTTACAGAAGTACCTGCAATAATGAATTTCCATTGCGGGAAGTGCCCCTTCTGAAAGACAGTCGCTTGATAATTCTCACCCGTGCCAAAACGGCAGTCTTGGAAGTTCAAAGCAGCGAGCCAACAGTATTGCGAAGTCCTGACAATCCTGAATCGCGCATTATCGCCAGTTCTGGGACTTCAGCACCGCGAATCGACGTGATTGTGGCGTCCGGATAATAACCCTACGTCGTGCCCCAACACCATTTCTGGGATGCCAATGACACGAACCATCGAAATCGCTACAAGTTGTTAAGACGAATGTGCGCAGCGCTGAGACCAGCCACATTATGAAAAGGAAGCGCCATCCATCCAAGAAGCTGCTGCAGACTGTTAAGAAGAACGTGCTCGGCGCCATGGCGACGAGAGCCACATTTTGAAAACGATTCGCCCTCCACCTTTTATGTAATTGCTACAAGTTTTTACGACGAACGCGCCCGGTGCTCAAGCGAGAGCTTCATTTTGAAACGGAGCCGCCTTGCATTCATCCATGAATTGTTGCCAGTTTCTCGGGCGAGTGCGCGCGGCGTTAAGGCGACAATCTTTCTTCGAAGAAGGAACCGACCTCCTTCCCTTGACGCTGCTGAGGATTTCAAGCTTCAGGGTAACAAATGCTGAGGAGATATCGAACGAAACGCTCGACCCGCCCTACTGGCACGCCTGGGGGGTGGGGGGGGGCGACAGGGAGGAGTTGGTTTGAACGAAGAGGACTGGACGAGGAGGAGTCCGGGGCCCGATTGCGAATGCCTTGCGACCCGTGCCACCGCCAGGGACGACGCCGCCGACGCCGACGACGCCGACGACGCCGACGACGCCGACGACGCCGACGCCGACGACGCCGATGCCGACGCCGACGCCGACGCCGACGCCGCCGCCGACGACGACGACGACGCCGACGACGACGACGCCGACGACGACTTCGAGCTGGGCCGGGCGGGAGGGCCGCCGCCGCCTCGGCGCGGGCCCCTCTCCGGGCCGTCCCGGGGCCGCTGGAGGAGGACGAGGCAGGAGAAGGAACAAGGAAACATGGACAGGAGGAGGTGGAATAAGAAGGGGTTGAGGAAGGGGCGGAGGTGTAGGTGGGGAAATGAGGGAGGGGAGGAGGAGGAGGAGGAGGAGGAGGAGGAGGAGGAGGAGGGAGGCGCAGCAGCATATGGGGTGTGTGGTGCGCACTCCAGTAGTCGCGAATTCTGGTCCCATGGCTTTCGCGTGCACATGCACATGCGTCAGTTTCTATACTGGCAACCAGTACAGCTTGCATGAGGGTTAATACACATCATATCTTAAGAGGGGTACCCTTCTTGTTCTTCGCCGTTGGGCTCTCCACGTTCGAATGTTTTCGATTTGGATGGACTTGGCCTTGGGCTCTCGGCGAAGGGGGCCATGTGTGTGTGCGTGTGCGCTTGCGTCTGCGTGTCTGTGGATGCTGCTGCACCTGCAGCACAGACGCCTCCCCCGCGCAGGAGTTGCAGGAGCTGCTGCCCTGGAGCAACCCGTTGGGCCTCCGCCTGGCCTTGAACTGGGAGGCCCGCGGGACTCCGCCTGCCAAGCTCCTCCCTGGATTCTTGTGGCTTCCCTTGGCTTGCGCCAGCGACCGGGATATCGTCACCTGGCCTCACCGTGGGATCTGCCAATAGGGTGGCATGGTTCTGTGACGCTCGGAGAGAGCAAGCGAAAGGGGGCATGTCCTCTCAGAAGGCGGCGGTGCTTCTCAGAAGCCCTCTGGTCTTTTGGTGGACCACCTCTGTCTTCAGAGAAACCCTGGAAAGCTGCCCGGGAAGCAGGCAGCTATCCGAGCCCTCTCACGAGGCCCGCCATTCTGCCACCCCCCTTGGCGCAGCACGGGCCACGCGTCAAGGCCCCTATTATCATAATGTTGCGTTCTGTGGTGTTGCTCGCGCGCTGGATTCTGACGTTGTCGTTCCCGCCCGCAAGCCCACGCTGGCGGAGACAGCACCTCGCGTGCATAGCCAACTCGTTGGACGGGCGCACAGCGCGACAGCGACAGCGACACGCGCTACCATGCCATCCGCCCTCTGCCACCGCTGCTTGTTGGGCTCTAGCAGCTCCGACGCTAGGGCGGAGGTGCTGATTCAGGCCTTGGAATGGAGGCGTACGTGCAGCAAGTCGCCTCCCCGCGCGTGAGCAAAAGTATCCATCACATCGACAATACCACTCTTTGCACCCTGGATCATGTCAGAAGTTGCCTCGATGTCGGGGTGCGGTGCGGTTCGCCCTGTGGCGCTGCTCTTGCTAGTGGCAGTCCAGGCAGGGCGGGCCCTGGAGGTTCTCAGAGCTCACGGGCAACGTCAGGGCGGGATTGGCTCAGGGCGGGGAGGGCACATCGACCCCCGATCGCCCATTCATCGCCGATGCGGGCCCAATAGCTCACCCCACCCAGAACCTATCGCCAATCTCTCGGTGATGCATCGCCGATTCCAGGTCGACGTGTCTCCTTCCCCCTGAGCATGCCCCCCCTATCGCTGCCGCTCAAAATCTAGCTGGGCAAAAGGCGACTGCTCACCTGTGCGCATAATATTCGCAGCAGGGGCTGGCTGGAGGGACGAACATCAGCAGCAGTAGTGGTACATGTCTATATACATATATATATACACAGATGTGGTGAATACATATGTCAGTATCTGGTCATATATACACACAGGTGTATGCATACATGTTTGTGCGAGCACGGTAATGATAGGATATCTTGGCGATTCTGGCATTTCGAACACTTTCACGATCTGTATCGTTAACGTGTATGCTCAAGCTCGTCCTGCAGGAGCTTGGACCCAGCGCCCCCACCCCGGCCGACAGAGCATGGATCACGCGCTGCAGCTGGGGTACGCGGCGCTGGGTTCGCTGGTGGCGTCGTCGGTCCAGCGACCGACCTGCGTGTGTGACTGCACGCCACCAGCACCCGACGAGGGGGTGCTCGAGCTGCTGGGCCAACAGCTCCAGCGGTGCGGGCCCGACAGGCTCACCGCGTGCCCACCGCCTGCGGCTTGCCCGCTGGCGCCTGAGTGCCCAGGGCTGCTGGGCCTCTTGCTGGCCGCCTTCGGCGGCGGCGCGCTGGTCGGCGGCCTCGTGGTGACGCTGGCGCTGGTGATCCTCGGCGCAGGGAGTGTGAGGCAGCGGAGTCGCGGGGAGGCGAGGCTGCCCGCGCCCGCGGCGAGGCTGTCCATCGGCCCACCTGCGGTGTCCGAGGAGCTGTTTTTTCCGCCGACGCTCGAGGAGGAGGCGCGCGCCCAGGTCGAGCGAGTGCGGGCCCGCCGAGATGGAGCATCCTCTCACTAGTTTCGGCTTGCGCGGGGGCGACTTCGTGGCGGTGCAGTACAACTGCCCGCCGAGGGACCTGAGGCATGAACGCTGGGACGGGGGCTCCGAGGAGGTGGGCGTGATGACGCCCGACGGGGACGTCTACATGGAGCGCTGGGACCTGCCCGACGTGACCTCCTGGGCGCGGGTTCCTGGAGGAGTGCAGGGCAACGACCTGGGCGACGCTGGGGTGCGCTGCTACCGCTTTCGGCAGGTGCCGGTTGCCCAGGAGCTCGGAATCCACAGAGACGCCCTGGCCCGCCAGTGCCGCCAGCCCCCTCCTGGGCTGCCGCTGGTGCCGAACGTCGGGATGGCGATCGCGGCGCTGGCGGCGCCTGCCCCACTGCCGCCGCCCGCGGAGGGCCCCCCGACTCCGAGAGGAGGAGGCGCGTCGCTTGGAGCCGTTGGCGCCGTGCTGGCCGCCGTTGGACGACCCCAGGGCGCGCGGGTGACGGCGGAGGGCCGCGACGGGATCGCGCGGCTGACCCGCTGGGAGGCGCCGCCCGCCCAGGCCGCGATTGGCGACCGAGCTTTCATTCAGCATGCTGGAAAACCGCTGGTGCTGATGCTGGTGCCCGAAGGTGACCTGGCCAGTGGGAGGGTCCAAGGCCTGGATGCTGCGACGCCCGGCGCCGATCGAGGAAATGACGAGAACGATGGCCTTCGGACGCTTTCGGTGGTGTGGGATCGGATGAACGAGCGCCACCGCACCTGGGACAGTGTGGTGGAGAACCTCTCCAAGAAGAGCTTCACGGACTGGCCGCTGATGGGGCCGAGGACCGCCGTGTGGTTCTGCAGGCACATCCGCCAGAACGGGGGGGGCCCGACCGCCTTCTTCTCACGTGTGGTGCGGGATATGAAGATGGCGGAGAACGACCGCAGCTCCCACGAGCTCGAAGTGCTGCTCAACGTGCTGGAGCTGGCTGGTTCCGTGGACCAGATGAGCGTCGGGAGCCTGTCGTGCATGGAGCTCGTGGGGCGCAGGATTCATCTGATCATGGGCGCTAGCTCGGGCGGGGGCGCCGCCGTCTGGGAGGGCTCCGAGCACTTCATGGTGCTCGGGCGCGTGGCGAGAGGGATCGCCCCAGCTTTCCAGAGCCACGTGGCCGCCAGACTCAAGGACGAGGCAGAGGTCGACAAGCAGCGCGACAAAGCGCGGGGGGCCCGGAAGCTTCGTGGAGGCAAGTCTGGTGGCAAGGACACAGCTAGGGAGGAGCGGGGGAGTCGCCCGACCCCTGCTCCCATTGAGGGCGAGGAGCCAGACGAGCTCCACCCGGGCGCGCAGTGTCGCCGCAGTTGTGGTTTCTTTTTCAGTCGCGGGCCTGAGATGGAGTGCAATTGGGCTAAGCGTCGATGCGACAGCTTGGGCCCCTGGTTCCCAGGCGAGGTCTTTACTCTTCTGCTTCCCAGAGTCGAGCCGCCGCCTCGTTTTGGGCCTTCCCGGAGCTGCGCCCAGCGTGCGCAGACCCGCAGGAGACGGCAGAGGGTGGAGCGGGAGGCCTGTGCTGTCCCTCGCGAGGTGCAGGGAGTCGCATGCAAATATGTAGGCTTCTTAGCGCGCGCTACGCAGATGCCGCTTTTGAGGTTCCTTCTGAAGCAGCATGCTCGCTTCTTCGGCACAGAGCGGGCTGCGGCCCGTCTGACAGCCCCGTGCGTCCGTTCGTGGAAGACCTCGTGTCGCCGCCGGCCGACGCAGCCGATTGCCCGAGGTGCTGGGCGAACGAGAGCGTTTAATGCTTGAACGGTTGTTGTTTGATTTTCTCCGCGATGATGAGGAGAGAAGGTCTGCGGCCCCGAGGGGGCAGCCGTGCCTTTTTGTAGATTTCGTGAGAGAGTTGCACGGCAGAGGCATAGTCACCTGGCGTCGGCAGCGTCGGGCTGAGTGCGCCATGCTTTTTGTCGCTAAGAAGGGCGGTCGGCTCCGTCTCACAGTTGACGCCCGCGCGGCGAATCAAGAATGCAGGCCCCCCCCTTGGAGCGGCGCTGGCAACGGTGGAGAACTTCGCCAGTGCCGAGGTGGGGGCCAAGGGCGCGCTGTGCATATCCAAGGGGGATGTTTCACATTGTTTCTGCAGGCTTGGCATCGACGGTCCTCTGTGCGAGTTTGTCGGCCCCCCTCCTTTGGAAGCTGGGGTGCTCGGGGTCGAATAGGTTGAAGGGGCCTCAGTGGCCTCGGACGAGTTTGTGCATCCATACCTCGGGGCATCACCGATGGGATTTACGTGGGGCTTATTCTTCGCGCGGAGGGCCGCGCAGAACACCGCGTATATAAGGTGCTTTGCCTGAACCCCGAGAATGCCGTTGAGCACCGCTCGTGCAACGCGGTGTTTGGCTCCGAGGGGGTGAATCTGGCCCATTACGTTCACGTCGACAGCGTCGGGGTCCTGGGCCTGAGGGCGGACGAGGTCCAAAAGGTCCGCGAGGCCGCGGCGAAGACCCTCGACGACGTGGGTTTGTTGACGCACGAGCTCACAGAGTCTACCTACGTGGACGAGGCACTTGGAGTGTTATCGATGGGGCTCGGGGTGTAGTTCGGTTGAGTGAGGGGCAGTATAGTCGTCTCCGCGGGGCTCTTCAGCGGGCCCTGAGCAGGAAGAAATCGAGCGGTGTGCAGTTGGAAATGCTCATGGGGCGCCTCACCTTCGCTTTCTTGATGCGCCGTCCTCTGCTGTCGGTCGTTGGCGCTACCTACCGTTTCAACCGTTGTTGCTGCCAGTCTGAGCGAACCTCGTGGCCAAGTGTGATCGCCGAAGTTGAGGCCGCGCATCCTGTGTTACCTTTGTGCGCTGCCGAGTTGCGTCTGCCGCGGTGCCCGAAGGTCTTTGCCCACGAAGCGAGCGCCTCTGGAATAGGGGTGGCGCAGACGGAGTGGGGGGAGGCAAGGGTGCAGCAGGTGGGGGGGCTGGCGGGGCGTTTCAGATTCAGACGTGCTGGTCTTGGTAGCCACCGTGGGCGAGCCTTGGGCGCAGCTGCCCTGGGCCCTTTCTCGGGCCCCGCTACGGCAATAGGGGCGACTGGCGAGCTCTGGGAGGAGGACTCGGGTTTCCAAGACGTTCCGAGCACGTGGGTCCAGAAGTCTTCTTGGGAACCTGTCTACCGCGGAAGGTTTCGGAGGCTCGTCGCGGTTCATGTGAAAGAGTGTCGCGCTTCTCCGTGGTGCCTGAGGCGTTTCTGCATGTCGCGGATGGGCCGAGCCACCAGGGTCCTTTTGCTAGGTGGCAATCTCAGCGCCATTTTGGCTCACTCGAAGGGTCGCGCTACCAGCTGGCAGCCCCCCGCCCCGTGCAGAAGACGATGTGCGCTCCAGCTGGGGCGGCGGCTCGTCGCCGTTGATCGCTGGATCCCGTCGGAACACAACCCCGCAGATGCGGCGAGCAGGTGTTCGAGCGGAAGCGGCCCGCGAAGGGCGCGGAGGCTGACGCCCAGCTCCTCGGCGCCGGTGGAGGCGGCGCCCAGGGCGCGGCGAGTGGCGCCGCAGGGTGCCGCCCTGCCGAGCCCGCGGCCTGCCGCCCGCCGCCTGGCCTCGACGCCCCGCTCAGCCCCTCGCCCGAAGGGGCCGGGGCCTTGGGCGGCGGCCGAGCGGCCGCGGGGGGCCGGCAGCCGACCCTGCCGCCCGCGGCGCGGAGGGCACGCGCTGCCGAGCGGGGCCACTGGCAGACGCGCTTCGCCGAGGGGTCGAGTCCGACGGGAGTTCCCCGGCACGGGGGGCTGGGGCCGATGGCGCTTCCAAGCGGCGCGCGGAGCACATGAGGAGTTCATCAGGAGCGCAACGGGATCGACAAGTGGGCCGACCTGGCCGACGAGGTCCTGGACGCGCCGATCGTCGCCCCCTTCGAGGAGACGTTCCTGGTGGCTCCCGAGCTGCAGTGGGTGACCCACTTTTTTATGAAGTGGCGAGCAGCGGGCGACGCCAGGGTGTGGAACCTCAACTACAGCGACCTGGTCTGGGATCTCGGCCGTGCCGCCGGAGCCCTGGGCGTGAAGGACCTGGTGCAGTGCTCCATGAGGCGCGCGGGGGCGTCGTGGGACGGGGCTGTGGGTCGCGGGGCCCTGGCCGAAGTTCAGAAGAGAGATCGGTGGTTTTCCCATCGAGGCATCACGAAGTACGAGAAGGTCAGTCAGGCCTCGAATGTTTCCCCAATGCTACAGCGAAGCGTGAGATGGAAAGCGCATTGGTGCAAAGACAACTTGCAGCTGGTGTTCGGCGAGACCGCACGAGGCCCTGATGATGCTTGACCTTTTCAGTGGCGTTCCTCGGGTGTCCAGCTTGTTCAGACGTCTCGGGCACGAAGCCGAAGCCTGTGATGCCAAGAACGGGCCTGAGTTTGACATTGCCCATTCAGAGGTCCTGAACGCCTCTTTGACAAATAGTAGAGCAGGTTATTTCAGCTGTGTGATGATGGCACCGCCGTGTACCACTTTCAGTAACGCGCGGCGTCCAGCTCTCCGATCGGCTGATCTTCCTTGAGGGCTCCCAGGCTGCGATCACCCGCACTTAGTCCACGCCAATGTGATCATGAAAGCTACGTTGAGGGTGATCCGTCTGTGTTGGAGGCGACGGCTACCTCTTGCCCTTGAGAATCCACAGGCCAGCCCTCTCTGGAAGCTGCCAGAGGTGATCGATTTGACGTCGAGTAGGAACAGCTGTGTGGTGGTCGCAGATATGGGCCAGTGGGGGCCCCCTTGAAAAAGAAAAAAACTACCGGGTGGTTCGCTCTTTTCGACAAGACCCTTTGCGAAGCTGGAGGTCTCCGGCGTCGGCCCCGAGGTTGCGTTTGCAGCCGGGCGAACAAGTTCCATGTGGGGCTCAGCGGGGAAGTCCCTAATGGGCCGTGGCGGACGCTTTTGGCGCAGGCGTGCCCTCGGAAGTTCGCCTCGTCTCTCGCTTCCACTTTCGACATCCAGTTCGAATACAATCGCTTACGCAGGTCGCAAACTTTAAATTTGGGTGGAGCTGTCCAGCCATGATTTTGAGACTGCCCTCGCGCTCGTTATCTTGGCCGCGATCGGCCTGTCGCATCGCGTTTGTCAAACAGAAGGTTTCCCTGCCCAGCCAAGAGAAGGATATCATGCTTGTGCGAGCGCGGTAATGGTTGGATATATAGGCGGTTCTGGCGCTTCGAATGCTTCCACGATCTGCATCGTTAACGCGCATGCTCAAGCTCGTCCTGCACCCACCACCCATTCCCCAACAGCCACCAGTTTTTTTTTTGTTTTTTTTTTTTTTTTTTTTTTTTTTTTTTTTTTTCTCTCTCTCTCTCTCTCTCGTGCGCTTCGCTTCTTCAGTCGAACTCTCATCTTTGTCATAATCCCGCCGTCGCAGGCGGGTGGCGCTGGCCAGCTATGATTTTGAGTCTGCCCTCGCGCTCGTTATCTTGGCCGCAATCGGCCTGTCGCATCGCGTTTGTCAAACAGAAGGCTTCCCTGCCCCAGCAAATATATATATATACATACATACATACATACATGAATATATATATATATATATATATATATATATATGAAGCACGGGTTGTTTTTGTGATTTTATCTCTGTGGCGTTGTATCTTTGTGGCGCTAACAGCGTCCAAGGCCCACTCTCCAAGATATTGCCCGGCTGTGGTTCCGGTGGGACAGCTTACGCGAACCAGGCTGAAGAGGCAACGCATGTTTTATTACACGGAGCACTGCTCCTCAAAACGTTTCGCCGTTTTGACAGCCGTGAGGGCCCTCCCCGGGCTCCTGAACCGTCCGACAACGGTTCGACTACACGTATAGGGCATTGTTTGATGGATTGGCCTTCAGTGCAGGCCCGACGGGGTCCTTAACAATTTCGAGTGGTACGGCAGTTTCGGATTGCGCGCTCGGGTTTGGACCCCCCGCGCAACCCTTATAGTCAACATTGATAGTGAGGATGAGCGGCGTTCCAAGTTTTTCCTTGCATATTTTTTCCTTCGGCCCACACTGTGTCAGTTTCGTTGGTGGCGCCCCGCTCGAAAAGTGTCGGCGAGGCCTTCTAAGGCCTTTGCATCCTTATCGCGCGTCCTCATTAACAGTTTTGATTGCATGCCGCGGGGCAGCGGTCTTTCTCACCTTGGGTCACTTCTGCGTGCGGCTGAGCGGCCCATGGATGAGGAGCTGGTTCCCGGGACGTAGCCCCCAACGGCCCAGCACTGGTTTTTGCGTCGGAGGTCCCCTCGGGAGGGGGCAGTCGGAGGAAGACGGAAGAGGAAGGGGGAGGAGGGAGGCGGAGGAGGAAGAAAAGAACGAGAGGACGGAGGAGGAAGGAGGGAGGAGGAGGGAGGAGCACGGAAGAGGAGGAGGCAGGAGGAGGAAGGAGGGAGGAGGGAGAGGAGGAGGAGGAGGAGGAGGAGGAGGAGGAGGAGGAAAAGTGGCTATACTGCAGTGGATCATCGGCAGGCGCGCATGCAGCATGCGAGAGTGCAGGCGCGCAATCTGGACGGTATGTCGGTCACGTTGATGCTCATGCTCAGTGAGCACCTTCAGATTGATCCAGCCTTCGAGCTGCAGTGCGCGCCGCTGGTTCACTTGGCCACCACAGTTTGGGAGCGATGTCAGCCACATGCGATGCTGGCGCAAGGGTTGCGAGACGCTGTTGAGGTTTCATGAGCACGGGAACCCTTGGGCCAGCATCCGAGCCCTTTTTGTCGGTTTGTGCAGCCACGTCGTTGCGCCTAGGCATCAGTATGCGAAAGTTTGTTTGGTCGCATCACACTGCAGGCGAGATTTCTGTGCAGAGGTGTGGCTCTCGCACTGTCACTGAGTGGCTCGGTAGGGTTGTGTTGCAGTGGCTCTGGGAAAAAAGTTGCCTCCAAAGAGGGTGTTCCCGAGCTCCCTTTCGGGTGCAAAGTTGGCCTTCAAAGTCTTCCGAGCTAATGAGAAGGCCTACCTTTGGAGCGTTGTCTGTGGAGGTCAGTGGCCCCAGCATAGGCAATGGATGTCGCAGTACACCGCCGAGCCTCACTGTCAACTGTGTCACGAGGCTCTTGGCACGCTTCTCCATAGGCACGCGTGCTGCGGGGGCCACCATGACATAGCGACAGGGGAGGCACCACCTGAGTTTCTCGACTCAGTAGTGGTCAAGGCGAGTGTTGATCCCCTCCCTCTCCTCTTCGCCGGGAGGCTCCTTGTCCCCGACGCTCCTCTTCCTCTTGCCGTGTCCCTTCCCGGCAGGTGGTTTGGTGGAGGCCCCACCGAGATGTCGGGGCACATTTCTTCTCGATGGAAGTTGGATGGATCAGCATCTGCCACCACATGCGCAGGCAGTTGGATGGGCGATAGGCAGTGTGCAACCAGAGTATCCGTTCAGAGTGAATTCCGTGATGCGCGGCACAATTTATCAAGTTTGCCGAAACATTGCAGAGCTGTTTGCCATCTATACCGCGCTGCAGAAGAGCACGCCTGGCAATGCTTTTGACACCGACTCCGCGTTTGTGCACGACGGAGTCCGCCTACGGGGCCAGGTTTTTGTTGCTGATCCTCGCGTGCCGCCTGGTCAGACCTGTGGGTCCAGGTCTGGCAGCGCATTGCAGACTGGGGAGGTGTCGATTATATTGACATCCGCAAAGCGTGGCGCTAGTGGCAATGAGAGAGTGAATCGTTCTGTGCCTGCCGTGGTTGTGGAGCCGCCATTGCCTGTTGTGCCACGCGGCCTGTCTCGTGCCGACCTGGCCGCAGTTCGCGTGCAGCTCGCCGATGAATGCACACGTGATGCACCTCTTGTCGCTATAGGGGATGAGGGGCGGAGGCTTTGGTGTGCGGTGTGTGTGGTGTGTGTGTGTGGACTGGGGAGGGTGGCGAAGATCTTTGTTAACTTGTCGCAGGGCTGCCGAGGAGTACGCCAAGCGCCCGTTTCTTTATTGCTTGGGGCATGGCGGGCGTCATGGCCCCCGCCCCCCCACCCTTTTAACGAAACGCTCCCCCCACCCGTGCGCATTGGGATCCGGGTGGGTGTCCGCGTAGGAATCCGCATTGGAGTCTGGTCCGCAGTCGTCGTCGTCGTCGTCGTCGTCGTCGCTCGTGGCTTGCCGCTTGTCGTTCATAGTTGTCGTGCGCGCGGACGCGACTGGTGCCTGTTCTTTTTTATTTTGGGCCGATGACGGCAATCATCGAGGGGGGGTGGAAGGGGTCGATGACGTCACGTTTCGCGCCGGCGGTGTCTGGGAATGCTTGGGAATGACGGACGACGGGTAGCGCCAGCATGCAGGTGGCGATTCGCACCACAACGCCTGTGTACACCACAGTGCCTGCGTGCACCACAACGCCTGTGTACACCACGCCGCCTATGTACACCATAGCAGCCGCGTGCAACACAACGTCAGTTTGTGCCTCCGTGCCTGCGGGCACAGCAGCTCTTGTGCACACCACAGCGCTTGCGTACGCCACGTCAGCCGGGTGCAACACAACACCACTGTACACCACAATGCTTGCGTGCATTGTAGTGCCTGTGTACACCACGGCGCCTGTGTACATCGCAGCAAACGTGTGCAACACAGCACCACTGTTGCATATGGAATGTTATAACGAATCCTTATGACAAAATGGAGCGCTTGTGGATTGCACCGCAAAATAATATAAATTAATGTTTTATGGACAACGGAGCGCCGCTGGAATCTACCAGTCCTCCCGGGTCCGCCCGCATCACCCTAATTCCTCCCATTTGCGTCCAGGAGGCTCCAGTTAAATTAGCCGTCCGAGAACCAAGTGGACCGATTCAGTGGACCATTCTGCGGTGCGCGCTGAAATGCGCACGTCCGCTGTAGCGCCAACCCGCACGACAACGGGTAAGGAAGAGGAGGAGAGGGGGAGGAGGAGGAGGAGGAGGAGGAGGAGGAGGAGGAAAAGGAAAAGGAGGAAGAGGAGGAGGAGGAAGTGGTGGAGATGGGGAGGAGGGAGGAGGGAAAAACGTCGCATTCGATTATCAGCATTTTCCTGTCGTGGCGTCTGGTTGTCCGCAGTAAATCTTCACGTGCGTGTTCCTTGTACTTCTCCTATGCACGCAGGCATTGTGGTGTACACCAGCGGTGCCTTGCACGCGGGTGCTGTGGTGTAGACGCGCGCTATGGCGTGCACAGGCGCTGCGGTGCGCGCGAACATTGGTGTACACAGGCGCTGTGTTGCACATGGTAGGTGCGGTGTACATATGTACACTGGCGCTGTAGTGTACGCGGTTTCTGTGGTTTACACAGGCGTTGCGTTGCACACGGTTGTTGCGGTGTACGCAGGCACTGTGGTATACACGCGCGCTGTGGTGCACGCGAGCGTTGCGGCGTACACGGGCGCAGTGGGGCACATCGCCACCTACATGCTGCTCGCGTCGTCGTTGTCGCTCGTCGCTCGTCGCTCGTCGCTCGTCGCGTCGCGCGGGCGCGGCTGCGGTGCCGGAGCCGCACGGCGGGGGTGGGCGTTACGTCATGCCCCCCCTCGCCCCCCGTCCCCCCCATGACGCCCGTCATCGCCGAACAGAAAGAGTCGCTCTCCAAGGAGGATGAGGAGGAGGGGGGGAGGAGGAAGAGGAGGAGGAGGAGGAGGAGGAGGAGGAGGAGCGAAACGTCAAATCTCTCGCGTTGGCGTTGGGCCCCCCTGACGGCGCCTCTGGCGCCATTGAGCGACAGTGCAAGAACTCCGCGCGTGCCTCCGAAAGTCTGTGTTTGTGCGGGGTACTTTTTCCCTCCGATATTGGGCAGGATGAGCCCAACGAGGAGGGATTGCATACTCTACGCCTTCGCGGGCTCACTACCCTCGCCCAGCTTCTGCTTGCATATTCGTGTCACACTCTGTGTTCACTAAGGTTTGATGTGTGAGCCACTTCGCCCAATTCGGGCTGACGGGTTTCTTCGAAGGCAGGGGCATTATCAGAAAGGCCCCCGCGGCTGAGAAGAAGCCTTCCTAGAAGCCGACGGGCGCCTTCCGAAAAAAACTGTCCGCTGTTTCAGAAGGCCGCTCCCCTCGCAGCGCCAGCCAGGTCAAGATGTTGCGGTGCATGTGCGGTTTGGCGAGCACCAAACGGGCCGTGACGCGTGTGGATCATTTCGCATGGCGCGCACATGTAGGCGGTTGGCCAAGCGCGCTGGCACACGGGATCGTGTGCAGGCGCAGGCGGGACAGAACCAGCCCTGGGCAGGCCACGTGGCCAGGGTGCCAGCGACTTCGTGGGCATTGCGCGCGGCCATCTGGAGAGACAGAGTGGACCGAGGCCTTGCGGGACGAAAACACCCGGGAAAAGCGGCCGTCCAGACGGAAATCGATGACATGGGAGGACACGTTACGACATCGTGCGACGCAGGTGGGGCTGCGGCAGTGGGCCTTTCGCAGCGGGGAATCGCACTGAGTGGGCGTCGCACGAAACTTTTTCCAGCGATGAATCGACAGGTGATGACAACGATGCTTTTTGGGCGTGCTGCCCCCCCGCGGGGCTTCTTCGCAGCCAGGACTTTTCACTGTCACTGCACCCCCTCGCGCCATCCCCTGTTTGTGTCGCCGCCACTTGCAGCCCGACCGCACAGAGGAGGTGATGTAAGGAGGGGGGTTGTGGGCACCGCCCTGGCACGCCGCTGGGCTGCAGTGTGGCGGTGTCCGTCGCCGCGCTCGCACCATCGTGGGCGTTTGTCCTCGTCTCCTCCTGCCGCCCCTCCTCCAGCCGTCCTCCTCCAATCGTGGTGGACTTCGTGCGAGCATGATTTTGAGCAGCTCTGAGAGACTACGGCCTCGCGCGACTTGTCCAAACGGGCACGGGCACACGCGCATCGCCGCATGTGCCCAGGTGGGCGTTTCTCTCATTCTTCCCCCTGACGATCGAGAAAGAAGAAGCGAGCGGCATAATTAGCCTGACGAAGGACCCAACCAATGCAACTGCGAGTGCCGCATTGTGGGCACCGCTTTCGGTGGAGCTCCCTATGGCGCCACGAAGCGTGCGAGGGGTGTCCCGAAATCGGTGGCGCGGTGGGGCCACGGAGCGCGGTTTTGCTGCCACAAGAGCCTTCGGTGGAGCTCCCTATGGCGTCACGAAGCGCTGCCCTGGGTGGCGGTGACGCATGCGGACCCTGCCACTGGAGCCTTCGGTGGAGCTCCCTATGGGGCCACGAAGCGCTGTCCTGGGTGGCGGTGGCGCGTGCGGACCCCGCCACTGGAGCCGTCGGTGGAGCTCCCAATGGAGCCACGAAGCGCTGTCCTGGGTGGCGGTGACGCACCCTGCCACTGGAGCCTTCGATGAAGCTTCCAATGGGGCCACGAAGCGCCGCTGCCCTGGGTTGCGTTGGCGCGCGCGGACGCGGCAGCTGGAGCCTTCGGTGGAGCTCCTTATGGGGCCACGAAGCGCTGTCCTGGATGGCGGTGGCGCATGCGGACCCTGCCACTGGAGCCGTCGGTGGAGGTCCCTTTGGGACCACGAAGCGCTGTCCTGGGTGGCGGCGACGCATGGGGACCCTGCCACTGGAGCCTTCCATGGAGCTCCCAATGGGGCCACGAAGCGCTGTCCTGGGTGGCGGTGACGCATGCGGACGCTGCCACTGGAACCTTCGGTGGAGCCCCCAATGGGGCCACGAAGCGCTGTCCTGGGTGGCGGTGACGCACGCGGACCCTGCCACAAGAGCCTTCGGTGGAGCTCCCTATGGCGCCACGAGGGGCTGTCCTGGGTGGCGGTGACGCATGCGGACCCTGCCACTGGAACCTTCGGTGGAGGTCTGTATGGGGCCACGAAACGCTGTCCTGGGTGGCGGTGGCGCATGCGGACGCAGCCACTCGGGCCTTCGGTGGAGCTCCCTATGGGGCCACGAAGCGCTGTCCTGGATGGCGGTGGCGCATGCGGACGCAGCCACTCGGGCCTTCGGTGGAGCTCCCTATGGGGCCACGAACCGTGTGAGGGGTGTCCCGTAATGCGTGGCGGTGGCGCATGAGGATGCAACCATTGGGGCGTTCGCTGGAGCTCCCTATGGGGCCACGACAAGTGTGAGGGGTGTGCCGTAATGGGTGGCGGTGGCGCATGAGGACGCAGCCATTGGGGCGTTCGGTGGAGTTCCCAACGGGGCCACGAACCGTGTGAGGGGTGTGCCGTAATGGGTGGCGGTGACGCATGAGGACGCAGCCATTGGGGCCTTCGATGGGGCTCCTTATGGGGCCACGAACCGTGTGAGGGGTGTGCCGTATGGGTGGCGGTGACGCATGAGGACGCAACCATTGGGGCCTTCGGTGGGGCTCCGTATGGGGCCACGAACCTTGTGAGGGGTGTCCGGAAATGGGTGGCGGTGACGCATGAGGACGCAGCCCTTGGGGCGTTCGGTGGAGCTCTGTATTGGGCCACGAAACGTGTGAGGGGTGTGCCGAATTGGGTGGCTGTGACGCATGAGGACGCAGCCAGTGGGGCGTTCGGTGGAGCTCTGTATTGGGGCACGAACCGTGTGAAGGGTGTGCCGAATTGGGTTGCGGTGACGCATGCGAACGCAGCCACTGGGGCCTTCGGTGGAGCTCCCTATGGGACCACGAACCGTGTGAGGGGTGTGCCGAACTGATGATGATGGTGATGACGATGATGATGGTGACGGTGATGCTGATGACGGGGAGAGGGAGGGGGGGCAGCGGGAGGAGGAGAAGGAGGGACGCGCGGCGCTGTCTCTTCAAAACGAGGACCCAACACCACAGGATGGTTGGGAAAAAAACAGAGATCCGCACGAATTTCTCGGATCGGCGCTGGGGCCCCTGGCAACGCATCCGGCGCCGCTCTTGGTGCGTTCCGCGCGCCATGGAGCGCCGATCTCAGAAGTTCACGCGGACCTCCAGGAAATTATTCCTATGCAGGTGGGGCCGTCTTTCTACTGATGGGGGCCTCCGGCTCCATAGTCGTAGATTGATAGGCTTCCTACAATGCCAGGTCGACTGGCGAGTTGCTTTCCTTTTTTAGATTGTTGAAAGGGTTGGGCGGCCGCATGTTTGTACGGGTCGTCGCCCGTCGGGTCTGGTTTCGGGACGTTGTTACTAAAGTGCGGTTGGCTAGAAAGGGATGTTGCCCAGCTCCGACATTACTGCGCCAGGCGAGCTTGAAACAGCAGGTGTTGAAAAAGCCCCGTTTGCGAAGAGTACATGTTCGTTGTTCTGGTTTTCCCCTATCCGCGTCCTCGACCTCGTCGCCCCGCCTCCCCCCTTCCTCCCATTCAACCATCGTGTTGCATCTTGTGTGCCGCGAGGCATTTATCAGCCTGGATATTGATGGAGGACCCAAAAGGACTTCGCGGCGAGGCTCGCACCGCCTTCAGTTTGCAGGTGTCAGTCGGGACGCGCAGGGAACGACGGCACGATCTAGTGCACCACGTATAGTATTTGTTTGTCATGAGGTTGTTCGCCGTGCTCTTTTCCCAAGTGGTCTCGGCGCGCTTTTGTTTTGACGCATGTTGCGTTGCCCGGCAACTGAGTGTCGGTTAACCTATGTTTGTCTGTCTGGTTAGGGCTGGCCAGGGCCAGTCAATTGAAATTGGGTGTTCCGTCAGCCCACTCCTGTTGATTAATGTAGTTGCACTCTTGTCTTAACTGTGTTATTATCCTCCCCTTTAACCGTCGTTTCTTCGTCCTCTTCTCTCTTCGGGATGCTGATGTTGTTCATACTCGTTGCCTCCCTTTCCCTCTCTGGAGGCAGCCAGAAGGGTGGTGCCGCTCGGAGCTTACACATTGGGCGGGGCCAGGACAGAGATGAATCGTTACAGAATGTTCCGAAACGCTCTGACAGCGTTCCGGACCGCTCCGAGAAGGCCGCGGCACCTGTTACATCCCCCAGAACCGCCAGGCAGAGGCAGAGGCCCAGTCAAACCAAAAGGTTGGCCCGTGAATGGGCAGGGCTCGTTTCTGGAAGATAAAAGCAGCGCGACCTGCATGCATGATGTGAAGGACGTGCAACACGAGTGGGCAAGCTTTGTGCCACTGCGCAGAGGGGGGAGGGGAGAGGAGGGGAGGGGGGCGAGGGGGGAGGGGGAGGAGGAGGCAGATTGCCAGATCTCAGAAATCCCAGATTTATCGCTGTCCGATTTTGTCCCTGTCCTGGCTTCTTCTCCAAGGGGGAGGGAGGAGGGGCGCGCGGAGCCTACACGGGATGGCCTGCTGGCTCCCTTGGGCAGGGCCTTGCGAATGCCACCGGCAACAGAAGCAGGGCGTCCGGGCGGGACGCGGGTCGGGGAGGAGGCAGACTCGGAGAGGGAAAAGGGTGACAGTTGCGACGATGGGGGCGAATAGCCCAGGGGTGGGCCTTACACGTATTGGCCCTCGAGCCTCGCCGAAGGCATGGGCCATCGGCGCCCTTGGATACATGTATCGCCCTTCCTTCGGCTATTCGCCCCCATCGTCGCCCCCGAGTTGAGTCGCAGGGCGAGGGGACCGGCAAGAGGCGGTATCGAGTGAATTTTGGTGTTCCAGTCTTGCCCTTGGGCTGGAATTGCCTCACTGTTTCAACGGCTGTGGCGTTGCCACGAAGAATGAAGTGAAGAGAGGTCGGCAAAGAAAACATGACATTGTTAAACGTTCACTTTCGGAGCTCCTGCGGTGGCCCCCCCTGGCGGCGCCTCCTGCGCCGCCCCCTGGCGCGCTCCGCGCGTCAGGGAGGTGGGTCTAGCGCCGATCGAAGAAGCTCGCGCGGAGCTCAGAGAAATTATGCTTATGCATTTTTTGCTGTTGCCTCGACTGCTGGGGACCGTCGCCTCCCTCATCGCAAGTTGATCGAATTCTGCCAGGTCTGTTGGTGTTTGCGTTTGTGTCTTTGTTTGTGGTTGTGTTTGTGCCTACGCTTGTCCTTTTCAGGAAATGGAGGAGCAGGGGCAGGAGGAGGAGGAGGAGCCGGAAGGGTCTGGAGGAAGAGTCGGAGGGACATGCGGAGGATGGGGTAGGAGGATCGGAGGGAGGGAGGGAGAGAGAGAGAGAGAGAGACGCAGGACAGATAGTTGGAGCGGGGGGAGGAGCGGGCAGGTGACGGGACAGGACTTACCTGGAGGGTGTGGGGGGAAGGGGGGTGGAGGGGCGAGTGGCAGGGAGGGGAGATGGGACGGGGTGGGATGTGTTCAGTTGGGCGTTGGTTCCATGTGGGCTAATTAGCGCATTTGAGACAGTTCGAAGGCTGGGATGACAACTTCCTCCCCCTCGCCCCCCTCCCTCCCTCCTCTCCTCCCTCGCATCCTGCATAGTGCCAGAGACAGCAAGAACAGAACGCCAATAACTCTGATCGGGAGGTTTTTGCAGAGGTCTCCAGAGGTCTTTGCAGAAGTCTCCGAAGGTCTTCGGAGGCCTTCGCAGGCAACCAGACGCCCCACAGAACCGGGGTCGTCCAAGAGTGGGGCGAGGGTTACAGGAAGCGGAGTCTCATTGTTAGTGAGATTCCAACGAATTGGGGATTAATTGGGAGAAATGGTTCCTCCCTCCTACCGCGATTCATCATCATTTCTCTCCTGTTCTTGCTCCAGACTCCACCCTCCTCGCGCCCTCATGCGCACTGACACGCACACCCGCGCGCGCCCGCTAATTGTAGGGGTGGATGGATATCATGGCCGCGTCAAGATGGTCCGCTCTTCATTTTCTAGACGCTTGACGCTAGTCCGCTTCTTATTCAATTCACCCTGATGCTCCATCTGGGTCTCGCACGTGTGCAGCATGCAGCCCTGGCCGCTTGCAGTCCCACCCCTGGTGCCCCAGCTCAGCTTCAGCCAGCTGCCCACTCGACGGTAGGTTCTGATCCCGCGCTCGGTCGCTGTATAATTAGGCTCGCGCGTAGCCCGCCCGACCTTTCCGGATGCCTCATGCGCTTTCGCTTGCGGCCGCGACCAAAAAAGTAACCCCACCAGCCCATCCAGAGACGATGCCCAGTTGCCCTGATGAGGGATGTGGAGAAGCACGCAGTGGAATCAAGTGCTGGGGAAGCCGTCATACCTCAAGAGGGGGAAGGAACTTGAGGGCTTCTTAGAGTACTCCTGGGGCGGCCTTGTGGGCTCCTGGCGGTCCTGGAGGCCTCTTGGAGAGTCTTGGGTGCCTCGGGGACTTGGGGCCTCTTTGGGGGTCTCGAGGGAGCCTCTTGGGGGCCTCTTGGGGGCCACTTGGGGCCTCCTGGGCGCCTCTTGGGGCACTTTTGGGGCACTCCTGGGGGCCTTGGGGGCCATCTTGAGGCCATCTTGGAGGCGGAGGTCCAATTATGACTCCCCCCAAGGAGGCCAAAATGGGTCGAAAATCTATGTAAAATCAATGATTCTGAAGGCCTTACGGCAGGTGCCGCCGACCCCGAAGGGGGAGCCCCAAGCGTTTGAACGCAAGGAATCGAAGGGGAAGGGTTCTCCCAAGGAGGGGTGCTTCCCCCCGGGGTCACAACCCCCGGGCCCCCCCGGAACTCCCGCGCGACCCTTTTCCCCCGCCCCCCGCGGGGAAGGGATCAAAGGGAGGGGCTTCCTGACGGGAAGCGTCTTCGAGGTACGAGAAGCGAGCTGGACTTTGTGGCTGAATCTTCATCATATGTAATCAAATTCTTGCTAATAGAGGGTGGCGCGCTGCACGGGGTTGAGGGTTAGCAGAGTCCTCAAAATAGCGACTTCGCCTGAGACATCCGGACAACATTGGCATCTCCGCGACATCGCGTTTCATAAAGACAAGCGTTTCGCTCGAAACATCCTCGAACAGCTGATCGCCACGAAATTCATTCATCTGTAAGAATTAACGCTTCGCCTGAGACCTCCTCACAACAATGAGATGTCGACGGAGGTGTTTTATTGCCGCTCATGTTGAAAACGGCGTTTTCGCTGGGGACATCCTCAGAAAATGCCTGGCAGCATGGCGGACCAGAAAGTAGAGCACGGCTGAAATGTTGCATTTCGTTGAAGACATCCTCAACAACATTGACATGTTCTCAACATCCTCTTGACATCCTTCTTGAAGTTCTTCAAGAGGAAGAAATGAGAGCCCCGAAAAGACTTCAATATGGCTCCAACAGCGCCCTGGTGACTGCCGAAAATGACGATTTCGTTACGCTAGGGACATCCCCCCAACATGAAAACATACAACAACATCGTTTTGAACAACTGTTGTTCTAACATCGTCTTGGGAACGCTCTTGAAACGGCTTCCAGACGGCCCAAGCCAGGCTTCTAAAAATGACGATTTCGCTAGGGACATCCTCGAACAAGGGATGTGTGTGACATCGCAATTGCATGTTTTTGACGGCATCGGGGCAGCCCCAACCGAGTCCCAAACGAGGCCCAATATGACCCCCAGAGCACCCTCGAGATCCCTCAAATTTAGCATTTCGCTCGAGATATCCTCACCACAATGAGTTGTTCGAAATTCTGGCTTTCACAAATGCAAGCATTTTTCCTGAGGCATCCACCAGAAAATGAAGACCGTGAATTTAACAAACGTATGAACATGGGGATATCGCCTGAGACATCCTCGAACACATGAGATGCTGAAAAGGATGATTGAGACCATGCGTGTTAAAACTGAGCTTTTCGCCTGAGCCATCTTCAGAACATGGGCAGGATCACGACAGCCCAACATGCAGAAGCACGGCAGAAAGTGCGAGAGCACAGCAGAACACACAGGAACACGGCAGAACACACAGGAGCACGGCAGAACACACAGGAGCACGGCAGAACCCAAAGAACCCACGGGAGCACGACATATTAAACAGGAGCACAGCAGAACGCTGGAGCACGGCAGAACACACAAGAGCACGGCATAACCCAAAGAACACATCCGTAACCATTTTGGCTCAAGCCTGGCTCGGCGCTCGGCGGCGGGCGCTTGGGCATGATGGCGCGGGCGGGGACGCTGGACAGTGTTCCTGGTGCTGCACGCGCTTACCTCGGCGAGCCGCGGCGGACGCGCGCGGAGCGTTCTGCGGCTCGGAGGCGGGCGCTCGAGGCAGCGGACAACGGAGTGAAGGCGGCACTCGCGGAGGCAGCGGCCCTGCGCAGCGAGCTGGAGGCCGTTCGGCGGTGCTTCGCGTCCTACGTGGGCGACGCCGAACTGGCCGCCCGCCTGGAGGCGATCGTGCTCGCGCTGACGGCCTTGCTGCGGGGAGTGGCCCCCGAGCAGGAGGATGCAGTGCGGAGGAATGTGGCTCTCCACGCCGACGCCCCTGGGGTCACGGTTGCGTCGGCGTGTGGCCTCACCCTGCGGCGGTTCCAGCGGTCCGCCAGGCTGGAGGCGAGGCGAGAGCGCAAGTTCGAGTGCCACGTGGAGATTTGCGAGGCGGAGGCGCTGCCGCAGCTTGGCCGAGTTGTGGCCCGGCGCACGGCGTTGCGGTCGGCTGCGGGGCCCTTCGCCCCAGCCGGGGTTGACCCCGTTGCCGGCGGCGGCGGTACCCAGGTGATGCAGGCCCAGACCGACGTCGATGAGTGCGACGAGGCGCAGCAGCAGCTTAACATGGAGTTCGAGCTGGCTGGGCGCGCCCGCGTTGGGCGTGGCGCCCGCATCGGCGATTGCTACGTGCCTTCCCCTCTCTTCCCTGGGGTGTCGGAGGGTGACTGCGCGGTGGACTTCGTGCAGGCCGCGGGCGCTATGGCGGCGCCGCCGCGCGCTGCTGGCGAGTGCTCCGACTCCGACGGCGTGATCCTCGACGGCGAGGCCGACGTGGCCACCGCTTGCTCGGTTGGGGGGCCGCCAGCTGCCGAACCTGCTGGACATGTTGCTGCCGCCGCCGCCGTGTACCTCGACGCCTTCCCGCAGGCCCTCTTCCGTGGGGGCGGCGGCGCCAGGGCTCGTGGCGAGGTCGCGGCTCGTGACTGGTGGCGCGCGAGGGCGGCCGTCGCCCGCGCTTGGCTCGCAGCGGATGCCGCGACGGTGCAGGCGCCCTCGGATGAAGGAGCGAGCGCTGGAGGTACTGCAGGCGGGGCGCCGCTGCCTCCAGGCTTGGATCCGAGGAGTGGTTGGAGCAGCGTGGTTAGTGCTCCTCGTGAGACGTTTTTTCCTTGCGTGTTCGGAATGCCTTCTGAGTGACGGTTCGCCTTGCACGTCTGTTCCCCATTGGAGGTGGGGGGCTGTGGTTTTTCAGTGGGTTATGTCTCCTGTATTTGAAAGTGCACGTGGTGTATTTGCAATGCAGTCGAGTTCGGTTGTGCTCATGCGTAGCTTCTGTTCTCGCAGCGCTTGCGTGATTGGCGGGGGCAGGTTGGGGGCCAGAGCCAGTGGCTTTGCCGTCCGCCTTCCCTGGCCCGTGTCGCGAGGCGGCCCTAGGTGGCCCCTCTTGGGAGGGCGTGTCTCAGGACTCGGCTTCTTTCGGGAACGCGGGCCTCGTCTGGCCCTGTCTGCGTTTCTGGCCACCACTTGCCTTGAAGGCCCCGTCTTTAAGTTTAATTTTAACCCGGAGAACACACGGGAGCACGACAGATTAAACAGGAGCACGGCAGAACGTTGGAGCACGGCAGAACACATCGGAGCACGGCAGAACACGCATAATACATAGGAGTATGGCAGAACACACAGAAGCACGGCAGAACACGCAGAACACACAGGAACGCGGCAGAACACACAGGAGCACGGCAGCACACATAGGAGCACGTCCGTAGCCATTTTGGCTCACGAGCTGCTCCTCGGGCGCGCGCGGGCGCGGGCTCGGCGCGCAGGAGGCGCTTCTGGGCGCGGAGGGCGACGGTCGGCTGCATGGCCGCCTGCGAGGCGGCGGAGCGGCCTGGGCGCGCAGCCGGGGGTTCTCTCTGGCCTGCGCGGAGGGCGCGGCGTGCGGCTGCGCAGCAGGCGGCTAGCGGGAGGCCTGCTGCCGCCCTGCGCCGCGCCACGGAGCTCGAGGCCACCATCGTCGCCGTGCAGGCCCGCGCCGCTGCTGGGGGGGCTCGGCACGTGGCGGCGGCGGCCCAGGCGGCGCGCCTCGCGGAGCTGGCGGGCGCAATCCCGGAGCCTGACGCGGCGCTCGCGGGCGAGCTCGCGACCAGGATGGCGCTCGCCGCGCCGATCCTGGAGGGCGTCCTGGCTGGAGAGCCCGACGGCGCAGGGGCGGCCGTGCGTGCCTAGTGCCGAGCGCGGCGCAACACGGGCCTGCACTGCGCGGCCGCGCCAGCCGCCGCCGTCGGGCGGGCGGAGCTGCCGCCGCTCAACCGCAGGCAGCGGCAGGGCGTAGGCAGGCACGGCGGCAGCAGGCGGAGGCTGGGCAGCAGACGTGAGCGCCGCGCGGCCGCGCCGCCGACGGGCCGTCGGCGGCCTGTGGCTCGGCCCCTCTTGCAGGATGCCGACGTCGAGGCGAAGCTCGCGGAGGGCGTCATCGCGGGCGTCTCCGAGGAGGTCGGCGACGGGATCGAGGGGGCGACCCTCGATGGCGATGACGGCGGCGTCGACGAGAAGAGCGAGCCCACGGTCGAGCTGGAGGCGCTCGCGGGGGCGGCTGGGCGCGCTGGTGGAGGGCGCCGAGCCCGCGGTCGAGCTGAAGGGCGACCTGGCGGCGCCGTCCGTACGACAGGGCGCGCCCGAGGAGAGCGCCGAGGCCAAGTGCGAGTTGGGGGCGCCCTCGCAGCGGCCGTGCGCGCTGGAGGCGACCTCGGAGCAGCTGGTCTCGCAGAAGGGCGACCTGGCGGCGCTGTCCGAGCAGCGTGGCACGCTGGCGGAGGGCGCCGAACCCATGGGCGAGCGGGAGGTGCTCTCGAGGCCGCTGAATGCGCTGGAGGCTCTGTGCGAGCAGAGGGAGACGAAGATGGCCTCCCGCCACGCGTTCAGCGAGAGCTTGTTCTACTTCCTGGACGATTTCACGGTGGCGGCGATGATGCGCGTGGCCATTGGGCCCAAGTCGGGAGTTGAGTCTCTCCTGAGCTCGGCCGAGGCCCGCTTCATTGACGTCAGGCCAGGTAGTGTAGGCTGGCCAGATGCCGAGGAGCGTGAGCGTATCCTCGAGGGCCGCTTGCAGGCCGTCCAGATGCCGAGGGGCGTGGGGGGGCCCCGCGGTGAATGAGGCAAGCAGTTGCATTCCGTGTGTAGCGCTGCATTGCCTGTGAGTGAAGACTCCTGTGTGCAGTCGCAGTCGAGTTCACTGTGGGCGGCGGCCCAAGACCGCCCCGCTGGGAGGGCGAGAGGCGGCGCGGTGAAGGCCCAGCGCGGCCCCCGCGGCGAGGGGCGGCCCCAGGCGACCCCTCGGGTGAGCGCGTCCTTTTCTTGGCCATTTGGCCCCGCCACTCCGCCTTGAAGGTCCCGTCTTTAATTTTAACTTTAACACGCGTAGGAGCACGGCAGAACACATAGGTGCACGGCAGAATTGACGGCAGAGCACGCAGAAGCACGGCAGAACACATAGGAGCACGGCAGAACACGCAGGACCACGAGGAGCACGGCATAACACACAGAGTACCTAGGAGCACGGCAGCACATTCAGGAGCATGCCAGAACACACAGGAGCGCGGCAGATCACACAAAACACACAGGTGCACGGCATAACAAGCAGCAGCACGGCAGAACACGTAGGAGCACGGCAGAACACACAGGAGCACATCCGTAGCCATTTTGGCTCAAGCCAGCTCGCTTCAAGCTTGCTTGGGCGAGGGGTGGTCACGGGAGGGGGCCCTCTGCGGCTCCCCCGCTCGTGGCGCGAGCGAGGCGAGGCGGCGCGGCGCGCCCGAGCGACTGCTGATGCGGCCGTGCGGCGTGCCCTGGGGGCTGCTGGCGAGGCCCAGACCCGCCTGCGCGCGGTGGGGGCCGCCCTCGACTTGCTCGTCGGCGCGCCTGGGCTGGCGGATCGGGCCCAGGCGGCGCTCCCGGCACTGGCTGCGCTTGCGCGGGGGGGGGTGGGGGGGGCCGACCTGGTTGGAGCGGCTACGGCGCAACGTGGCGCCCCATGCCGAGGCCGACGGGGTGCTGCCGATCGCCTCCGCTGCGGCAGCGCCCCTCAGGAAGGCCCAGAGGGGTCAACGCCTGGGGTCGCAGGAGAAGGGTGCCCGCAGTGTGGGCGACCACGGCGCGTGTGTCTCTCGGCTAGGTGGCCTGGACATCGACGCGGAGATCTGCGAGGCTGAGCCGCTGCCGAAGCTCATGGGCAGTCTGCCGCTGCGGAGGCGCACGCCATTGAGACCTTCGGCCGAGCCATACTGTTTGCGCGACTTCGAGGGCATGCGGTGTACTTGTGGCGCAGTGGTGTTTTCTTCCTGCTCCGTGGCCGCTGCCCTCGGGGCGCAGAAGGTCCCTGGAGGTGCTGCAGGCCGTGCGCCGCTGCCTCCCGTCTTGGGGCGTGCGAGTGCAGAGCTTGGTGCTGGCGGCCGCGCCAGCGTGGACGGTTTGGCCGGTGCCGGCGATGCTGACTCTTCGAGGCCGTCTACGCGTGGACCCGTCGAGTTTGCCGACGACGTCGTGCCGCACCTGGGCGGCAGCAGCGTCGCCAGCGACGACATGGGGCCGCCCCTGGTCGCGGACAGCTCGACTGCGCCGAGGGCGAGGGCCACTCGAGCTCGGAGGGCGTGCTCGTTTTGTTCCTGGGCGGCTTCTCGGCGGCGGCGGTGGCGCGCGCGGCCAAGGGGCCGAAGTCGGGAGGCCGAGGCCCGCGCCCTCGGCGCCCGCCTCGGAGGTGCAGGTTGCCCAGATGCCGAGGAGCGTCAGCGGCTCCTCGATGTTCTTTTGGGCCGTGCGCGTTGCATGACGCGGCCCAGGAGTGAAGGGCGAGGCGGGCAGTTGCATTCTGTGCGTAGATCTGCTCTCGCTTGTGGCGCCGCGCGGCGAAGGCCCAGGGCGGCCCTAAGCGGCCCCTCTCGGGAGAGCGTGTCCTTTTCTTGGCCTTTTGGCCCCGCCGCTCCGCCTTGAAGGGCCCGTCTTTAACTTTAACTTTAACTTTAACTTTAACTTTAACTTTAACACACAGGAGCGCGGCGGAACACATGGGAGCACGGCAGGGGAGGACCATGGCATAATACATAGGAGCACGGCAGAACACAGGAACACGGCAGAACACGCAGAACATCTATTCACACAGCCGCGCCCAAAGGCACACGCACATAGGCACACGCACACAGGCACACGCACACGCACACACAGACACAAACACACACACACGCACACGCACGCGCACACACACACACACGTACACACAGCGGTAACAGACACACGCAGACCGCAGGAACACGGCAGAGCAGCGCGACATAACACAGCAGCGCCGCAGACCACCGCGCACGGACACATATGCACATATTCCACGCACGCACGCGCGCGCGCAAACGCACGCACGCCACGACATATCTGCGCGGCAGACCAGCCAATGAGCATACTTCACATACCTAGTGGACAAAGCGACGCTTCCTGTTCTTTTCCTATCAGGTTTTGGCCTCTTCGCCGAGGCCTTTTCCGGACTGTTTGACGCCTCGCTGCCTTCCGTCGTCCAAGTCCAGGGGGGAGGGGAGAGGGAAGACGGAGGAGGAACCGCTCTACACCATTCACGCCCTCAAAGGCTAGTGGAACTTCAGCACGGCCCCCCCCCTCGTCCGCGCATGTGCCTCGTGCCAGTGCCAGGATGCGATAAGCCCCTTCTTACTGGCACCCCTCATCGATGCCCCGGGAAAGGGGGCCAATAACATTCAACAACTTCGGTCATCCAAGCTCTGCTTCCCCACCCCCTCCCCCGCCCCCTACCCACAAGAGCGCGTTTCTTTATTGCTTGGGGCATGACGGGCGTCATGGCCCCCGGCCCCCCTCCCCTCGTCCTATGACGTAACGCTCCACCCCGAGTGCGTTCCGGGCACTGCCGCCGTGCGCGTCGTGATCCGCATAGGTGTCCGCATAGGAATCCGCATAGGAGTCTGGCCCGAAGTCGTGTTCGTCGCCGTCGTCGTCGTCGTCGTCGTCGTCGTCGTCGCTCGTCGCTCGTGGTCGTCGCTCATCGTCGTCGTGCGCGCAGACGCAGCTGGAGCTTGTTTTTTTGTTGGGCCGATGAGGCAATTATCTGGGGGGGGGGGGGCCGATGACGTCACGTTTCGCGCCGGCGGCGTCTGGGAATGCTTAGGAATCAGACCGAGGACGGGTAGCAACAGCATGTTTGTGGCGATTTGCACCACAACGCCTGTGTGTACCATAGTGCCTGCGTGCACCACAGCGCTTGTGTACACCACACCGCTTACGTACACGACTGCAGCCGCGTGCATCACAGCGCCAGTGTACACCAGAATGCCTGCGTGCATTCAGCATGGCACCAGTGGATATACAATTTTGCGATGCTCGCTGAGACCGCGCACGTGCGCTGCAGTGCCGACCCGCACGACAGGGGGGAAGGGTAAGGGAGGGGGAGGAGGACGAGGAGGAAGTGGAGGAGGACGAGGAAGAGGAGGGGGAAAAGGAGGCGGAGGTGGAGGAGGGAGGACGAAAAAACGTCGCGCTCTATTATCGGCACTTCACGGGCGTGGCGTTTACCTGTCCGCAGCAGATCGTCACCCACATGTTTCTTCTACTTGTCCTGTGCACGCAAGCGCTCTGGTTTACACCAGCGCTGCGTAGCACGCGGAAGCTGTGGTGTAAACGAGCGTCGTTGTGTGCACAGGCGCTGCGGTGCTCGTAAGCACTGAGGTGTAGACAGGCGGTGTGTTGCACATGGCTGCTGCTGTGTACACATTCGCTGCGGTGTACACCGGCGCTGTGGTTCACGCAAGCATTGTGGTGTATATTGGCGTTGCGTTGTACGCGGCTGTTGCGGTGTACGCGGGCGCTGTGATGTACACTAGCGCCGTGGTGCTCGCGAGCGCAGTGGTGTACACAGGCGTTGTGGGGCAGATCGCCACCTACATGCTGCTTGCGCCGTCGTCGTCGTCGTCGTCGTCGTCGTCGGCGTCGTCGGCGTCGGCGTCGGCGTCGGCGTCGGCGTCGGCGTCGTCGTCGTCGTCGTCGTCGTCGTCGTCGTCGTCGTCGTCGTCCTCGTCCTCGTCGTCGTCGTCGTCGTCGTCGCTCGTCGCTCGTCGCTCGTCGCTCGTCGTCGTCGTGCGCGCGGGCGCGGCTGTGGTGCTGGAGCCGCACGGCGGGTGGCGGGGAGGCGTTACGTCATACGCCCCCCCCGCCCCCCCCCCCCATGACGCCCGTCATCGCCGATGGTAAAGAAACGCGCTCCAGTGCCCCTGAGAGCTGGACAATGTTTCTCCCATCGACCTGTGGGGATCAAGCCAGATGAATCATAGTAGCGCCGAAAAAGTCAGTGAAAAGCCAGGTCGAACGCCGATCCGAGAAATCCGCGCGGACCTCAGAGACATTATGTTCGTTCAGTGCATTTTTTCCAGGGAAGTGTGGAGGAGATCGTGGAAGCTTTCCCTCGCGAGCCAAGTGACGGCAGCAGCCGTCAAGCTCTTAACGAAACAGGGTCCTTACGCCTCGGTGTCCATGGCCTTGCTCTGACGCCTGAGGTTGCGTCGTATCTTCCAGGAGGGACCTTGTCCGTCTTCAAATCTGATGTTTTGTCGTGTGCCGGACGCGGGTTCGATGCGGATTCGACGCGGATCTGAAGTGGGTTCGGCGCGGGATCGACGTTGATTGGACGCGGATTCGACTTGCTTGTCATAGGGTTGACACGGGATCGACCCGGACAGCGGCGGGACGGGACATAGGTCTTTGGAGGATTCAATTGAAATGAGCGACTCAACACAAACGTGCCGAAGGCGCGGATATTCGCCCCTAAATTTTCTGGTCGCGTGTGAGCGACCTCTTCTCCCGATCCTGGAACCTCGATCCTGGAACCTCGCACCTCCCTCCCAGACCCCCGACCTCCTCATTTCCCCAGACAACGTGAACCTCTGGAGGTCTCGACCCATTCCCTGGGACTGGCTTTTCATCCGGAGTCGTATTTTGACGGTCCCGGGGCTGTCGCAGGGTTCCCATGCATAGACCAGAAATTGCATTATTTTCCCTTTGTGATTTTCTCAATTCGCCAGGAGGTCACGCGGCATGCCACGCTGGCGGCCCGCGTCAGCCGCGGCGTAAGCTCGCTATGTTTTCTAGCGGAGGACCCGTTTTTTTTCCTCGCACGCCAGGGGTTCTTTTGGGCACTGGCCGGTGGGGATGCGGCAGGCATCGGTAGGGCTCTCCCTGGACGGCAGCGGGCCCTCTCGTCCGAGAACCTGCGGGCAGTAGGTTCATGACCGCCCGTTTTGAACTCCCTGGCGAGATCTGCCGTCACCAGAGGGGAGAGAGGGGGGGGGGGGGCGAACGAGCTGGTAACGTCACGGTTCGCGCCTGCGCCGTCTGGGAATGAGTCACTTTAGCAATTCCCAAACGGCGCTGGCGCGAGCCGTGATGTTGTCAGGTGGGGTGGGGGAGGGGGGGAGAGCGGCCGTATAAACGCAAACGCATGCCGAAAATTATCGGATGTTTTCGCGGATTCTTCATGCACGCTGAAGCGCCTTCGTTTCCAATGTGGGGTGCTACGTTGGCGGCCCGCGTAGGACGCGGCGCACGGTCGTTAAGGTCTTCTTGTCCGAGGCGGGGATTTATTCACATTTCGCCCCAGTATTCGCAGCATCCTTATGCATTCAAACACATGGGGCTGGATGACTTTAAACGGAGAAGGTTAAAGGCGAGGTATAAATCGAGCATGTACCGCTGCCGTGCCTGGCTCAAGCCGGGCCCGGCCAAATATGTGATTGTGCCTCACCGAGGCGCACGACTTGTATCTGAGATCGGAAAATACCTTTTCCATTGACGATGCCCATCCTATCCTTTACTCCAGATCCCATGCTTCGTCTTGCTCTCTTGCTCATGCGATATGAGCCAAAGCCTGGGATATGGGAACGCCTAAGGCGTAATATATACCTAAGCTTACCAGTTGTTTTCGACTTGGTAGCGGAGCTGGCTACACTCTCGTGTGGCTGGCTCTCGCTCTGATTCCTGTAATCCACGGCACAACTTGGTGGACTACTACTACGGTGGAATACCATGTTGCGCCGGCTCTGCGAGGAGCGGAGCCAGTCCGCGATCGAGCTAGCGGGGCAACCCGCGAACTCGAGACGCTCTCTCCTACTTCACTGCGCTACTTCACTCCCGACTTCCACCAGATGCCAATCGGCAACTCGATCGAGAACGTGGTCACCCTGCGGGGCTACCCGCAGCGGGGCCACCTGCATCCCGTGCCAGTCAGGCGCCTCACGGCTACTACGCCAGAGCCTGACAAACCACAGCCTAAACCAATCACCGAAGCCGAAATGCACATGCACTGGATTAAGATAACTATCTTCGGCATTCTGTGGGTAATAATGGGATGTGCTGTGGGATACATGCGGCAGGGGATGGACGACACGCGTACTACCGGCCCTTCGTGGGACCCTGCCGGTACTACGCCTTTTCGCGAATACGTTCGCGAAGTACATGCATGGATAAACGTAACGAGCGGCAATATGACGCCACCTCAACAAGCTGCAGCACTACAACGAGGCCTTCAAGGTCTTGCTCGTCGTATCGCCATGCAGGTCCCCTCCCAGATCATCAACTATGGTGTAACTGTCAATGGACAGCCAACGGATGCAGTTACATATATACTGTACCTACTGAGCACCAAATTTGAAAATCTGGAAGATGAGCGCCAGCTCAACTCTGGCACTGCCCTTATCGACTTTCGCGTCGAAAGGGGCGAGCGAATCGACTCAGTGTTAGCTCGATTCGAGATGGCTCGTGACGAGGCTAACTCTGTTGGCTTTGTCATCCCCAACTTTCAGATCCTAACGCTGATCCTTTTCAGAGCGTTAGGCGTTGGCGCGTCACGAGCCCAACACCTGCTGGAGCCTTTTAATCATCAGATGCCCAGAACACAAGCAGACTATGACAGGCTGCTGACCAGGATGAGGAACTACGGACATGTTGCCGAGCGCTCTCCTGGCAACATTGCGGGTATCTTCACAGGGCACCACTCACATGCAGGTGTCTACGCCACGACTGCGGGGTCACCCGCTGGTCCTGGCGAGCCAAGTCCCTGGGCTGACCCAGCCGATATGCCCAACGAGGCCACTGCCTTCTTAGGGCAGACCGGCCAGGCATCGGCAGAGGCAGCTGAGGCGAACGCCGGGTCGAACTACTCGCCAGGCGCCGCTTGCACTGCAAGCCCGCCCTCGGGCACAACCCTCTGGGGCCAAGCGGAGTCATCCGCTCAAGGGTCTCAGCCACCCTCACCGTTTGAATCTGGCACTGACACAGATACCTCATCTGACGATGAGCACAATGGCATAGTCTCTGCTGGTAATGACTATCCAGCGGATGACACTCACCTTTCTGAACAACAAAGAGCGGAAGCCGCTTTTATGGCTTATCGCAAATCAAAACGCCGTTGGAGGCGCTTTATGAAGAAACCAGTCAGAAAAGTGAGACGTGCAGTACGCCGACATTTCAAACGATATGGAAAGGGTCGTGGCAAAGGGGGTCGCAGACGCCGTATGCATGGTAGGGGTATTACTGCTTTCCTCACGTCCTTAACTGATATAGTCTTTGAGGAAGTTCTTATCGGAGGCAAAGGTCGGGGTCACAGGCGGACCTCCGGTAAGGGAAGAGGGCGGAGGGGCAACCCTAGGGACGCTTCTGGCAATACTATGAAGTGTCATACATGCGGTAGCACAGAGCACTTGCGCGATCAATGCCCGAAGGGGAAAGGAAAGGGATCCGTACATTTGGCTCAAAATTCTTTTATGGATGACATAGACTACATTGACTACGAGTTTTACGTCAATCCAGAAGCGGCTCCCGCTGCGGGCTCCTCCACGTACTACGTGATGGCCCGCTACGCTGAAGTGACCGTAGCCCTGGAAGACTACGCAGTGACCCTCTTCGACGAGTTCCACGGCTGGGACGAAGTCGACGAGGTCGCGTTCAATGCTTGGTTCGGTCTTCCAGCGGGGCCACCCGCCGACGACGAGATCTCCGAAGCTGAGACCGTCCCGGCGACCGAGGAAGAGCTCACCGCCGCGCTGGCACCGCAGGTGATTGGCACGCCGTTGCTGCCAGATCTTTCGCGAGCTGGCTCGGAGGCGGGAGACGCTGATGACGAAATGCGGGGCCATCCCGCGTATTCTGACTCCGAAGAGGCCGAAGAGGACTATAAGGACATGCTCCAAGAGCAGGTCGCAGAAGCAATCCGGCTCCTGAGTGCGCCAGCACATCAGCAGATAACCATGAACGACCTGCTGTCGCGCCCAGGGGCCGCACGGCTGCGTCCATACCTGGATTCGGACATGTCGGGACCTCAGATGCTGACAGCACTCCAGGCTCTAGCGGGGTCACCCGCCGAAGTGACGCCAGCCGCAGCAGCGGGGCCACCCGCTTGGTCTATGGATGTATTTATGCAGGGCTGCGACCAGATGGACCTCAACGACCTCACGATGGAGCAGTTAAACGACATCGGGTACTTCCGAAGCCCGTATCAACACGTATTCATGGTCCAGGACAGCTCAGAGGACTCGGAGGACATGCGCTACGCCAAGAGGGACAGACGACCATCGCCTCCCCGAGACTCAGAGCATGACGATCAAAGGCCAATGGAACGTGGTAGTGCGTCAGCGGGGCCAGCCCGCAGGAGGAGCCGTTCAGCTCCCAGACGCCCTACACATGATGCATCGGGCTACCCGTGCAGTACTGAGCACTCCGTTGGTGTATCCGCTCAGTACGTGCCGGAGTGGTACATCAATTGGTACCCCGGCTACTCGATGGACGTGATCCGCCACTGGTATTCTAAGGAATACTGCACCAAAAGGGACGAAACTGGCATGATAATACGTACCAAGGGTGGCAAGACCAAAACGCCAGAGGCTTGGGACAAAAGGGCTAAGAAACAGGAGATCATCAACGATCGCAAGACATACAGGAAACAAGTATGTCAGTGCGAGCCCTTCAAAGGTCACATGCGCAGTTGTCCGATGGACCGCCCCTCCAGGAGTCCTCATCACGGTGAGACCCCGTGGAATTGGTCTCATGGAGATGACGCTGGCAACGTCCATGATCCTAACAAGGAGGTCCCTGGAGGAGGAAAGCGCATCACAGAAGCCGATCGCGTCCCTATGACCGAAGAGGTGGCCAACATCGTCAGGGAAAATTGGGTACAGCTTCCCAATGACCATCGCCTCAAGGAATGGAACCGCCGATTCCATAAAGTGGCGGGGTCACCCGCAGGATCCAGCAAAGAAGCGGGGTCACCCGCAGACGCGGCGCCAGCCGCTGGGTCCGCGGACGAAGATTGGATAGCTGTTGCATCTGCTGCTGGGTCCGCCGCCGGTACTGACCACACCGAACTGAATGAAGAATGGGCGGCGGAAGACGGCTCAGAGAATCCATTCCCTGATGGATGCGCCTGCTGGTGCTACAGCTCTTCGGCGCAGAAGTGGTTTTGCACGAGGGTAATTCACCGCCACGAAAATGGCAAGTACAAGCTGGCCATAAAAGGTACTGCCGACATCGACCAGATGAGGCAGATCATCCATGATCATGGCCAGCCAGAAGGCCCTCCTAAAGACCCTCCTGGTCCACAACCGGGCAAGGGCAGCAGACCACCTCCAAGACCTGAAGCCGACTCCTCGTCTTCACCGACTCCTGCGAAAAGGCACCCGTCCAAGAGCCCCGAAGGCACACAAGGGCGGGCGAAGGCCAGAGGGATCGCCAAGACGGACGACCCTGAGCTGGTAGATCCTCCCGGTCTGTCCGTGACGGAGAGGAGGAAGGCTTTTGCTGGACCATCGACCCCGATGCCACCGGCGACCCAAGGCGATGTCAAGGACGAAGTTCGCGACAAGCCTCAGGCAGCTTTCCGAGGTGACTGGACTCCAACTCTGCATCAGCCGCGCCTTGCACCACGACCAGGTTCGGCACGAATGAAAGCACAGCCGAAGCCCGAAGCTGGGATGAGGTCGGTGCGGGCAGAAGCAGCCGCCAAGGCTAAGGAGGACAAGGGCTCTGCGGGGCCACCCGCTAAAGCGGCGCCAGCTGCAGCAGCGGGGACACCCGCAGAAGGCACTCTCTCAAGAGAAGAACGCTTCAAAGTCCTCAAAGAATTTGGCGACCGACAGAAACTAGCCGATGATGCAGTGGCTGACCAAGGTCACCAGCACCCTGGCGCGGAGTCATCCGCTGGAGCTGCCTCGTCAGCCGCAGGCTCTGCTGGGCCACCCGTTAAAGCGCCGCCAGCTGCATCAGCGGGGCCACCCGCACGCTGGCAGCCAGTAATGTCTGTTCTTAGGAACATCCCTCTGGGAGCCATGGAATATTGGCAAGGCATTGAAGGCAAAGGCCCGAAGCGCACCATAAACCCACGAGTCACTCGAGACGATACAGACCGATACGAGGTCATTGATTGCCCTGATCGTCGTAACTTCGAGTGCCGCAACGACTGGGAACGTGAACAACAAGCCGTGGGAAAGATGTTGCGAGACAGGCCGCCATTGCGCGTCGCGCAGCATAAGGCAGAGCTCATGAAGGTCATGGAAAGGTTCGGCATGGATCCGACTTTGCCGCGCGATGGGCAAATGACCAAGGTGTCAATATGGTTCTCTACAGCCCTACGCCATAGTCCGTATTGGAAGGACGGATTCAGCCGACACTTCGAAAAGATTAGCACTTTCGATCCATACGATGGCTGGGTTGTTGTTGACGATCTGCTGACAAACTGGACTGAAAATGATCAGTGGAAAGGCTATCGTGAAATGCACGAGGTGCTGATCAAGGGCAGGCCCCACACGTCATACGTGTATTGGGTGCTGCTAAACTGCTGTGAGATGATTGACCATCACGGCATGCAGAAGGGCAGGCTCCAGATGAAGTGCGTTGATGACAGCATGCTGCTGCCTCCCAGGTTTCGACCAACGGCACGCAGGCCACAGTACTTCATCAGAGCCACGAACGGCCACAGCAGTCCAGGCATCCACTGTCCCGAGTCGCTTTATAAGCCGATCACAACATGGATGAAAGAACCAGACGACCCAGTATATTTCATCCACGGGACACAGTGGGAGTATGTCAAGGACATCCTTGCTAATGGCCTTTCATGCCTCGCACAGGACAACCCTAAAAGGAAGGGGGGGCGCCAATTTGTGCACGGCTGCCCCTACCTCCCGGGCGACCCGAGGATTCAATCGGGCATCCGTCCTGACTCGGAGGTGCTCATATTCTGCAGCATCAACAAGATGCTGTCCAGTGGCTTCTCCCTATGGAGGTCAGCAAATGACATCGTCATGACACGGGGCCACGACGGACGTATACCGCCCGATCATATCCTCCAGATTGTGAGCATTGCGAAATATCGGGTCGGTGAAGCCTGGAGCAATCCGCTGGCTTATGACAAGTCGCGGAGGCGGGGCCAACCCGCGGACAGGATTCGCACCGATGACTACCTGCCACTTAAATTATGTGACAGAACTCTGGGTGTAATGGAAGATCACGCCATGTACCTAAAGGGCTGGACTAAGACGGACGGTCGCCCATTCAATTTGATCATGACCGAGCAAGATGTTGCTCCACGACCGTACGACACACAGACAGTCCTCATGATGAATGCCCAGGAAGACGAGGTCATGCCTGAAGCGGGGCCACCCGCAGGTGCGGGGACACCCGCGGTAGACACCTCGGACGGTTCATGGCAACAAGTGGTCACACCAGTAGCAACGGTAGCATCTCCTTGGAGGCCGGATCAGCAGACATGGGTCCAGGCCCTCAACAGCTACTTGACACCAGCCGACGTCTCTGGACTGACCGATCAGCTATATCGTGCTGACCCGTGGGCAGTGCATACAGGTATCCAAGACGCACAGCAGAGGAACCTGCGCACTCCTGCGGGGCCACCAGGCGTCCTAGGACCACAACCACAACGCCCTCCGCAGCAGGCTGGAGGTGCGAGGTTTGTCCCTATGGGCGGTTCAGATGGTGGCTCGCCGTTTCGGACTCCGCCGTCTGAAACGAGCGAGAACAGCTTGTGGCAAAGACTCCAGGCGATTCGCGGGAATCCGGCGCTCGCAGCAGCACTCCAGGCGACCACTCCCTTTGGCACTCCGAGGGGTAGTGAAGGAGGAGTGGCTGCGGGGACACCCGCCGAGCGAACGCCTGCGGAGCCACCCGCACATGCGGGGCCACCCGCTGACGGACAGCAAGGTTCAGACTACGAACGTCGGGCAGCCAACTTAAGAGCACAGGCTACTTTTCTGCAGCAACAAGCTGATAGAGTGCCCAGCCTGTTGCGGAACCGCAACATAGATGTTACGAATCATGGCGACTTTCGGCCTCTCTGGAGCTGGACTTCTGAAGATGCTCCAAATGCTGATCCCACGAATCCATATCGACAGGTGTTTATTCCAGGAATAGCATCACACCCAATATATGGATGGGACAATCATGGACCAGCAGAGGCACAGGCCATGGACGCGCCGATGTACCCGGAGTACTACGCGCAGATGAATAACACTCCTATGATTGCGGGGCCACCTGCGAACGAATACACTCGGAATCTTGCCAATGAGATGTTTCGTTTGCAGTTTACACGAGCGGTCGATGCGCAGTCTATGCCGCACTACGCCTACATGCCCACGCCGACGGACCCCGAGACCGTAGTTCAGCCAGCTGGTCTCGCGGTGCCAGCCGCTATGGGCAGCATGCCAGACTACATCCGCGACGTGCACAACACGCAGCAAGCGATACTGGCATCTAGGCAGCAGGCTCGGGACAACACCAGGCTGCGCCAACAACGCGCGATCCAGAGAAGGATTGAGCGTGAGACCCAAGCGGGGACACCCGCAGACGCGGGGCCACCCGCTGAACGGCCAGATAGACGGCCGCCACCGACGCCATATCGGGAGGGCGAAACCACTTTCGAGCGCCAAGCTCGGACTCGCCCAGACGTGCCTGCTCCAGTCATTTCAGACTACAACTTCACACAGTGCCCAATCTGTATGGACAACTACGAGATGGGCACTATAGTGTGGAGACTGGCGTGTGGGCACTTCTTTCACGATATATGCTGGGATCGTGTTGCACAGCAGCACGTCCGCAATCAGCGACCAGGTGCGCCGAACGAGGCCCCCTGCGCTGTATGTCGTGGGCCGGGCATAGTTATAGCACACTTCCCGTATGCTGGACAGCGCGACGCTGAATCGGAACAAGCGCGCCAGCAGGAAAGGTACGTGGCAGATGCCCGGGAAATGCGTCGGCTACGTGAAGCAGTGGAGGCACTGGAGGCTCGAGCCGCACAATCGGCGGAGCCATCCGCACGTGCCCCAGCTGCACAGGCATACCCCTGGCCAGCGCCAGAGCAAGGCATCCAGATGCCAATCCTGCCTACGCTTCGAGCGCAGGAGCCCCCAGCTGCGGGGCCACCCGCTGAAGCGGCTCCCGCCGCCAAAGCGGGGCCACCCGCAAATGGGCCTCCAAATCCAGGTTTCCTGAGGGCAATGGAGGCCAACATCAGGCGGAGTGGCAGGAGCGGAGGCGGGACTCGAAGGCCAACTGGATCAACCAGGACCTCGCGTGTGGCAAGCCCGGTCAGCGCTAGGAGCCGGGCAAGCGCTGAGAGCGCGGAGGCAGCCCAGTTCCATACCACATTCATGATCGATACAGAGGGGCTGACCTATGCACGTGACGACACGGACACGCTGCCGCCAGGAGGTGAATGGATGTCCACACTATCTGTGAATTATTGGGTTCTTGAACAGGAACCAATTACCGTGGAGGAGCGCCGCCAATATGAGCAGATGTGGTGCACCGAGTTAACCATGAGTCAATGGGTGCATGAACAGCGCCTGTTGAAAGGTACACTCGGTTCGCAGATTACGTACCACACCAATGACCATGGGACAATGGCTCTGGCAGCGCGAAATGGGACATTCTTTCCTGACGAAGACGGTATGCCCTGCATCTCGTACATGCTAGACATTGGGTCCAATGTGAACATCATTGGATCCAATACGGCGCGAACCTTCCAGGAGATTATGGCCAGGTACAATCACAGACCTGCCATATGCACCCTGAGCAAGACCCTCTACATCAATGGTGTTGGTGAGGGCGCTGCGATATGTCGGAAGATGGGCAACTTCAAGATCGGGGTACAATATGCCAATGAGGCAAGCCCCCGTATCGAGGAGTATGCCTCCAACATCGCAGAAGGCTCGGGTGCCAATCTCCCGGCCATCTGGGGCCTAGGAGCCATGGAAGCACGTGACACGATCATCGTGCTGAAGCCAGGCTACCAGAAGGTTATCTTCCCCAGCGGTGACTACACCCTGAAGCTGGGAAGAGGCGCCAAGGTCCTGAAGGCGAAGAAAACTCCCTCGGGACATCTCGCGATTCCCTGCGGTTTGTATGACGGGGCTAAAAGCCAGACGGTCACGAACACCTTCACAATCCGCAGCAGTCGAGATGGCTATACCGAGACGGAGAACGAAGAGGACCCCGTCAGTGCGGGGCCACCCGCCGGAGCAAGTGCGGGGCCACCCGCCGAAGCCACAGCGGGGCAACCCGCGACGGGACAGTCCATGACCGTCACGACCGATACGTACATTGTCGAGCCGTACCTCGACAAGCAGCTCCTGGAAGACACGACCCGTTTGATCGTGGACAGGACGCTGAACAGCTGGTGGGAGGGCCAACAGTGTCCCGAAGGGACCTGGCCACATATGAAGGATGCCCTGAAGTCTAAGATATTCTGGGCAGTCCAGGAGGCGGTGAATAAATGGACGCCTGAGAACCAAGCGGGGCCACCCGCGTCACCGCCACCACCACCAAGCCACACGGGCGGAGGTTCGTCGGACTCTGCGGGGCCAACCCGCGTGGAGATCGTGAGCGTAGCCACACCAGCGCCTCCTGCGGAGCCATCCGCTAACAGCATGCCTCCGAGTCAGACGGCAACGTGGTCACACGACCGCCGCTGACGGGGGCAGGCGGGCGCGCCGGCGGCGCTCGCTTGCGAAGAGAAGCCGAATACCGGCCTCCTCGCTACATACGTTGGCCGCGCTGAGGCCCGAGAGGAAAAATATCATTCAAAATGTCTTGTCATCGAAGATATTCGCACAGCTTGCGCTGAACTCCGAACCCGTGGATATATATGCGACCGGATTACCCATAATGAGGTAATGACTTCAACTGGAACACAGTATTTGGGAAATTTGTTGGCAGGAGACTACAATATGTTGTGGGTGGCCACACCCTCTGATTGGTACGTTCGTACTCCAGGAAAGAGGGCGGGACCACATTATCAACGTATACAAAATCTCCTGATCAAAGCGCGTGCTCTGAGAATGCAGATTGTTATCCTGGGGCCACCGGGGTATTTCTGGAAACAGGGTCCGATCAAAGATGTTATCGAAGATTTGAAGCTAAGCATTATACGAATGAGACTCTGTCATTTCGGTATCAAGTTTGACCGATCCAGTAAATATCCCAGTGGTGCTTATATGCAAGTTGCTACATCTTGTCCTCATATACCGATAAACTTATGGAAATGTACTTGTGGCTCACACAAGGAGCATGATTTGGATTGGTATGGCCAAGATCAGCAACGTGCCGAGTTTCGGCATAAAACTTTGGCTATCATTATTGCACGTTTCCTTGATCAACTCGATAAAGCCAACATGATCAGGAATGAGCGGAGTGCGGTACACCTCAGTGCGTGTACTCGCGTTGACAAAAAGGTAAGACACTACGTCCAATGTCCACAAAAGGGCCCTCAATGGGACCATGTTGTTCGTAGAGTCACGACCGACCTGGACACGAACAAGATCGTTCAAGATATCAGAATCCAGGAACAGCCAACTGGGTACAATTATGTAGCCCCATTACCTGATGGGGTTACAAACATTAGTACTCGGCTATACTGGGAGCCTCCGGCTCCAGTTCTTCATGGCGACGGTGAGTCGCGAAGGCCACGCCCAAAGCGTGTGACGATCGTCGATGACGATCGATCTCCTCCCCCTTCGATTGAGCGTTGCCAAACGCGACCCACCAACAACTTTCCTGAAATTCCGCCATTTCCTGACTTAACAGCGGATTCCTCCGCAGCGGATCTCTCCGCGGAAACTGCGTTGCCCACTGATGCCAGGATAAAACAGAAAGAAAAGCAGAAAGCTGACAAAGAGGCCGGCATCAAACCGAAGAAAATCCCGAAGAAAGTGGAAGACGGTAACGACGACTGTGGAGAGGACCTCAAAGGGCTTGACTGCTCCACATATTTCAACGACGTTCCTCTTGACGACTCGGACTCGGACAGCGAATCAGAGGACATCTTCATGATGTTACCGGCGGGGCAACCCGCTGACTCACATGCTGATGTCTTCTCGATGGTCCAGTCGTTATGCTACGGCAGAAACAATCAAGTGGACATGCTTGAATTATGTGGGGGCAAGGGTGGTATATCCATATTAGCCTTCAAGAGGGGACTCTCGTCAGGCGGGAACCTTGACAAGATATCTATGGTTGACCTTGGAAACTCGGAAGTACAAAGAGCAGTCCTCCACTACCTCAAGACTTGCTTTGTCAAGATCACGATTCTGCAGCCAAGCTGCAGAACTACTGGACTTCCTTCCTATTTCAATGCACAGGTCAATCATGATACGTGGCTTAAACACCACAAAGAGGACCTGCCTCATATCACGTTCTGTGGAACAGTCGCTCTATTACAAGACGACCTAAGACGTTTCTTTCTCAGGGAACAACCAATGGGCACGTGGGTGGATGAGATCCAGCCATGGAAGGAACTGGCACAACGCAAGGTCACTTGCCAAACGATTATTGATCAGTGCACGACTGGTCTCAAAGATTCATTTGGACAATACATCCGCAAGCCAACACAGATGATGGCAAACAAAGAAGAGTTGTTGGCACCTTTCAGAGGCAAGCGTTGTCCAGGTAATCATGTGCACGCCAATGCTTGCAACAAAGAACTAGCAAGGGCGGCACAGTATACCTACAGAATGCAGTCACTGATCGTTGATGCGGTGCAAATCGCCAAAGATCTGTTTGCTTACGGTCGCGATCCATTCGCGAATCGCGAACGCAGCTATGCGTTCGTAACAAACAGTGCTGGCTACGACTTGGACGACCCAACAATCCGGAGACACCCAAACGGAGAAATCTGGCGACCACCACCTGGCGGTCTTGGGTGCCATGGCTGTGTGGACAACAACTACAAGCAATCACCAAAGCACAGCAGGGATCCGAAGATGTGTCGGTGGTATGATGTTGAACCATACTACTGGGACTGTCCAAGCTGTAAGAAGGAATATCAGAAGAGTAATCCTCACCACACCAAGATATCTGGCCAATGCAGATTCGCCGAAAAATGGAAGCTGCCAGATAACTTTGGTCAGCCGCGCCCGGCGGGGCAAGCCGCTCCTGCGGCGCCAGCCGCGGAAGCGGCTCCAGCCGCAGAAGCGGCGCCAGCCGCAAAAGCGGCGCCGGCCGCGAGAGCGCGCATACGCGCGCCTAGGCCGCCACGGCCTGGTGAGGGCGATCCAACCGCAGGCGCCAGCAGCCATGACATCACCAGAGCCGAAGGGGCTAATGGTGGCAACACTGGCGCTGGCAGCTCTGACGATCACCGTAGACTGCCACAAGTTGCAGCAAGGCGCGGACGCATGGAGGGAGGAGATCCTCCACCACCGCCGCAGCCTCAAGCAGAGCCGAGGCCAAGGCCAAGGCTCCCTGATTGGACTCGCTTCGACGTTCAGCTCAGCCTCCAAAACCTGCGCAGCTTTGACCCAGCTGTAGTGCAGCGAGAACTCCGCAAACTCCACTTGAGATGGTTTCATGCCAAGGAGCCAAAAATGCGGATGATTCTAACCAAGGTTGGTCTGGGTGAAACCCGTTTGAGTCTGATCAAAGGCATTTGCGACTCGTGTAGAGAATGTCGAGCCTGGGACAAACCAGGCAACACGGTGATGCCTTCTGTGTCACTGCCAGGACGTTTCAACGAGGAAGTCGAATGTGATCTTTTCTTTTACAAACAGGAACATATTGTTTTTCACATCATCGACCGTTGTATTCGCTGGGCAGCTGGCACAGAGATTCCTGATAAGACCATGCATACTGTTCTCGATGCCTATCACACAACTTGGATGCAACATGGCCCTGCTAAAATCTTATACTCCGATGGGGAAGGAGCACTGAATAACGATACAGCAAAGGCCATCCTTAAGGCTAAGGGAACAGAGCTTCGTATCCGAGCGCGTGGCCAACACGCCACGACTATCGAAGCTAGGAACGGCATCCTGCGACACCTCATACACGTGATGGGAGAAGAATTGAATAGATTAAATATTCCTCTGAATTTCACTCGTCTTTTACATGAAGCCTTGTTTGCCAGCAACGCATTTACCTTCTACAATGAAGTGTCTCCGTACAATGCGCTGTATGGCAGACAACCAGCTATGCTTCCCGATTTCCCTGTCTTGGATCATGATCAGTCCGCTGAATCATCAGATCACTCAAGGGAGGAAACAATCAGGAGGGTCAGTCTGGAGGCAATCACGCAGGCCACTGCGGTTGCCAAGACGAACAGGGCTCTCCGTACGAAGACTACTGCTACGGGTGAATTTCACTACAAAGAGGGAGATCTCGTGGACTATCATCGCCCGACCACCACGAAAGACGACTGGGGTGAATGGAGTGGTCCATACCCGGTCATCCGCAACGAACCTGACCGAGGCCAGGTCATCGTGAAGGTCGGTAGTCGCGAGGTGCGAGTACAGTATCCTGACACACGACACACGCTGTACATCGAAGCACTTATGGTCCGCGAGATAGGATCGGACAATACGGCCCTTCGGACAGTATTGGCCTTTATTGCCGGTCTGCCAGCGGGGAAACCCGCCATGACTTTCGGATATCTACCAGCGAAACAGGGTCGGCTGCAGATGACTGCTGCGAGCCGACTTTCGCCTAAGGTGCACTTGGCTCTTCAGTACCTCATACGCAACTACTTTCGTATTGAAAACGTTGTTGCTGTACGACTTGCCAAGAGCCTGACGAAGTTGCCTGCTGCACCCTATGCAGACAGCTGTACACTAGTGCACTATGATAATGATGTGACCCCTGGTTTTCATTACTATGAAGCTGATGGCACTGCCTTGAACATCTACGACATCACAGGATCTACACACTCACGCATCATCCAGTGTCTTAAATCCAGGAAGCCGCCTGCTGGATTTGACCGAGACCTCACTAAGTTTGAGGAACTCGCTGATGGTCCACCACCAAGCGAGTCACCTCCAGCAGCTGCTCCTGAGCAGCCTCCTGCGGAGAACGATGGTCGGCTCCCGACCATCATAGAGGAAACAGAAGAAGATCTGGATGCTTTTGTCTTGAAGTCGTGGTATGCTGAACTGATGGATGACAGAACACTCCTTGAAGCTGACACAGAAGAAGTCATGCATACAGTTCCCACATACATGACAGACACACAGTGTGTGTTAGTCTCTACGACCTGTGAAGATGTGCAAGGCCACTTGCCGGAGCGGGGTCACCCGCCAGGATACGACATGGACACTTCTTACTACGTTCCTTTATGCTCCACGGATCCGGATAGCAAATATGATCTGGACTCCGATGAGCACGGGAAGTACATCGAGCTCTGCTTCACAGCAGACATGTCCAAAGTCGTCCTGTCCGAGCAGCAACACCGATTGTTGGATGACAGCAGCGTCACAACTATGCGAGTATACGTTAGTGCTGCCCCCAAACGTGCCGCGGTCGTCAAGGAAGACGATCTACTCACGAAGGCCGACATCCAAGCAAATCCGGTCAAAGTTTCCAAAGCCCTTTACACAGAATTGAAGACTTGGCTTGACAATAAATGCTTTCAGATGACTGACTTGAGCAAAGCGTCTAATATCATGACTTCACGCTACGTATACAAATGGAAGTTTGTCAAGAACGAAAAGGGCGAAATGGAAAGGACGATCAGGTTGCGCTTGGTACTCCGTGGCTTCATGGACCTTGAAGCCTTTGATGTCGAAACCTTCTCTGGCACGGCAAGGAGGTCAAGCCAGAGACTGCTCGCAAGTTCTGCTGCATGCAACAAAGCTTGGATCATCGCTTCCCTGGACATCAACATGGCTTTCTTGAAGGGACTGACCTATAGCGAGCTCGCCGCGGCAACGGGCGAGAAAGAGCGTGTGGTGTGCTTCACACTACCTCCTGGGTCAGCAGCTGTCCTTCGCACACTGCCAGGCTTTGAGTCATATGACGAATCAAAGCATTGTCTTCGGTGTCTGAAGCCGGGGACGGGCACGAAGGATGCTCCCAGGGCATTCTCGCTGAAGCTCAGGTCCATCACTAGGAGCTTTGGGCTACAGCCTACTTCATACGACGAAGAGTTCGAGATGAGCTCAAACCTCTTGACAGCCAAGCACGTTGATGACATCAATATGACTGGGAAGGAAGAGGCTATTGACAAGTATGTCAAGTGTGTTGAAGATACGTTTGGGAAGTGCAAACTGAACAAGCACACATACACAAACTGTGCCGTTCGGTATAACAAGACCGATGATGGGAGCGTCACTCTTGATCAGGACGAATACATCAAGCAGCTTCGTCCTATCACACATCCAGAACTCACAGGAGCTGATCCTGAGAGCAAAGCGACAAAGACGATTTCTGATATGTTCGTCAGTCTCCGTGGCGCTCTAGCCTATGCGCTGATCACGCAGGTATGGCTGATGGTCTATGTTGTCTCACTACAACGTATCCAGGAACCGACAAACATCCAGGTACGACGACTAAACGCGGTTACCAGGAAACTACAGGCAGGTCCGAAGAAGATCGTGTATCAAGCTATGACCCCAACAGGAGAAGTCGACCTGCATAGCGATTCTGGCTATCGCCGTCTCAATGGAGATGAAGACGACGAAGTCAAAGGCTATGGTATCCGCGGGGCTAACCTGCTGAGGCGTGGCCACACGCAAGCGGGGAAACCCGTCGTGCACCTGGTGGACGCATACTGCAAGTCTCATCGACTGCAGGTGCGTTCGAGCTACTCTGCGGAAACACTGGCAGCAGCCCACAACTTGGAAGACTGCTACCCGACCATTGTAACGCTCCACGAGCTACACTCGGGACCATTGACCCCCACACAGTTAAAGAACATATTGGAAATGGGTGGTCTATGTATCAAAGTCACTCTGACTATTGATGCCGAGTCTGTCTTCAAGTCTTTGTCTAGCAAAGATCTGAAGAAGCCCACAGAATGTACTCTGCTTGGGCACATTAGCTGGATCCGCCAGATGATGGAGCGCGGAATCGTTGAAAGCGTTCAATGGTGTGACACGCGGGATATGACTGCCGATGGTCATACCAAAGGTAGTATTGACCGCGCGTTGCTCCTACAAGTAATGGCCGGCCAGCAATCCTTCAAGCACGAGCTGAAGAAACATGCACCGTATAGGGCGGGCAGGTCGTCTCAGGACGGCCCTGCCTCCCGAGCTAGCGGGGAAACCCGCGGGCAGGTGCGCTCTAGTAGCGAGGAAACTCGCCGGTAGCGAGGCTACTCGCGCGCCCTTGCCTTGTAGGCAGCCGCTGCTGCTTAGCACTGTTTTTTCCGCATAATGTAGAAGTGCGGTGCCTGCTCGTCTCCTCCCCCTCCGACTTTAAACGGAGAAGGTTAAAGGCGAGGTATAAATCGAGCATGTACCGCTGCCGTGCCTGGCTCAAGCCGGGCCCGGCCAAATATGTGATTGTGCCTCACCGAGGCGCACGACTTGTATCTGAGATCGGAAAATACCTTTTCCATTGACGATGCCCATCCTATCCTTTACTCCAGATCCCATGCTTCGTCTTGCTCTCCTGCTCATGCGATATGAGCCAAAGCCTGGGATATGGGAACGCCTAAGGCGTAATATATACCTAAGCTTACCAGTGCGTTTTCGACTGGATGGGCGTCTGCTTGCGAATTTGTCTAGGGGGCAGGGATGCAGGTCCCGGCTTCGTGGTGAGATTTTTGAAATTTGCAGATTTAGATTTTCACAGATGGGGGCACGTTGCCCGACATGATGTCTGCTCGAAAGTCAGCGCGTATTTGCGCAATTGATTTTCAAGAGTGGTCGCGTTGGTTATGACAGCGCCAATGTGCTCATGTTGGCAGTGGTCGAGACAGCGCAACTCCCTACTTTGCGCGCTTGGATGGATGATGGAGGAGGATCGCGCGAGGATGTTGTGGGAGGCGGCCGCATAATAATCATGTTCTGTAGAAGCAGCGACCGTCGCTTTCTCGCCGCCATAAATTTCCCATCCACGCGATGGTTGCGACTATAACACGCGCGCGCCCAGCGCCTCCAGCGGCCCGGGGACTTCCCAGGCCCGCGATGCGACGAGCATCTCGATGCAGGAGTGCCTCATTCCCACAGATCCATTTGCACTGAAATTTCTTGGTCGCGCGATGACATGAAAATGTTGCCATGACAAGCTTTTGCGCGCTCGTTGAGTTTGTACAACGCTCGTTCAATTTGAACAGCGCTCGTTCAATTTGAACAGCGCTCGTTCAATTCCGCATGGCGTTGAACAACGCTCGTTCAATTTTGAGGCACGCTTGATCGGCGGTGTGATCGCTGAGTGGCCGAGGCGCATCATGGCCCGCGCATGCGCGCGCGGTGAAGCGCGCTTGCTCACCTGTCCATGGTGACCCCGTCGGGAACTTCAAATAGGCCGCGAAACGTGGGATGGGTGTGCCCACATGCATGAGGTGCCGCCATGCATATCGAGCATTCGATCGGTGGTCCGAGTTCCCTCAGGGCCACGACACGTGTAAGGGTTGTGCCGAAAGAGATGCGGTTCCGCCACGCGAACGCAACCACAGGGGCCGTGTGAGGGGCGTGCCATGGGTGCGGTGCCGCCATGCGCGCGCAGCCATGGGGGTCTGCGGTCCGCAGCTGCGGACGACGTCCGACTGATAAACGTACGTATTTTTGTGTATACACAACGTGTGAACACACACGCACACATATATATATATATATGTGTGTATGTATATATCATTATGCGTGTAGAATCATCCTGCGATGCCCCCCTGATTAATTGTTCGACTTTCGTGTCAGGTGGGAACAGGAAAGAGTGACCCCCCTCGGATCCGTGAGGGCGGGGGTCAATGCCCCCGCCTGGATCCGCCCTTCACCTCCTCCACCTCTGCTGCCTCAGCTTGCGCGTGCCGCGGGCTCCAGGCCCGCGCCGCGGGCTCCAGGCCCGCGCGGGCCGTGCGCGGCCAGATCATGGCGATGGGGATGCGACCCACGGCGGCGGTGGGCTCCACGTTGCTGAGCCAGGACGGCAGGGGGCTCGTGCTTGTTATTTCTGCCGCTCTCGCCCTGAGCTCCACGCGCACACACGCGCACGCGCGCACACACACACACACACACTCGCACACACACACACACACACACACACGCACACACACACACACACACACTCACACACACACACACAAACACGCACAAACACACGCACACACACACACACACACTCGCACACCAGCATGATCTATATATATATATGTAAATATGTATACACATACACGTTGTCCCACACATATACGGTTCCAAGGCGGGCTTGCCCCGTTATATCATAGCGTGCGCGAGCGTGCCCTATGATCATCTTCCGTCTCAGCGTTGCTCCCGCTCTTCATCTCTATCCCCCCCCCGGCCTTCTGCTCGTCCTCATCGCCTTCCCCTGCTACCACTTCTGCTCCTCTTTGGCTTCCCTCCATCAAAATATGGGGCAGGGGCAGGCCCTGCTGAGCGCCATGAATACCGCTGCGCCGACGATCGTCGGCGGGCGGGGGAAAGGGAGGATGAAGAGGCTGAAGAGTAGGAAACGGAGGATGATGAAGGAGATGAGGGGTGTCAGTGAGAAGGAGAAGGCAAAGGGCGAGGAGGAGGAGGACAAGGATGCAGAGGAGATGGGGGCGCAGGGCGATGAGGATGGCAGCGCGGATGGCAGGGGAGGCTTCGAGATCCCCGATTTCAGCAAGTACAACATCCAGTATTGCAGCAGGCCCAACGTGAAGATGATTAAGGAACAGGCGGGAGCTCTGCGTGGGATGATTAGGATGAGGATGGGGATGAGGATGAGGCTGATTGAGATCCGAATCTGGCGGAGAAGGAAGCGGTGAAGGAAATGCAGGAGGCGCGTGTGGAAGTGCAAAAGGATGATGAGTAAGAGGAGGAGAATGGAGAGGAGGAGGGACGTGCTGATGAAGGGGATGATGATGATGCTCGTGATGATGATTATTATGATGATGAGTGTGATGATGATGATGATGATGATGATGATGATGATGAGCAGGATGCTGATCAGGATGACCAGGATGAGGATGATGATGATGATGGAGGAGGAGATCCCACGGCGCAGGAGGACTCGGTGACACGGTATGCAGGATAAGCATGTTTGAGAGGAGGAGGGCGAGGAGGATGAGGAGCATGAAGAGGATGATCAGGAGGAAAAGGGTGGTGACAAAGAGGATGCTGCTGAGGAGGGTGAGGAGGATCAGGAGGAAGTGGATCAGGAGGATGCTGAGGATAAGGAGGATGAGGGTGAGGATGAGGAACTCGATGAGGATGAGCGCACACAGCGTTGACAATGGGCTTGGGATGGGAGGAGTGGGCACCTCTATGCGAAGAGCTGCAGATCCTTGGCAGAGGACTGCGGTACAGTCAAAGTACGATGGAGGCTGCGCTTGTCCTGACCCTGTCTCGTGTGCATTTGTTTCGTCGTGGGATAACGTGTGGTTGTCATGATACAATGGTGAGGGTATCTGCGACGTATCTTGAATCAGGTTCGCATTCATCTTGAGCCCCGCAGGTCGCATACATCTTGAAATAGAGTCGCGTTCATCTTGAGTTGTCTTGACTTCGGTTCGCATTCGTATACTGAATTAGGTTCGCACTCATCTTGGCGTGGCTTGACTAAGGTTTGCACTCATCTTGATTTGTAGTGGAGTAAGTTCGCACTCCTCTTGACGCGTCTTGTCCGCAGGCTGGCTGGTCGGCAGCATTCGAGAGCACATACATCGAGACCTTCAAGAACAAACACCACGGGAAGCCGACCAAGAGCGTGATCGCTGGCATGCGGTGACCTCCTGAACGGCACGGGGATGGGACCTCGAGGGAATGCGGGGTAGAGGGAACAATGGAGGAAATAGAGAGCAGGTAACGGAGGGGGGAACGGCAGGGTGGGGTGGGGCAGGGGGCCCTCTGGCAACGGCACGACCACCAGGCCGAGGAGGAGAAGGAGGAGATGGAGGGAGAAGGAGGAGTAGGAAAAGGGAGGAGAAGGAGGCAGGAAGACTCACAGTGTGGGCGCAGAAGCTGGCACGGACCATGAGGAGGAGGGGGAGAAGGAGGAGGAGGACGAGGAGGAGGAGGAGGGGCAGGATGAGGAGGAGGAGGATGAGGAGAAGGAGGAGAGTAATGAAGAAGAAGAGGAGGGAGGAGGAGGAGGAGGAGGAAGAGGTAGTGCCATCGGTAGCTTCGATAGCGTTGCCCGCCCTGTCCCGCTAGGTACGTGCAGAGCAGGTCCATCAGGAAAATCTTCAAGCACTGGCAGGTGGCCTTCAAGAAGGGCTGCGACGAGGACGTCGCCTCATTCCTCTTTGTCCCCCCCCCCCCCCTCCTCCTCGGGTCACCCGATCGAGGCCATTGATCTCCATGCCCGCCTCGTTAGCATATCCAACGTGCGCCCAAGAGGTGGGCGACACCCTCGACTTGTTGGATAGGCTAGACGCGGCGGACATTGAGATATTCGCCCGCAAGTTCGACGAAGCCTGCGACGCAGCGGGCCTCCCCTCTGACGTGAACCCCGCGTATAACCTGGAGGAGGGTAAGGGGGAGGAGGAAGGAACGGAGGGTGATGAGGGTGATGAGCAGGAGGGCGAGGGGGAGGAGGAACGAGTACGACATGGTAGGCACACCCGCGCATGTTTGTATGCATGAGTGTATGTATGTATGTATATATATACATATATAGATGCATATATATATATATAGATATGTGTGCGCATGCGTCGGTTGTAGATACAGGCATGCGTGAATGAAATGCGACTTGCAGCGATGCGTTCTGCAGCTTGCTGCGTTGCCATGTGATGTGCTGCCTGGTGCATGCTGCTGTGATGCATGTTGCAGTATGATGTGGTGCCGTCTGCAGTGTTGCAGTCTGTTGCGCTGCATGCTGCACTTTTGCTACGTTGCACTTCGCAGGAGTGCGAGTCGGCCCAGCTGCACGCGATGGAGGTTGACAGCGACCACGACTGCGAGAGCTATTTTACCAGTATGCGCGAGAAGGTCGAGCAAGGGAACGCCAGTGGCATCGGGGCCAAGGTCCTGGATGGCAGGGGGGATGATGCACTCCTCAGCGTCCTCGCCCGCCATATCCTCACTCTGCCCGCCCTCGTCTCCCCCTCATCCTCCTCCATCCTCATCCTCCCCTCACCTCCCCATCATCCTCCTCCGTCTCCCCCTCATCCTCCTCCATCCTCCTCCATCCTCCTCCATCCTCCTCCATCCTCCTCCATCCTCCTCCTCCTCCTCCTCCTCCGCCTCCTCCTCCTCCTCATCCTCGTCCTCCTCCTCCTCCTCCTACTCCTCTCCCTCCTCCTCCTCCTCCTCCTCCTCCCCCCCCCATCCCCCATCATTTCACCCTGATCCCCCCCGTCCCTCCCCTCCGATCCCCCCCCCGTCCTGTCTCTCCTCCCCCGCCTTCCTCCTCCCCCCCCCCCACTCTTCCCTCCCTCACATGAGCTGCGGGGTTGATGAGTCCGGGCGTTGACTGCTTACCAGCATTCGGAGTGCTGTGAGATCGGGGAGGGATATGATAGCGAGCGCGAGACCTATAGGCCTCGCACTCGCTATCATATGCCAGCCATGGTATTCTGCGTTCTGCTACTCGAAAGACGAACAGCTGGAGGTAGGCAGTATATGGTGGGGGTGATGGCGATGATGGTGACGATGATGATGCTGCTGATGATGATGATGAGGGGGAGGAGGAGGAGGAGGAGGAGGAGGAGGAGGGGGAGGACGTGGAGGAGATTGATCGATGCACGGAGGAGCAGCATCAGCAGAGCGGGATGGGCATACATCGGAATGGGAGTCCACAGGTCGATGAAGAGAAAGATGTGGACAGCCCGCCAGCGCCTCGCTGGAAAAGGAACGTAGTCGACGATGGCCAGCCATCAGGATCAGTGGCACAGGCGGGCCTCAAGATGGCCAGGATGAAGGATCATTTTTTTGCTAAGTCGATGATCGGCTCGGAATCCAAGGAAGTCAAAAAGAGCCACATCAAGAAGGAGAAGAAAAGCAAAAAGGGCAAACGAACTAGAGGACAGGCCGCGCCTGTGGGCAGCCCTGCGGCTGCCAAGGCTGGCAGCGCTGCGGCGACGAAGGCGATGACGGGCAGCCCTGCTGCGATGACGGGCAGCCCTGCGACTGCCAAGGCTGGCAGCGCTGCGGCGCCCAAGGCGATGACGGGCAGCCCTGCGACCGCCAAGGCTGGCAGCGCTGCGGCGGCTACGACGGGCAGCCCTGCTGTCAAGAAGAGGCCCGCGGCGGCGCCGCTGGCTGCCGCGCAGAAGAGGCCAGCCGCAGCGCCCAGGGCCGAGGAGCCAGAGGCCGAGGAGCCACAGGTCGAGGAGCCAGAGGCCGAGGAGCCAGAGGCCGAGGAGCCAGAGGCCGAGGAGCCAGAGGCCGATCAGGAGCGGTCGGCCGCCCTCGAGGCGGAGGAGGAGGACTTGGGCCCAGGCCCATCCGACGCCGACGAGGGCTGCGAGGACGATCATGAGGAGGAGGCTGAAGGCGACGCCGACGGCGAGGGAGAGGAGAGCGAGGAGGAGCAGGAGGCGCCCGACCCTGCGGGCGGCGAGGACGGTGGCGATGTGACGATCCACATCGACGATGACGAGGCTGCCCCAGACGGCGAAGAGGAGGCCCCCGCGACGCAGGTCGACGGCGAGGAGGCTCCCGCGACGCAGGCCGACGGCGCCGAGGAGGCTCCCGCGACGCAGGTCGACTTCGAGGAGGCTCCCGCGACGCAGGTCGGCGGCGAGGAGGGCCCCGCGACGCAGGTCGGCGAGGGCGAGGCTGAGGGGGCCAAGGAGGCTGCGGAGGAGCCCGAGGAGGCGGGAGCCCCGAAGCTGCCCCAGGGTGCGTTTCGGGGCAAGACTTCGGATGGTGGGCTCTGGTTCTTCGTGAAGCTTGCGCGTCGGGAGTCGGAGAAGATCTCGAGCCTCAAGTTCAAGATCATCGGAGGCGGCGATGATGGGGCCTGGACCCAGAGGATTCAGGTGTCCGATGCGCTGTGGATGAAAGAGCACGCCGTCGCGACCGAGGACGAGGCAAAGCAGCGCAGCGAGACGCTCATGCAGGACGCCACCCTGCGCTCTCTCTGGGGGGGGAATGTGAAAGGAAAAAAGTGGGGGAGGGAAGGGGGGATACGGAGACAAGGGGGTCGGCAGGAGGGATATAGGAGGAGTGAGTGCAGTAACGCGGGGTGTCCTTAGAAGCATTGGCATCTCTGTTCATATACGTGATGGTGGTGTCTCTCCCCCTCTCCTCCGCGTGCTCCCCCTCCGAGGAGATAGCAGCGAAATTGTGAGAGAGTGGACTGCAAGCTCGAATTGCTCGCTTGGCAGCTGAATGCGCTTATTTTGCTGATCTGCCACTATGAAATACAAGGGGCAACTGGAAATTTGAATGGGGACATACCTCGACATATGCATTAACCTGCATACACGCATATGTATATATATATATGTATATGTATATATATATATATACATATATCTATACACAGATGCATGTATACGTATACACGTACGTACGTGAGTGCAGTTACACGTCCAAGCTGGTCTGCATCTCTCTCCCTCCCCCCCTCTCTCTGTCTGCGTCGTCCTCCCAACCTCGCCCGCCAGGAGGTCATGGCGAAGGTCGTCCGCGAGGGCATCACGGGTAAGCAGGCGCTCAAGAAGCTCCGCGATGAGATGATCGCAAACATGTGATGGCGACGGTCCCCCACGGGGCGGGCATGCAGGGACGGGGAGTCGGCATCGATCGATTTGCGTCGTCGTCGTCGCCGTCGTTTGTCGTCGTCGTCGGCGTCTGTCGTCGTCGTCGTCGTCGTCGTCGTCGTCGTGATCGTCGTCATCGTCGCCGTCGTTGTCGCCGTCGCGGCCTCGTCGCCGTCGTCGTCGTCGGAGGTGGGATGTAAGAACTGTTCGGTTGAACTGGCCTGTGGGCCGTCGTCGTCGTCGTCGTCGTCGTCGTCGTCGTCGTCATGGAGGTTACGCGCACCCAGCTTTGAGAGTCGATATTGCACGCACGCTATCCTAAACTCGTTGCATTACTTACCCCCTTGGCAATCACGGCGCAGGGATGCATGCAACACATCGTTCGCATACCGCACGCGCAACCCTCAAATATAGAAGCCTCCTTGCACTTACATGCATCTACGTAGACGTAAACCTACACATACATACATCGGCACAGACATACGCCTACACATAGACACACCTACACATGAACACGGATGGCTTGCGAGCGGCTGTTCTTGTATTTGGCGAGATATCTAAAGGGTGCTCTGGTAATCCCACAGGCCGCATCACTCATGTAGTTTTGCTTGTTCATTGCGTCCTCCCCGCTCCCCCTCTGTAGCTGGAATCATCCAGTGAACGTTGGCATCCTCTCCTCTTGAAGGGGGGGCGATCGAGAGCCAGGATGAGTTACTACCTTCGGCCCGCGCGCTGGGTATTTACAGCGGTATACTGCCCGCGCACTCGGGGGGGCGGGGAGGGCCCTCTTGTGCAGATGGAACACAGCTATAGCTGTGTTCGCGAGTGCTGGAGATGTTAGCGTGCGCGCGTGCGCCACCTGTGCACAGGTGACGCACGGTGTCCTGGACATGATGTCGCGAGTTCCAGGGTTCGAGTGTCAGGATTCGAATGCGAGCTCCAGGATTCGAATGCGATGTCGATCGAAGAGACGGATTGTGTATAGAACGGCACTCTTGCACGTGGCGGGGCGCGCCCGTCACCCTTCTCGGTTCAGCGTGGAAGAAATGAGAGCTGAGTTCGTGCGCCATGCGAGGCAGCGTTTGGATGCACGGGGCTTGGATGAGGAGGGCGTCTATATGGGCACCACACTGGTTAGAGGGAGAGTGGCACGGAGTGAAAATGAGGGAGAGGAGGGAAAGGAGGGGCACAGGGATGGAGGAGCGGGGAGGGAATCAGAGTGACAGAGCAGGGCTGACGTGAGTGTGGGAACGCGTCACTTGTGATGCTTCTTTGTCCAATGCGAGGGCGGTCTGGTGTATAACGGTTCGACGCTCATGTATTGGAGATTCGACAGTCATGTGCTGGTGTATGAAAGTTCGACACTCATGTATTGGAGATTCGACAGTCATGTGCTGCTGTATGAAGAGTCGACATTGATGTATTGGAGGTTCGCCATGCGTTGGAGATGGGGTTGTGCTCAGCCTCTTTACGATCAAGCGGGTTCGAAGTGTTTGCAGACCCCGCCTTAACTTGGACGAGCAGCTGTATCGAGTTAGAGTGACGTGGGGGGGTGGTGCGGGCAGCAGCTCTGGCTAGAGATTTCATGTGCGAATATTCGGATCGAGGGTGGTGCCGAATGCGTTGCATCACAACCCTGGCGAATGTTTGGACCGTGGATGGTGCCGAATGCGTTGCACTACACGTGTTCCTTCGTATGCGGAGTTCGATGTTTCGAGTGAGATCAGGGGCGGTGCGAGCATCATCTGCATCGCTGCCCTGGTGATTGTTTGGGTCGAGGTGTCGAATGCGTTGCGCTGCGAATATGCCTTGGCATGTGGAGCACTGTGTTTAAAATGAATATGTATGTAAACGTGTATACACAGACGCCGACGTCTGCAAATGCTACACCTGGATCCACTTGTCTAGGTGCAGTCACACGAACTATATACGCATGCATGCACTAGCTGTGTGCACACAAGCATACATACGTATAAAGCTGTGCGCACAAATGCATGCAGTACACACAAACCTTAGCAGACACACAGACATGCACACATACACGCACGCATAGACGTACATATCCATGCGTAGACACGTGTTCATGTACATGCATACGTACACACGTGCACATACGGCGACCCGTCTGCAGGCCATGGCCAGGGCGACGACGACGACGGCGGCGACGGCGACGACGGCGACGACGACGACGAGACGACGGCGACGACCACGACGAGACTAGGTGTGCGCACACAAACATGCATACGTATAAGCTCTGCACACACGTGCATGCATATGCACTAAGTACGGGTACATATACACATGCAGAAACACATACATGCACACAGACATGCAAGCATATACGTGCACGTCCATGCGTGCACGCATGTTCATGTACATGAACGCATACATGCGCACATGCATACGTGCACGCATACATATGCGCAGCCATACAAGCTACACTCGTGTGTGTATACGTACACACATACACCCATACATACACGCACGAAGTATCTGTACACATGCGTGCACACGTATATAGTAAGTAGACGTTCGTATCTAAGCACGCACTTGTACGTCCCTGCGCACGTGTATATGGCATGTACACATGTACAAATATTCACATTCATAAGCGTATCTCTCTCACCCGCGCTCTCCCCCTCTCTGCTCCCTCTGCTCCCTCGTGCCTCCCCTACCCTCTCTCTCTCTCTCTGATCTCGCGTTCGCCCTACCCCCTCTACTCTCGCATCGCGCCACTCCGTCTATTATCCTCCCCCCCCATACTCCCCCTACTCCCTCTGCTCCCCCCTGCCTGCGCCCCCGCCACCTCCTGGCCTTCCCCCGCGCCTGCCCAGCAGGCCTACGCGGGCAACGTGGAGTGCAGCTTGCGGCTGCTGGCTGGCGGACACGCAGGGGACGCCGCTTTTTTTCTACACAACTACACTCATTACTGGGCACACTGGGCTGGGGAGCGCCCACGCGTTCTTTGGGGGGGGCGGCGCGCCGTCGCCGCCGTCGCCGCGCCATTTGCTGACGACGCATTTCGAAACCCATGGCCCCGCTGTCGCATTTAAGTGCAGCGGGGCCATGGGATCGAAGTGCATCGTCGGCAAGTGATAGCGGTGACGGCGGCGCGTCGGTCGCGCCCCAGAGAACGCGGGGGTGCTTGCGCCAGCCTGCAGTCACTCGGCGTGTCGCATCGTCGCCGCCACTTCGTTCGTCGCGCGTCGCGTCATGTCGTTTCACGTCGTTTCACGTCTTCGTGTCGTTTCACGTCGTTCACGTCGTTTCACGTCGTTCACGTCGTTTCACGTCGTTCACGTCGTTTCGCGTCTTCGCGTCGTTTCACGTCGTTTCACGTCGTTTCACGTCGTTCACGTCGTTTCACGTCGTTTCGCGTCTTCACGTCGTTTCGCGTCGTTCACGTCGTTTCACGTCGTTTCACGTCGTTTCACGTCTTCGCGTCGTTTCACGTCGTTTCGCGTCGTTCACGTCGTTTCGCGTCGTTTCGCGTCGTTTCACGTCTTCGCGTCGTTTCGCGTCTTCGCGTCGTTTCACGTCGTTCACGTCGTTTCACGTCGTTTCACGTCGTCGGTTCACGTCGTTTCGCGTCGTTTCGCGTCGTTTCGCGTCTTCGCGTCGTTTCGCGTCTTCGCGTCGTTTCGCGTCGTTCACGTCGTTTCACGTCGTTCACGTCGTTTCACGTCGTTTCACGTCGTTTCACGTCTTCGCGTCGTTTCACGTCGTTTCGCGTCGTTCACGTCGTTTCACGTTGTTTCACGTCGTTCACGTCGTTTCGCGTCTTCGCGTCGTTTCGCGTCGTTTCGCGTCGTTTCGCGTCTTCGCGTCGTTTCGCGTCTTCGCGTCGTTTCGCGTCGTTTCGCGTCGCGGCGTGTCCCGCTGCCCTTAAGTCCCCCCCCACGCCCCGCCCCCGTCGCGCGCGGGCCGTTCATGCGTTCCGTCGACTGCGCGTGAGCCCACCTGCGCGACGCCGTCGCCATCGCGGGCTTCAGCGCGAATTATGTCGCGCAGAAGTTTTCGCTGACGATCGACTTGCCAACGCCGCGCCCCGTCGTAACCGTCGGTCGTTTCATACTCAATCGGATCGCAATGCATGGGCGCATCATGGCGCCGTTAACCCTTCGTGCGCACCCACCGCGTAATAGCAGCCCCCCATGCTCGAAACGCATTCGGATGTTGGCATTTCCGTATTTCCCCGACCACCCAATCCTCCTCGCCACGCGTTCACTCCTTCACACCGATGCCCCCATCGATGGTGCCCAGGCCCTCCAGCAATTTCGGCCCCCCACGCGCGTCGCGGCCCCGAAGGGGACTCCACCTGCAAACCCATTTCGGCGCACCCCTCGCACGTGTCGTGGCCCCTTCGGGAGCTCCACCAAACACCTCGGGTTCGCGGTAACGGCCCCGCACCCAGTATATATACACGTACTTATGAATACAGGTCGGCGCGCCCCCTGTCGTTTCGTGGCCCCGTAGGAAAGCTCCTACTTCCTGCCTGCACTGCGGTATTCACGCTATATTTGACGGGGCCCATGAACAATTCTGTTGGCGTGCATGTGCATGTAGTTACGTGTGCTACACGTATATTGCACACTCTACAAACCAAATATTATTAGATAAATGCATCTGCATATATATATATATATATATATATGTATATAATGTATATGTATATGTATACGTGCAAGCCACCCTTCAGCTAGGGGGCGTGCGATTCTGCTGGGGGGAGACCCGAGCTCGAGCGAGAGGCCATCCAACGCCCGCGGACTCCGGCTCTGGGCGGACTGACGGCACCCCCTGATCCACCCTTTAATAACGGCACCCATCCACCCGTTTTTTACATACATATATAAACAATGTGTGTATATATATATAATGTGTGTGCGTGTGTGAATGCACGGGGAGGTGATGGCCCCGAAGAAGCAGAAGAAGAACGGACAGGCCACCATGTTGCCCAATCCCCCATCCCTTCCCGCCCTCGCCATTTCCCCTCCTCACCCCGTTCCCCTCCTCACCCCCCACCCCCCGACGTTCTCTCTTTGCCTCTCCGCATTCCTGCCGCCGAACTGCGGAGCCAGGGAAAGCGCCAGTCGAAGACTGAGCGCGCGGAGAAACGCATGGAGAACAAAGAGCACGAGAACGCGCTGGCTCGCATGCGGTACTCTTGCCAGGGGATGCTGGCGGTTTGCAAGCATGTTGTATATACATATACACATATATATATATATGAATATATATATATATATGTATGTATGTATGTATGTATATTACTGTTCTAGATATACACGTGTACGCACATGCTCTTGCGGGTGATGTCTACCACGCCTCTGGCGCAGCGGGAGGTCGGGGAGGTGCCACATTTCGCTCAAGAGGCCCGACCTGAAGAAAATCGCGGCCGACGCTTTGCCCGCCACGAAGCGCAAGTGGGTCAAGATGTGGCTGAAGACAGGCCATGTGTATATATATATGTATATATATAATATAGGTATGTATGTCTACACACCGCTTTAGCAATTTTCGTGTGCATATGTATTTATATATGTGTATGTACATGTGCCCGCCAGTGCTACCGTAAACATCACACTGGTATGACAACAACACGCCAAATATATTGGACAATACAGTATTGCAATTTGGTAGCTCAGCAATCTCATTATATGGGATAACGTCGGCTTGTATTCTGGTGGCATCGCAACAATCCCACTATATGGGATACCGCGTGTCTGCAGTTGCCGAAGCATACACACATACATACACATAGCTGTGCATGCCTATATACAAGCATACATTTATACATATGAACATGCTTGTACACGTGCATGCGTACAGTTAGTTACACACGTGAGTCTGAACATAGATGTACAACACGTGTTGGAAACACACGGACTACAGCACTGCATCCGCCCTCGGCCTTCGTCGCCAAGTCGTGGCTCATGTAGAACGTGTATGTGCCATGCAGAGGCGTGCGTACTTTACATATGCATACGTGTGTTTATGCATTCATTTCTACATGTGCATGAACATACCAGCATGCACGTATGTGTATAGAAATATATATGTATCTACACACGCATTGGGACGCATCACCTCCCCCAGACCAGGAAAGTTCGAGCACATCGAATCCACGAAGATCGAGGAGTCCAGCAACATCAACGAGGGCGGCCTCTACAGCGGGTACGTGACCCACGATGAGATGTTACTCTCGTTTGGCTATTCGCAAGCTCATCCAGACAGCCCGATGTCGCAGAGGCCAGATTTCAGAATTATGGGGAGGACGAGGAAGGAAGCACGGGTGGAAGGATGGAGTACAAGGGACGAAGGAAGAGGGAGGGGACGGGGGAAGGCAGAAGAAAGACAGAGAGAGAGAGAGAGAGAATACGAGGGATAGGGGATAGAGTGAGACGACAGCGCATGCTGCGAGGGCGGTGATGAGGGCCGAGAACACGGTCAAGTGGTGCGAGAAACACAAAGCTACCAAGGCGGGCTGGGACGGTGCCATGTGCTTCACGCCCGCTGGGGACTCCACAATCGATGGAGCGCGAGAGAACCTAGATCAGATGCGGGATTGAGTATGGCCAGGGAGGGAAGGGACGAGGGGTGATGCTACGAGTCGGAGGGGGTGAACAGGAGTGAGGGGACGGCAACGCAAGGCGGGAGGAGGGGAAGGAAGGATCGATGATGACAGCGTGCGGGGCAGGGGAGATTCACCACCAGCATGGTGACATCTTGTACCAGAAGGATGCCATCAACAAGAGCGAGGTGCAGGAGCTTTTGCCCCTCGTTATTTCCGTGCACATATACATACACATGTGCAAGCATCCACATAAACGCACGCACACGCGCACACGCACACACACACATACGCACGCCTACAACATCCACACCTAACAACATACACACCACAAAACACAATGCACACACGAAGCTCACAAACACCTGACCACATACACAACGAAATGTGCGCGCGTGTCCGCCCACACATGCACGCGCGCATGTACGTGCTGGGGTGTCTAGCATCTAACACGCCCCATTCTCGCTCTTCCCTCACCGTTGATATCAACGATCTTCAGCGCGACGCGAAGACGCTGCGCACCGAGCTGAGCACGGGCAAAGAGAAGGTGGACCCGAACGCCGCGTCTGGGTCTGCAGGGCCTCAGGTGAAGGCCCCAAGGGGGGGGGGACGGCAGAGCCAGCATCGATTCTGAAAGTGTCGGCTGTCGGATGGGGCGACGGTGGACGCGACTGCGAACTGACGACGGCGATGACGAAGATGACGACGAAAGGGTTTGCAAAATCGAACACGAAATGACCGCGACAATGAAGACGACGACGACGACGACGACGACGACGACGACTGCGACTGCGACGACGGCGATAACGACGACAATATCAACGACGCTGAAGACGGCGACGACGACGGCGGCGACGACGACGGAGGCAGGAGGGTGAGGAACACCTCTCATCTTGGATTTTGCAGGCATGGAAGGCTGTTACTTCTCATATTGGGTTTTGCAGGGCGAGGAACACATCTCATATTGGACGGCGATGGCCACGAGGACGATGAAGGCGAAGATGGCGAGGATGTCGATGATGAGTTGGGCAGGCGGAGTCGAGCAACTACTCCGACTCGTCGTCGTGCTCCTACAGTGAGGACATGTCCTCCGATTGCTATTCCTGGCGTGGGGTGAGGCTTCGTTGTGTGTGCCCTCGTCCATCCCATAGTATTGCATCTCCCTTGCACATTCAGACGTTGTTCAGTGTCTGCGTTTGGGGATCTCGCTCGTGCCGTCAGCAAACGACCTAGCGCTTTATTATATCCAGGGTTCCAGAAGAAAGCGTGGATCATGCACGCATCACATACAGAGTTGCAGCACGAAGATAACGCATCACAGCAAAAACACACACAAACAAATAAACACATATAAGCTCCCTCGCGTGCGCACAGGGTTTCACGCATTGGGGTCTATGCACATATAAGGGGCACACACACATGTGCACATCGGGCTCCACGCACGCACAAACACACAAGCACATACAAGTATGCACACACCACACACACACACCTAGGGTAACCCTCATCGGGTTCCATCGGCATGGGGCTCTGTACTTGTTGTTCAAGAGCCTAATGCTCCCCTCGTGACTTCTGTTGGATACGCGTGGCAGCGAGGACGAATCAGAGTCTGTCAAGGACGAGAGCTTGCCAACCTCGTCTGCCGCCACCAAGCTGGGTGAGGCAGCGCACTTGCTGGCCATCCTGTCTGGCTGGAAGGTTTCGGGGCGTCCGGCACTGCGACGAGGGAGAGGAGGGGGGAGGGAGGAGTGGAGGGAGAGGGAGGCAGGAGGCAGGAGGTGCAAATTCACGCGCGGGATTGCAATGAAACGCAGGCGTGTCAATATAGACACACAAGCGTGCCCATCCTAGTCCATTGTCTTTGTATTATATGTTAGTGAAAGGTTTCATTGGCTGGTTGCCATTACACTTTGATTGCGCATGCCGATCGTCGGGTGCAGCTGTCTTGCATTGCACCTGTCGTCTGATGCCTCTGGGGCCGCGAACGGGGATGGAGGTGAAAGATATGCCGTGGCTGTCGCCATGGGAGTCGAAGCTGAAGCAGGCGATCGCGGATTTGACCAAGGTGAACAAGGACTTGACGTCCATCGTCCAGGGCTGCAAGTCACGACTTTCTTTTCCACTGCCGCCAAGACGGCATGCAGTGAGCAGAACGACGGAGAGGGAGAGAAAGAGAGAGAGAGAGAGAGAGAGAGAGAGAGAAAAAAAAAAAAAGAGAGACGGGTTGGACATGTACAGTGCCAGACATGTTCAGCATTGTTTTTCTCCCGTCACGGCGGGAGGGGCAAACATTTACTTTAAGATTGTGCCGCCGACTTGATGTCTCAGTGATCGGTGTCTTTCTCCTTCTCCCTCTCCCTCCATCTCTCTCCCCACATCTCTCTCTTTCTCTCTGTCTCTGTTCCCTCCGCATGCCGCGTGTTCTGCAATAGTTCGGAGGTCTGGCAGCAGCTTCGAGGACTGCTGCGCTACGATCGAGAAGGCGCAGGCCCTTTACTCTAACATATTGCCCATCCAGCTGAGCGTGGAGGAGGCGAAGAAGAACATGAAGAAGTAGTATTATTTCGGGCAGGGTAGGATTTGCTGCACCACGCACGATCGGATCTTGTTTGCTACCACTTCCCATGAGCATCCGTGATATCCCCGTTCTGCTCTTATTCATCCCTTCTCGGAGTTATTCTCTTCTGGATTGCGCGGTGCAGCAGCGCATCGCTCGAAGTATCGCTTGGGTTTTTTGGGGGGGCTGCTCACTGCAAGCGACAGTGATCAGAAGCTAGCCCTTCCACGTGGACCGCGTGTGCGGTCCTAGGGCACCGTTGCCGCAGACGTTCGAGTGCGAGGCTGGTGAAACACGGTGCGCTCGGGTGCAAATCGCCAGTACGAAGCTGCAGGGATGTCGTGGAACTCGTGTCCAGGCTGCACGCTCGTATATGCACGTGTGTCCCGCTGCGCACCATCAGTAAGCATAACATCGGATGCCGAGCATGTTGAGCAACGGATTGTAACGCATCGTGTTAGAGTGTTGCACTGCATTCAATTGTTATCATGTGGTGCCATGGTCACGAGCCCTTGCAATGTTAGCTTCAGTGCTTCGCTTGGTATGCCACTCGATGCTCCCAGGGATGTCTCCTGTGTGATCGTTCGTTTCTCGAGGCGCCGCCCTGACGTAGCCTCGGCTCAAGGCCGCCAGAAAATCTCTCCCCCCCCCCCCCCCCCTCCCCCCCCCCCCCCCCCCCCCCCCCACCCCCCCCCCCCCCCCCCAGTTTCACCCCCGACAGTGCGTTCTTGCATCGTACCCCGATGGCGCCCAGAGAAGCTGCTGCAGAATTACTTGCGGGTGGAATCGAGTCGGGGCTCGGATCTAGCGAGGTGGCTGCATCCTTCCATGCGGGGGGCTCGTCGTGCTCTTCCTCTGCGTTCCCGCGTCAACGGCCGTATGTGGGTGCCGCTCAGCAGAATGATGGTGGCGCTGGGCTTCGATCGTTTCTTTTGTGCAGGTACAAACAGGGTAGGTTGTCTGCAAAGGATGTCTGCGTGACGGCGTGGCATGCGACCCGCGGTGGGTCGCAAGGCGTATCTGATTTAGCTTTGCCTGAGGAGCGCACGCATCGCACGGAGCACTTGCGCGATGCCATAGGAGCACGGGCCAAGGATACGTTTTTCACCGCCAGGGTGCCGATGTGGAATTCTACAACAGAGGAGCGCGAATATCGAGATTTTCCTTTGAATTTACCTCACGATGAGTTCGCAGCTCAAGTACGCCTGAACCCTCAAGAGTTTGACGTGTCAACGGTACCTGTAGAGAACCTTCCGCTAAATTATGCTTCGCACCCTGCCACAACAAGGGCAGGGACTAAGTCTGTGCCACTCGGGTATTTCTCCGACGCAGTGCCCCATACCAAGACTGACGGCTTTTTCGCACACTACTGGAGCAACACGCTCACAGGGCGTCGGTACCTCATCGCGTCCCTGCGGAAATCGGACCTGTGCAAGTGCGGGTGCCGAGGGCTCTGCACATTGATGACTGTCGCTCGGATTATTTGTTGGAGCTTCAACGCTTTAGCGAAAGGTAGGTACCCCTCGGCAGATCACAATGGTGAGCCGCTCGTGAATGAGCTTCGCTTCAACTCACGGGATTTTCCTTTGACGGATTCTGGACACTGCGGTGCGCTCTGTGAATACAGGGCGGACCTCTTGGAGATGATAGACTCATTGGGCTTTACCCGATGGAATAGCGTCCTGCACCCATGCTTCTGCTGCACGGTCAAGCGAAACAGCCTCTTCGACTTCCCTTTGCAAATGAACCAGTGCAAGTGGAAAACACGCGACTCGTCTCTCTACAACAAGGCTCTTTTGAAGTCACTGACACAGCGTACTATTGATGACCCAGACCAATTGCGTCGACTTTTGGCGTCCATGGCTTTTGATGACGACTACTTTGGATTCGCTCTTTTTGAAGATTTTCCTGAGCTATCGCTGTTCAGGGGGCACAGGTTAATCGAGGACGCCACACCCCCAGATGGTATCAATAGGGTCCGAGATATCGCTCGGGTCAGTGAGATCGAGTTGCCAGCAATTTTTATGTTTTGGGATCCGCAAGCTGCGTATGGCCTCAATTTCTTGACACCGCTTTTTAGCGTGGAGGGATTTTCGATAGAGGGCCTGCACCTGGACGCCATGCATGTCATCGACCTCGGGGTCACACAATACGTCGCGGGCCTCATTCTATTCACGCTGGTGGAGAACAACTTCGTTGGCTCCCAGCGACGGAAGGCGGAATTGAGGCGCGTTGATAACATGAACCACTTGAGACGGAGGCTGAGCGCTTTTTATAAAGGCCGCAAGTTTGATCCCAAGAGCGTGTCCCGCATCCAGAAGCTGACGTACAGCATGTTAACACCAGCGGGCCCACCCCGCCTGAAGGCGAAAGCGGCGCAGACGAGGAACTTACTACCACTATTGGGCCAACTGTGTCGTGAGAACCAACGCCACTTGGGAGACAATGCACATGTCATTACACTCGCCGTGCAAGAACTTCAGAAAGTGCATGACATCATGGACAGAGAGCCGCGGCGTATGAGCCCTGACGCAGTCCGACAATACCAGCAGTCCACACTTCGGTTCTTACACTTCTGGCAAAGTGCAGGGGGGCATCAAGTGTTCAAGTTTCACATGCTCTTCGAGATGGCCAAACAGACCCCTTCCAAGGGGAACCCGAGATGGTACTGGACGTACGCGGACGAGCAGGAGAACAGATTGCAGGGAAATGTCGCCAAAAGCTTACATCATGGAGATACATTCTACTCGTCCTTCCTGTCCAAGGTGTTACCAGAAGCTTGTTAGACTTGTATGACGGCGCCTGAACTGCCCTAGTTTCACTATGTCTTTACTTCTAGATCAGTGGTGTTTCACCTAAAGGCTCAAGCTGTATCCTTGCCCGTGCTCCAATGGCATCGCACATGCTGTAGGTACTCATAGCGGGTGGGAGTAAACAAAAAAAGATGGAGGAATAGGAGGAGGAGGAAGCGGAGGAGGAGGAGGAGGAGGAGGAGGAGGAGGAGGGGCAGGATGAGAAGGAGCAGGAGGAGGAGGAGGAGAAGGAGGGGGAGGAGGAGGAGGAGGGGCAGGAGAGAGAAGAGACGGAAGCTATGCAGTACACGGCGAAAGGCCGACGCGAGCAGGGGCCCAGTTGCGCCGCCTTGTTATAGATTACACGTACGCAGTTCGCCGAGAAATGGTGGCGGCCGGAACATTGCTCTATGCTTCTTGTGTTGTTTGCCGCATCGTTCCTTCCTTTTCCTCCTTCCTCCGTCCTCCTCCCCCCTCCTCCTCCCTCCTCCCCTGCTCCTCCCTTCTGATCCATTGTCCTTGGCGCTCTGCTGTCGATCCCTGGTGCTGGGAAGAGACAGGCGGCTCCCAACAGAGCATTTACCTTCATCCTCCCTCCTTCTCCCTCCTCCTCCTCCTCCTCCTCCTCCTCCTCCTCCATTGTCCTTGGCGCTCTGCTGTCGATCTCTGATGCTGGGAAGAGACAGGCGGCGCCCACCAGAGCACTTACCTTCATCCTCCCTCCTTCTCCCTCCTCTTCCTCCTCCTCCTCCTCCTCCTCCTCCTCCTTCTCTTCCTCCTCTTACTCCTCCTCCTCCTCCTCCTCCTCCTCCTCCTCCTCCTCGCTCCTCGCCGTCCTCCTCCTATCCTCCTCTTCCTCCTCCTCTCCTCCTCCTCCTCCTCCCCCTCCTCCTCCTCCTCCTTCCTCCTCCTCCTCCTCCTCCTCCCTCCTCCCTCCTCATCCTCCTCCTCCTCTTATCCTCTTATCCTCTTATCCTCTTCCTCCTCCTCCTCCTCCTCCTTCCTCCTCCTCCTCCTTCCCCCTCTTCCTGCTCCTCCTCCTCCTCCTCCTCCTCGTCCTCCTCCTCTTCGATTGCCCGAGATGATGCGCCTTTACGCTATCGAGTTACATTGGGAAGCCCGTTTTTGGGTGTGGTGCCCCCACCGCGGCCCATGGAAGGCTATACTTGGGGTGGCCAATAAGGCCACCACAGCCGCCGCCGCCACCGCAGCCGCCGCCGAGGACTTAGTGGCCCTTGCGGGGCTCCATGTCCCGATAGACGATAGACCCGATCCCTGAACCGAACGGCGATCGAGCGATCAATCGATCGATCATCAATCGATCGATCGCTCAATCGATCGATGAATCCATCGAGCGACAACGATTACTTAAGGAAGAGACGGGGGTAATGGAGGTTGTTCCCTCCTCCTCCTCATCTTCCCCCTCCCCCTTTCCTCTTTCCTCCTTCTCTTTCCTCCTCCCCTCCCCAGGCCCCTCCTCCCCCTCCAGTTTCCCCTTCCTCCCCCCCCCGTTGTCCTTCTCCCTCCTCTGGGCCCGTTGCCATTTTGGCTCGAGCTATATTTCCTGCCCACTCCGTGCATGGGCAAGTGCATGCATGCATGTGCACATGCATGGGCAGAGCGTGCACCCCTTGTCACATATGCGCGTGCACCGCGGTATAGATCTGTTTCGTGGCCAGCTTGAGACAAGCTCCATGTTGCACCATGACAAGCTTTTGTGCTCCATGGCTTGCACCATGACAAGCTTTTGTGTTTCATGGCAAGCTTTTGTGTTTCATGGCAAGCTTTTGTGTTTCATGGCAAGCTTTTTGCCGCGTGACAAGCTTTTCCGCTCTGACATGGTTTTTTTTTCAATGCTGATCAGCATGCTATACTTTTTTCAGAGCTTCTGGATCTGTGGGTTGCGGGGTTTCGCGCAGGTTCGTTATGATCGTTCAAAACTACCCCAGCGGCTGCTCGAGCGGATTCAGTCGACGCGACATCCGATTCAGGGGGCGCGCGCGGGGGGGGGTCCTTAGTCTCGCGCCCGCGCGTCGACGCGCGCGCGCCCGCCCTGGGGTCGTCGAGGGGCGCTGGCGCGAACGCGTGAACGGAATGGGGGTCTCCTGCGTCGCAGCGACCGTTCGCGCGCCCGCGCTGGCAGCAGCGCGCTTCGATATTTAGGGCGCGCAATTTCGCCTGGCGCGTTTTGCTCTGGCGCGGGCGCGCCTCGCGCCCCCTGGGGGGGCGCGGGGGCGGAGCGACCGCGCGAGGGAAGACGCTGCGTCTGGCCGACGCAGCCCGCGATCGCACGGGAGACGCCGCGCCGCCGTTGCGACGCGCGGCCCTCTGCCAGCACGTTCGCGCCGCGACGGCGGCGCGCGCCTGCGCCCGCAGCTTTCGCCGCGCTTCAGAGGGGGCGCGCGCGGCCGCGTCGGCCCCCGGCTGGCGGGTGTTCCAGGCAACTCTGCCGATCGGCTTCTGGGCGCGTCGAATCGCGCGGCGGCGAGGCTCGGGTGGGGCCATCGGAGGTTCGCGAGCGCAGTAAGCGGGGTATTGGGCGCGGGCGGCGCAGGCGTGCAATGGCAGAATGTCTCGTCGCGCGCGCATTGCGCGCGATGTTCCATAGGCGCGCGGCAACCTCGCCGCTGGGCCCCCAGGCCCGCGCCCGGGCGCGCTGGCACTTGCGCCGCGACGCCACGTCGCAGGCGGATCGTCGATGTGGCCGGCGCGTTGCCCCTCCCGCCCAGC
>CAUYUJ010017912.1:217500-220594 GCA_963575745.1 Prorocentrum cordatum
TGGACCCTCCCTGGCGGCGTCTCTGGCGCCGCCCCTGGCGCGCTTCCCGCGCCAAGTACGGGGGGCTTTAGCGGCGATCAGGAACATCCGCGCGGACCTCCGAAAGTCTCAGTTCATGCAGTCTCGTTGCGTTCTTGAAAGTGTGTGCAGTGCGCGGGGTCCGACGATGGGCCCGGGTACAGTGCGCAGGCGCGCCGCTTTGGCATCAGTGGCGCGCGTGGGGTCGGGTGGGTCAGAATCCAGCTCACGCGAGGTGTTCGACCTTGCGCCTGCTGATTTCCTCTTCAGATTGTGACGCGCACGAGGAGATGCATGACCTCTCCGACGGCACCTTGGCCGCAGTCCGCTTCGAGGACCGACGCACTAGGCCAGCCGGCCTGCGTGCGGCCAGCTTGCGCCGGTTCAGGCGGTCGCTGACGGCGGCCGAGGATATTTGTCATCAAGACCGAGTAGGAGGCCTACGCACGGGCCTGCACCTGGCTCCGGAGCGCGCGAGAGGCCACCCGGGCGCCGCGTCGCGGGCGGGGGTGACGGTGCACTTCTCCTTCGACGGCCCCATGGCCAGGGCCTGCCTTGCGGCTGTCGCGACTGCCCTCGTGGTTGCGGCCTTTGCAGTGGTGTGCCCCGCCGCCGCACCGCTCGCGGGCGCAGCGGCTCCTGTGGCAGCCCTCGCTGCGGCGACCGTGCCTGGGCCCGCTGGACAGTGGGTCCACGTCGAAACGGCCACCGCCGCGGCGCGCGGCGACCCGATCGCGATAGATGGCTCCGAGCTTTTGCGGGGGGGTATCGGCCTGAGACAGGCCGCGGAACGGAGTGGGTCGGCGATCCGCTAGGTGACCTTTTTGTCAGAATCGCGGTGCTGAAGCTGTCGCCAATGCTCGGTTCCAGGCGGTTCCACCCCTCGCGGACGGGCCCCGCCAGTGCGTGCAGTTCCACGAGAGCGTGAACCGCCTCGCGAGAAGGTCTTCCCTGACTCGCTTCTGGAAGGGTCGAGGACGACGTTGCGGTGCCTGCGCTTCGTGGACTGGAAGCGCGGTGGCGCCACCGAGCTTTTCCATCTTTTCGCGTCGTACTACGACCGTTCCCGAGCCGACTTCGGGGTGGCGCACGGCGAGTCCATCGTAAGGATGATTGGTCACCTGATGACCTGGGACCTCCTGGACCCGCCCTGCGCCGTGGCCGTCGAGGTCAGGCTGCGGCAGCCAGCTGCGCGAGCACATGGACGCCATGGAGTACGAGACCCGCGACGCGGGCTCTGGCCCCTCCGCCCCAGCCGACGCTGATCCCAAGGCGAAGGCCAAGGGCGGGGATAAGGCTTGGAGCGGCGGCCTCTTGAAGTTCGGGTTCGTTGACGAGGCGGAGGTATTTGCGGACGCGGCCCGCGAGGGCGGTCGCATGGTTTGCACCGGCTCTGCTGGGGCGCGCGCCCAAATAAGTTCAGCGCGGCGATGGAATTCTGAAGCAGATCCGAAAAGCTGGGAAGGAGCGTCGCGCTCTGGCACAATGGCGGATCGGCGCCTGGAGGCGGACTCCCCGCCCGCCCCCAGCAGTCTCCGGTCTCCGAGGGGGCTACGCGGTCGCGCCCCCCCGCGGGGCAGACGTACTTTGGGGGGCTCGCGTCTTCAGCGGCGTCATCGGGGTCTGTCTCCTCGCCCTGTCCTTGCCGACGGCGAAGCAGAAAAGGAACCCACATCTCCGCTCTCATCTCAAGTCGCCAAGCATGTTGGCGCCGCTTCCGCCGGGCGTTCCAGGCGAGGTCTTCCGGCGGCCCAGGGTCAAGGGCGGGTTCCTGGGCTTCGAGGCCGGCCATCCGCAGTTGGTCGAGTTCAGCCGAGAACATGACAGGGCCCAAAGCGAGAGCGCGCCCGTGCTGCCCTGCCCATCAGGTCCCGAGCCAAAGCATGGGCCTGCAAGAGGATGGAGCCGCGTTCCGCGGCAGTTTCTGGGGGCGGAGCTAATGCGCAAGTTCCGCGGCGCCAGATCTGGCCTCCAAGATGGCCCGAGGTGCGCGGCGCCGCCGCGGCACCGACGGGGCAGCGCGCCAGTAGCCCTGCCCAGATGTCCTTCGGGGGCCCCACGAAATCGGCCCCGGGGGCCGTCGCGCGCACCGAGGGCCAAAGACCAGGAACGGCGGCGGGTCGAGGGCCAGGTTGTTGATGCTCGGCTTCCCGAGAAACAGCTGGGGCTCGCTGTGCCTGGCCAGGCCCTCGATGGAGCCCCCATGGACTTCGCGCTGCGCGACCCCGAAGCCCCCGGGGGGGCGGCGACGCAGGCGAGCGCGGCGTCGAAGGGCAACCCGAGGCCCTTGCTGCAGAATATGAGAAGAGCCCCACCAGAGACGGCCGGCCGTGTGGGAGAAGCCGACACCAGCGCCAAGAAAGTAAGTGTTCCGCGAAATTTTGAATTGCGTCGTGGGCCAGCACGACCCCGCCCCGGCCCGAGGAAACGCGGGGTGGCCGGGGGGGGCGGGGGAAGGGGGGCGTCGCGCAGCAGGTAGGAGGGAAAGCAGGAAACAACAAGTGCCAGCGAAAAGCGAAACTGGCGGGCGCTCTCGGGAGGGAGGGGGGCAAGAGGGAAGAACGCGGCATCCTCCATGACCGAAGCCTCGCTCCCACCGCCGCCGCCCTCCGCCGCGTTCCCCCCCGCCCGCTCGCCCCCCTCGCATGCCCCCCCCCCCCCCCTTCTACGCGCCCGCCCACTGTCCGCCCGCGTCGTATCTCTGAGTATTTATTTGCCCGAAGCCAGCGCCCGACGATGTCGAACCGCTTATTCCCCGCGAAAGGGGGCGACGGCCGCCCTGCGCGCCCAGGGCCAAAGACCGCGGCCCCCTCTCGACCGGGGCCCGCAGCCCCTGGCGAACTTCCGAAATCGTCGAAGGGTTCAGCTTGCCCATGGGTCCGCCGTTCCAGAAAGGGGCCTCGGTGCTGGCGTCGGCTTCTTGACGTTGCGGGGAAAGACGAGCCGGCGTCAGCGCCAAGACGCCATTGAAAAAGTGGGGGGCGATTTCCCTGTGGGGGCTGAGCGACCCGAAGGAACTTGGAAAGCTTGAGATGGCTGAGATGGCTCGCATTGCTCTCAAAGTTGCAGGCCATGG
>CAUYUJ010017913.1:0-5000 GCA_963575745.1 Prorocentrum cordatum
GGGGGGGGTCACTACCGGTTCGAACCCCTCCCCCCCCCCTCCCCCCTCCGGATCCGGAAAACCGGGGGGGGTCACTACCGGTTCGAACCCCTCCCCCCTCGAAACCGAGTGGGGGTGCGGACAGTGGTGGGGACGGTGTTGGTGGGGACAGTGGTGAGGGGATAGCGGGACAGTTGTGGGGACAGTGGGACAGTGGGACAGTGGTGGGGACGGTAGTGGTGGGGACAGTGGTGGGGACAATGGTGGGAACAGGGGGGGACAGTGGACAGTGGTGGTGACGGTGGTGGTGGGGACAGTGGTGTGGGGACAATGGGAAGGAGGTGGAAACAGTGGGACAGTGGAGGGTACAATGGTGGTGGGGACAGTGGTGAAGGCGGTGGCGAGGACGGCGGTGGGACAATGGGACAGAGGTGCAGTGGGGACAGTGGTGGGGACAGTGGGGACAGTGGTGGGAACAGTGGGACAGCTCAGTGGGACAGCGGAGGAGTCAGTGGGACAGTGGGGACAGTGGGGATAGTCGGGCAGTGGTTGGGGACGTGGAGACAGTGGGGAGAGTGGAACCGTGGTGGGAACAGTTCTGGGGACAGCGGGGACAGTGCGACAGTGGTGGGGCCACTGGTGGGGACAGTAGGGGCGGTGGTGGAACCAGGGGGGACAGCGGTGGTGAGGACAGTGGTGCTGGGAACACCAGTGGGGGATGTGATGCGGACGGTGGTGGGGACCGGGAGTCGTTTGCTGGCGGTGAGTAGGGGGGGGGGGGAAAGGGGAAGGGGGGGTGCGAACCGGTAGTGGCCCCCTCCAGTTTTCCGGATCCGGAGGGTAGGGGGGGGGGGGAGGGGTTTCGAACCGGTAGTGAACCCCCCCCCCCGGTTTTCGGCGGCGAGGGGGGGGGGGGGGGGGGGGGAGGGGTAGGGTGAGGGGGGGGGGTTTTGGGGGGAGGAGGGGGGGGGGGGGGGGGGGTGAGGGGTTCCTAGAGGGGGGTGGGGGATTTAGGAGGGGTGGGGGGGGGGGCGACCCCCGGGTTCCGGAGGAAAAAGTTGGCAATTTTCCACAGTAAAGCGGCGGTGGATCACGCTCTCTCATCTGCAGATCCATGGTCGCGCACTTGCACGCCTTGCACTCGCCCTCCAGGCTTGGCAGCACGCCGATCTCAATTATGATGCGCGCGAGGAGCTCTGGACTGATGCGCGCCATGTCGATCGCGGCGAGTCGCTTGCAAATGGGGATCTCAGTTGCGCGAGGCCGATCCTCCAGCTTCTGTTTCGAGGGGATACATGATGGGCCAGGGGCCTCTTGCTTAGAGCGCACCCTTCCCTCCTTCATCATGGGCTTCTTGCTGATGCGACCCCCCTTCGTCAGTGACGCCCTGCGCGTGCACGAGAGCTTCTTCGCATGCATCGTTGCGCGGGCTGGTTTCTTCAGCAGCGCAGCCTGCTGCACCCGGTGCGCGCTTGTGCGCGCCCGCCTGGGATGCCTTGCCGCCATGGGGTGTGTTTTGCACGGCGAGGGAGAGCGGTGGTGGCCAAAACGCAATGCTACGCCCCAGCTAGAGCCAACTCACTACGGTGTAGACAACGCAGCTTGCAAACTAATGTTCTGCAACTGCGGAATTGATCAATCGCGAACGCGGGGGCGGTACATGGGGTCAAACCTTGGCCCCCGACCTCTTTGCCAATCTAGCAATGTTAGTGCGCCCGCCGCCCGACCCCGCTCGCGGGCGCCGCTCTCCTTCTCCCGCGCGCAGAAATGAATTATCGCGCTTGCCCCCGCTGGCGCCTGCACGGCTGCGCATCGGCGGGGCTCATCGGGGCGCCTCTTCAGGCGCCGCCGCCCTGGGCGCTCGACGCCCGCCGCCCGTCGCGCTCCGCGGCGGCCGCGCCTTCGGGCGTGCTATGCTGGGGCGCGCGGCCCGCGCGGCAAGTGCGGATGCCGCTGTCGAAGACGATGAACCCGCCGACGACCGCCGCGACCGCAACGGCGTGCCCTGTCATTCCAGGAGACGCGCCGTAAGCGGCGATGCAGAGGCCTGGGGGTGCTCCTCGCGCGCCGCGAATGATGGCTGGAACGGTCTTTCACCCGGCGCCAGCGACCATGTCCCTGGCGTCGTTTACGCTAAAGAGGCCCATCCCTGGTGCGCGGCACGTCGTGGCCGAGCATGCGCAATGCGTCGATGAGGCAGCGGTCCGGGCGTGGGGGGAAAGGCCCAGTGGAAAGGGGGCGTGGAACGAGGAGGATGCGAACGACTGGCGCGCCGACGGCTGCGCGCGCGTGCGCGCGTGTGGGGGCGCGTGCGCGCGAGAGCGCGCGATCGCGGCGCGCCGCCCCCCGCCCCCTCTCTCTCCCGCCCCCGTGCGCGATCGGACGCGGCGCAGACGACCTGATCGCGCGCGCGCATTGTTTCAACCTCTTGCCCCCCCCCCCCCTTTCCCGCGACGCGCCGCGGCGAACCGCGGCGCCGGCGGGGCCCTTGAAGCTTGGCCCGACGCGGTCGCAGTTCGCGGCGTCGTCTGAGGGGCGAGCTGGCGCTGGCAGTCCTGTTTGTGCCGTCGCATGCTCGGCCACCGGGCCTTCTTCCGCGGCGCGCCCGAGCTCCGTCTCCAAGTCGGCCTCGCTGTCGTCGACGATGGTGATATCATTTCCGTGCGCCGCCTTGGCGAGGGAGAAGGAAGTGGCTTCTTCCTGCTCCTTGGCCTCGATGGGCGAGAGCGGGCCGCCGCGGCGCGCCATAGAGCGCCGCGGCTTCTTGCTGGGCGGAGGCGGCGACGAGTCGTCGAAAGTTCCATGGTGCTTCTTGGCGAGGCCGTGGGAAATTGCCACCTGCTCAGCGTTGTCTTCGCCTTATACTTCGCCGTCGCACCCCGCGATCGGAGGCTGCGCCGTGCCCGAGGAAGATGGCCGCGCTGCTCGCGGTGGCGAAGAAGCGTCCGCGAGGTTGTCCATGCTGCCTCCGAGGCCGAGCAATTCGTCCTCTTCTTCCTGACAGCGCTGGGTCGCCGTTTCATCGGCGTCCGCTGCCGCCGTCGTCGAATACTCCGGGCAAAATGTCTGTGGTCGGCTCCGTCTTGAAAAAATCCATGCCCTTCGCCGTCAAGACCGCCGGCCGAGCCTTTCCGCTGAATTCAGAGGGCAGGGTCGGCGAAATCAATCGTCTTGGAGCCGTTGCTGTTGCCGCCTCTAGATTTGCCGCGCCGCGAGATTCCGCGCTGGTCGAGGCTGCCGAGCATGTTCCTCAGTGCGTTGCTCAGGAAGCACCTGGCGAAATCCTTGAGTGGCAGGGTCCGACGGGTGATCGGCTTCGCGTTGGACCTAGCACTTCTGGTGATTTTGAAACGCTGCCTCTGCCCTCGCGGCGGGTCAGCCGTGGATCTTCGACCCCTCTGTGTTCCCGCGTGTCAGCCCGCTCCATGAACTGATTCCTTTTGTTGGAGCGCGGGCCATGCTTGCGAATGAACTTGTGCCCTTCGCTACGTTTGTCGCTCTAACGGCGTCTTCTTTTCGCGCTGCGGCTTCGACGCGTAGAACTTGATCTGTGGGCCTTCGAGTTTTTTTTTGCAAACGTGGGTGGGGAAGCCGCCGATTTAGTTCTGTAGTTGCTGCCGTTATCGGTCTTGTGAGCCCCCCCCCGCTAGCAGTGGCCAGGGTCGTCGCGGCGTCCGCCCTGTTTCTCTCGAGGCTCGCCAATTTCGGGATGCGGAGCTCCGTGCAGTTATCGTTCTCTGGGTCTTCGCGCAATGTGAAGACTTGCGGGGGTGGCGCTCCAGCTTGTTGCCGCTTGCCATCGGACTCGCCTCCTGGAAGGTGAGTTTGGCGCCCGCCGCCGCGCCGTGCGCGATCTCGCCCGACGCGGGCGCGCCATCGGCGGGCGCGCCCGCCATGGCTGGCAGGAAGAGCGCGAGGGCGCAGGCGGTGGGGCGGATCGGCAGACGAGCCAACGCGTCCGGCGCGCGCGCATGCGCCTGACACGCATGCAGGAGGCCTCTGACCTACGGCCCGAGCACGGTGGCGTGATTGGCCGTGGTCAATCAGACACACATTTGATAGGCTGTTTCACGTTTATTGTCCGTGCCTTTTTTGGTGGACGGCGCATCTCATTTGACCGGCTTGCGCACGGCCGGGGAGTTTTTATTGTTTTTGCGCGCGGCCTCCGCCTGCGCCGCGGTTGCGACCCGCCCCGGTGGTGTCCCGCCCGTGCGGTTTGGCGCTCCGAGCTGTTGATGGCACTCGTTGGCTGCCACCCCACGAGCAAGGGCAGTTTTGAGACATGCTCATGTCTACGATATATGATGGATGAAACGCAATTTTCTGACATGCTCAGGTCTCATGTCAATTTCCTGAATGCAGCGAGCTCGGCGCGAAGCAGCGGAAGACGGCCTCTGGGCGCTCTGCCCGAGGCTCCCTCTCCGCTTTGGTGCGGAGCCGTTTCTCGTTCGTCAGCTTCCGCCTCTCTTCCTTCAGCCTCTCCTGGGAGAAATGTTTTTTTCGCGATCGCCGCGCGCCCTGCGTGGCAGGGCGTCGTTGCCCCCTTTAAGTTGTCTACCCGAAATCTTTCTCCGCGTGCAGCTGGTGCCAGATCTCCTCCTGGTGGTCGCGGATCTTGTCCACCTGGGGCGAGGCGGAACAACTGACGACACCTGGCGCACCTGACTCACCTGGCACGCGTTGGACACGCGGCACACGCTGCGCATTCTGCGCACCTGGCACACCTTGACACGTTCCCTCGGAACCCCACTTGGCGCCCGAGGCGGGCAACCTTGCTCTTGTAATGAGCGGTTAGCTCCTCCTCCTTGCCGGCCTTCTCCGTCGCTCGCCTCTTCGCGTTGTAAGCCCTGTTCCGAGCAGTTTTGTCCTTGAAAACCTTTGTGCCAGGCTTCGGGTTGCCCATGCCAGGCAGGCAGGGCAGGGAGGTAGGCGCGCGGCCGCGCGTTGTCTGAGCCTCGGGTGTAGCGCGGGGTGCTTGTGTTCTTCTTCCCTCGTGCTTTCCTTGCCCCTTTTCTCCTCCT
>CAUYUJ010017913.1:12500-22500 GCA_963575745.1 Prorocentrum cordatum
TCGGGAGGGGCGGCGATGCATGCAGATGGTGTTGGTAGGGAGGGGGAGGCTGATGACCCAAACAGTGCTTGCTCTGAGGACCTGGGCGTGTCTGCCGCTCTGGCGGCTATGCTGCCGCCGCGTCGCCGCCTCGCCGCCGCCCGTCGCCCGGGCCTGTCTGCCGGTATGGCGGCCATGTTGCCGCAGTCGCCGCTCAGGAGGGGAAAAAACACAGACACAATTCAACGTCGATTCTCCAGAAAATATAGGAAAATATAGGAAGTGTGGGGGGGAGACAAAAACCCAGAAAATATAGCATAATATGGGGAATCTTTTTATTTATGTGTATTTATTTGTGTGTCCTGGGGCCTCTTCAGTCTAGGCCAGTCTGCCGGTCTGGTGGCTCTGTAGCTGCCGCCGGCGCCGCCGCGTCGCGCCGCCCAGCGTCCGGGCCGGTCTGGGCCGGTCTGGCGGCTCGGTTGCCGCCGTCGCAGCCCCGTCGCCGCTCACAGTGCGCCCACAGATTGCATAGCACAGATCGCGCCGCGCAGATTTGCACCACGTACTTTGCATGTATGCCCTTGTCCAACAGAGTCCTAGGATCTGACCCCTCCTCCGAAATGAACGGCCCCCCTTTCAGATTGCAGTTGACATATTATTCTGCCCCATCGTCCATCCTACATGCAAACTCAATATGATCCTTGCTAAGCCGGTCTTCTCCCTTGATCCTTTTGTAAAAAGTACGATGCGCGCGCACGCGTTTATCAAACATCATCAGTTTTCAAGGACCCGTTCCAAACAACGGGACGATCTGCATTCTCGCGAGTCGTCGCGCGCGCATGCAGAAATTTTTCAAAACATTCAGGTTGCGGAAAGATCTGGACATCGAGTGCCCCGAAAACATGAAATAACATTGGCTGGCAGCAAGAGTGTTCAAACAAAGCTTGCGCTCGCCTTCAAACGCGACCAGACGGGCCTGCTCGCGCGCGCACATCTCGAAATCGCAGGAATTGCCCTTGCGCGCGTGCTGTCGCAAGAATCCCTTGCAACAAAATTGGACGACGTGCGCGCCCGCGCGTCCTCGCGTGCGCATGTCGCAATCCTTGGGGAACTTATGGGTTCGCAGGGATTTCAAATTCGAGGGCCCTGAGAACATATAAAAAACACAGGGTGTGGCAACCCCAGTTTTCGACACATCATGCGCTCGCGCTCGTGCGGATTCTCAAGAATACCATCGGTGTTCCAGCATTTGCATCAACTCCTGCCCAACGGGCCTCTCGCGCCGCATGTCGAACTCATTCGGACGCCCTTGCGCGCGTGCTGGAAGGCGGGGGGGGACACGATCCGTGTCAAGTAATACCACGCGGGCCAATCGCGCGCGTCGGCCGCGCGCGCATGTCAAACTCCTTCAAAAACGTCCATCGCCGACTCCAGGACATCGTCATCGTCATCGGCGGGCGTGATCAATATCGGCGCCGTGAACGGCTTTGCCGTCGTCATCGCCACCTTCGTCACCATCGCTGCTTTCTTAATCATGTCTACCTCGTCGCCAGGATACCGCGCCCGTCCAAGTCACCGACTTGCAGTAAAGTGCCCACTGGGAAGCGCCCAGCGGTCAGCGCCACCGCGGCCGCGTCGGTCGCGCCAAACTAGCTGGTCGGTTTGCGTGCTAACATGCGCGGCCTCGCGCAGCCGCAGAGACGCACCAGCCAACGCCAAGCATTCATCGCAATCGCCGCCGCATGGGTTTTGCAAACCAAGTAGCGGGTGGGTGGATGGAACGTGTCAACTCGTTTGTCAAAACCAATTGCGCCACGTTGGTCGCACCACATAAATTGCAACACGTGTATAGCTCTACTCATATGGCACCACGTCGGTCACCACATCGAATGCCCCACACACATATCGCACCACGTCGACTGCACCACATGGTTTGCACATCGTAGATTGCAGCACAACGTTTGCACCACATCGATTGCACCACATGTAGCTGGCACCCTACAGGTTGCACTTTTTCAGTGAACAACCGACATTCCCCTTTCTTGCAAAAGCTAGGTTCTACCACCCTCCCCCCAGACTTATCGACCCCCCGGGAACCTATGCGGGAACATATGCAAAACACAGGATTCTGACACATTGTCCATCCTACCTGTGAATCATACCATCCCAGCCAAGCTTGTATCGCCCCCTCTCGGCACCTATGCAACAAATTTTATGCGCGCGCACTCGTTAATCAACAATCATACGTGTCCAATAATCCCTTGCAAGAATTGGACGAAGTGCGCACGCGCGCGTCGTCGCGCGCATGCCGAAATCATTCAAAAACCTTCGGTTTCGGATAGGTTTCAAAATCGAGGGTCCCCCCCCCAAACAAAACTCACAGGGTTTCGCAGCACGGCTTATCAACAACAGCGTGCGCGCGCGCTCTTGCGAATTCTTACGTGAGCCAAGAGTTTTTTTTCCCTACCTAGGCTCTGCCTAAAAGGGTTCTTACTCTGTTAGCTAAAGGGGCTGGGCAATGGAAACCGCCCCGGGCGGTTCCCCCAGTCCCCGCCCCGCGGTTCCCCCAGTCCCCTGGGAGCTTTAGCCTTAGCTTTAGCTTTAGCTTAGCTTTAGCTTTAGCTAGCTTAGCTTTAGCTTAGCTTTAGCTTAGCTTTAGCTTAGCTTTAGCTTAGTGTTAGCTTAGCTTTAGCTTAGCTTTAGCTTAGCTTTAGCTTAGCTTTAGCTTAGCTTTAGCTTAGCTTAGCTTTAGCTTAGCTTTAGCTTAGCTTTAGCTTAGCTTAGCTTAGCTTAGCTTAGCTTAGCTTAGCTTAGCTTAGCGCTTTAGCTTAGCTTTTAGCTTAGCTTTAGCTTAGCTTTAGCTTAGCTTTAGCTTAGTTTAGCTTAGCTTTAGCTTAGCTTTAGCTTAGCTTAGCTAGCTTAGCTTAGCTTAGCTTAGCTTAGCTTAGCTTAGCTTAGCTAGCTTAGCTTTAGCTTAGCTTTAGCTTAGCTTTAGCTTAGCTTTAGCTTAGCTTTAGCTTAGCTTTAGCTTAGCTTCAGCTTAGCTTTAGCTTAGCTTTAGCTTAGTGTTAGCTTAGCCTTAGCTCAGCTTTAGCTTAGCTTTAGCTTAGCTTTAGCTTAGCTTTAGCTTAGCTTTAGCTTAGCTTTAGCTTAGCTTCGGCTTAGCTATAGCTTAGCCTCAGCTTTGTGTTAGCTTAGCTTTAGCTTAGTGTTAGCTTAGCTTTAGCTTAGCTTTAGCTTAGCTTTAGCTTAGCTTTATCTTAGCTTTAGCTTAACTTTAGCTTACATTTAGCTTATCTTTAGCTTAGTTTTAGCTTAGCTTTAGCTTAGCTTTAGCTTAGCTTCAGCTTAACTTTAGCTTAGCTTCAGCTTAGCTTTAGCTTAGCCTTATCTTAGCTTTAGCTTAGCTTTCGCTTAGCTTTAGCTTAGCTTTAGCTTAGCTTTAGCTTAGCTTTAGCTTAGCTTTAGCTTAGCTTTAGCTTAGCTTTAGCTTAGCTTTTGCTTAGCTTTTGCTTTAGCTTTAGCTTAGCTTTAGCTCAGCTTTAGCTTAGCCTTAGCTTAGCTTCAGTTTAGCTTTAGCTTAGCTTCAGCTTAGTGTTAGCTTTAGCTTAGCTTTAGCTTAGCTTCAGTTTAGCTTTAGCTTAGCTTTAGCTTAGTGTTAGCTTTAGCTTAGCTTTAGCTTAGCGTTACTGTTACTACTAATGCTGCTTTCCTAGGGGCTCCAACTCCTAGGTAGGGTCGCACTGGGATAATTTCAACATTTTCATGACATGCTACCAAGAGGGCTTCGCGCGCACGCATGTTGAAATCGTTCGAGCGCCCTTGCGCGCGTGCTGGGGTGGCACGATCCGTGTCGAATATACCATGCGAGCCACTCTCGCGCGTCTGCCGCGCGCGCATTTCGAATTCCTTCGAAATTCCCTACCTAGGCTCTGCCTAGAAGGGTTCTTACTCTCTAGCTTAAAGGGGCCGGGCAGTGGAAAGCGCCCCGGGCGGTTCCCCCAGTCCCCGCCCCGCGGTTCCCCCCAGTCCCCTGGGAGCTTTAGCTTTAGCTTAGCTTTAGCTTTAGCTCTTTAGCTTAGCTTAGCTAGCTTAGCTTAGCTTAGCTTAGCTCGCTTAGCTTAGCTAGCTTAGCTTTAGCTTAGCTTAGCTTAGCTAGCTTAGCTTAGCTTTAGCTTAGCTTAGCTAGCTTCAGCTTAGCTTTAGCTTAGCTTTAGCTTAGCTTTAGCTTAGCTTTAGCTTAGCTTAGCTTTAGCTTAGCTGTAGCTTAGCTTTAGCTTAGCTGTTGCTCAGCTTTAGCTTAGCTTTAACTTAGCTTTAGCTTAGCTTTAGCTTAACTTTAGCTTAGCTTTAGCTTAGCTTTAGCTTATCTTTAGCTGTGGTTTAGCTTTAGCTTAGCTTTAGCTTAGCGTTACTGTTACAACTAATGCTGCTTTCCTAGGGGTTCCAACTCCTAGGTAGGGTCGTACTGGGATAATCCTTTATCACCGACGCGAAAACGCCGTCATCGTCGTCGGCGTGATCAGCATCGGCGCCGTCACCGGTTGCCCCGTCGTCGCTGTCAGCATCGCCACCAGCATCGCGACCATCATCATCGTGTCTACCGTTGTCGACGTTGCCACGATACCGCGCCCGCCCAAGTCGCCGACTCGCACTGCAGTGCCCGCTGGGATGTGCCAGGCGGTCAGCGCCACCGCGTTCGTGTCGGCCGCGCCAAACTAGTTGGGCCGCTGCGCGCGCGCGAGCATGCGCGGGCTAGCGCGGCCGCGCAGATGTACCAGCCGACACCCAACACTCATCGCAGTCGTTCCCGCATGGGTTTTGCAAACCACGTTGCGGGTGGGTGGGTGGGATGATTGCGCGAGCAATTGAGTTGACATCTTCAAGTTCAGCGAGTGAGTTACACCACTTAGATTCCACAGCGTAGCTTGCCCCACATCTGGCATCACCCACGCGGTGTAAGCTACGCGATGTGAGAAACGTGGTGCAGGCTAAACCATGCAACGTACGTCGTGCGATCATCAAAGGGGCCCGGGAGACGCCCGCGGCCGCGCACTTGGCGAAGCCGCGGCAGCCTTTGCCAGCACACGGGGCGCCACCGAGGCGCCCGCGAGGCGCCCATGGCCGCCCACCAGGCGAAACCTCGGCAGACCCATCCAGCCCAGCCGGGCGACAACTCGGTGGACCCAGCCTGCGCACTGGCCGCCCACGAAGCGTCCTCACGGCCGCCCAGCTGGCAAAACCTCGGAAAGACCGCGTTCTGTGGTCGCTTGGAGGGACGTGGGGGTTCGGAACCGGACCCCCCCCCTGGATGGAGCCTCGATGGAGGGGGGAATTTCGAGCCGCCCCCTTGTCCCGTGACGGAAAGGGGGGAGGGTTCAAACCCGCCTCCCCCCCTCCTCCACTATTTCTCCTCTCTGCGTGTCCTGGGGCCGGCGCCGGCGTCGGCGGCGGCTGGCGGCGGCGGCGGGGGTGTTGGTGGTGGTGGCAGTGGCAGTGGTGGTGATGGTGGTGTGGTTTGTGGTGGTTGTGGTGGTGGTGGTGGTGGGTTGTGCTGCTGGTAGTAGTGGTGGTGGTTGTGGCAGAGGTGGTGGTGGTGTGGTAGATTGTGGTGATGGTGGTGGTAATGGTGGTGGGTTGTTGTATTGGTGGTGGTGGTGGTGAGCTGTTGTGGTGGTGGCTGTGGTGGTGGTGGCTGTGTAGTGTTTTGGTGGTGAAGGTGGTTGGTTGAGATGGTGATGGTGGTGGTCGTGGTGGTGGTGGTGGTGGCGTGGAGGTTTGGTGGTGGTGTGGCGGTGGTGGTGATGATGGTGGTAATGGTGAGATGGTTTGTGGTGGTGGTGGTGGTGGTTGTGGTGTGTTGTGGTGGGTTGTGGTGGTGCTGGTGGTGGTGGCGTTTTTGGTGGTGGTGGTGGTGGTGGTGGTGAGGTGGTAGTTTGTGGTGATGGTGGTACTTGTGGTGATGGTGGATTGTGGTGGTTGTGGTGGTGATTGTGGTGGTGGCGGTGGTGGTGGTATGGTGGTCTGTGGCTGCGGCGGTGTTGGTGGTGGTGGTGGTGTGGCCTTCGGCTCTTCCCGCCATTGTGTTTTGGCAAAGGGTCAGAGTTCTAATGGATGCCTCTTGAGGTCTCGTCAGAAGTGTCTCGGGGGCGTTTGAGGAGTGCGAGGGCTCGATATGGCGATTTGTGTGTTCCCTCTGCGGCCTCTGGGTCCTCTCTGGTCATCGTCGCTGCGTCCCCGCCGTCGGCGCTGCTGGCCGCCGCCAGCGCCGGCGCCGGCGCCGGCGCGGGGGTGGGGGGATTGAACCCCCCCCTCCTCCTGGGCCCTCTCTGGGCGGCGCTCGGGCCAGCGCCGGCGCCGGCGCCGGGTGGGGGGAGGGGGGGGGGTTCGGGGGGGGGGGGGGTTAGGGGGAGGAGGGTCCCCCTGGTTCTGATCGACGGCGCTGAGTGTTGGGGGGGGGCCCACCCCCCGCTTCGAAACGCGCCGCCGAATGTTCCCAAGGCAAGCGCCCGTGAAACGCGCTTTCTCCAACCTCGGCAGACCCTAAGTGCAAGAATTTTGTCATGAGTATGTATGTATGTATATGTATATGCATGTAGATATATAAATAACACACACACATAAATATATATATATATATATATATATATATATATATATATATATTATATGAGTGTATAGAAGCCGTAAGAGAACCAGAAAGGTGCCAACGATCTCGCTCAACCCCCTCTTCGATCCTCCTCGATTCCCCCCCGCTCCTGGGTATCCGTTTCCCCCCGACCCCCCTGCCCGAGCATCCCCCATCTTCCCCGATCCTCCCCCTTGGATCCTCCCCGATGCCCCCTCCGATTCCCAATGTGATCCTCCTCGATTTCCCCCTCTCCCCGATCCTCGATCCCCCATCTTCGCCCCTCTTCGATCCTATCCGATCCTGGATCCCTTCTCCTCCTCCCTCCTCGACCCTCCCCGATCCCCGATCCACCTCGACCATCGGCCCTCCCAGCGGCGCGCCCAGGGGGGAAGGGCAGAGGGGGCGGGCCTTCTCAGGAGAAAATGCCCGAGCATCTTCCGAAGACGCCGACGGCTTCTCTGAAGGTGCGGCGCGGGCTTCCGAGCAGCCCCGCAGGTCCTCTGAGAAGGCCTGCGCCCGTCCCCCCCAGCGCGCCGCCGATCCCCTCCTCCTCTCCCAAGAGGGACCCCCAGGACCGGCTCTTCACCCCGAGGGGGCCCGGCGGGGCTCCAGAGACGGTGGTCGACGCGAACGGATCTTGCAGGATCCTGCAGGGCCAGGGTCGCATTGACCCGGGTTTGGGTGCAGGACCCTGCATGATTTTGCAGGATCCTTCGCATTGACCCGGGCTTGGGTGCAGGATCCTGCAGGGTCTTGCAGGATTCTGCAAGGCTTCACTGACCCGGGTCTGGATTGACCCGGGCCAGGAGATCCGCGAGCCCAGATTGGGCCCCCAGTTGTCGACAGTTGCCGACAGCTGTCCGCCGTGCCGTCTTCCTAAGAGGAGCCCCAAGAGCCGACTTCGCGAAGCAGTCGTGGCATCGTGGAAGCCACGGCCAGGGCGCCAGACCCCACCCTTCTGCTGCATCTTCCGAGCCGCACCGATCCGTGAGGGTCCAGGGGCCCGAACCTGCACGCGACCTCGCCCGGCTCGAAAAGCAAGGCGACGCCAGGAACATCGGGGAGGCGGAGATCCTCCTCCTCCTCCTCCTCCTCCTCCTCGTCCTCCTCCTCCTCCTCCTCCTCCTCCCTCCCCCCCCCCTCCTCCTCCTCCTCCTCCCCCTCCTCCTCCTCCTCCTCTTCCTCCTCCTCCTCCTCGCTCCTCGCTCCTCGCTCCTCGCTCCTCGCTCCTCCTCCTCCTCCCCCGCGCCCCAGCAGCCGATTCGGTGAGCCGCCGCGCTCCCGGCCCAGCCCGGGCGGCCAGCCCCCCCCCGCAGGACCAGACGAGCCAGCCGCCGCCAGAGGAGGCTCGCGGCGGTGCGGCCGCGCTTCTGCGGGGTGGGCATGACGAGGTGCGAGATCGGCGGCAGAGGAGGAGGAGGAGGAGGAGGAGGAGGAGGAGGAGGAGGAGGAGGAGGAGGAGGAGGAAGAGGAGGAGGAGGAGGAGGAATAGGAGGAAGAGGAGGAGCAGGAGGAAGAGGAGGAGGAGGAGGACGAGGAGGAGAAGGAGGAGGAGGATGGCTACTTTCAGGCTGCACTCTAGAGCCGACAGCGACAGCGACAGAAGTTGGAGGAGGATTTGGAGGAGGATGGGGGAGGAATGGGCAGATCTTGAGATCCTGGCGTCGCATGTTCCCTGGCGGGCGGGTGATGAGGGATGAAGCGGATGCGTTCTCCCCATTTTTTGGTCAGATCAGAAGGGTGGCGTGGGCTAGCCGGACAAGGGATCTCATCATTTGACCATGTCGGAGGTTGATGATGATGGTGGTGTTAACGACGACGATAGCGATTTTGACGACGCTGCTGTTGCTGATGATGATAATGTGGTTGATGATGCGGAGGACGATCATGATTGTGAGGATGATGACGATGATGATGCCGATACTGATGATGAACATTTTAATGATAACGATGCTTATGATGATGACGATGATGATGCAGATGATGGATGATGACGATGCTGATGATGCTGACGCTAATTCTGCTGATGCTGTTGCTGATGTTAAAGATGAGGATGCTGAAAATGACAACGTTTTCTGGATGAGGATTACGATTATGATGCTGCTAATGACGATGATGATGCTGATGATGCTGATGATGATGATGATGCTGATGATGATGATAATGATGCTGATGCTGATGATGCGGATGATGCTGATTCTGATGCTGACGATGCTGATCTAGATTTATGATGTTCCAACCCACTTTAGTTTTGATCACCAGGAATAATTTCGAGCACCAACAGAAAATGGTTTTCACGTGTCGTGCCCTGGGGGACACTCGCCCGACACTGTTTCGACACTCTTTCGACACTTTTCCAGGTAATCGAAGTTATTTCTTGGATGTGCTCCTCAAGTAGGATGGGAACAACACACATCTAGATGATAATGAGGATGATGCTGATGATGATGTCGATGATGACTATGCTGATGCTGATGATGATGCTGATGCTGAGGCCGAGGCTGTTGTTGATGATGACGAGGATGGTGATGGTGATGGTGATGGTGATGTTGATGATGATGATGATGATGAAGGTGGTGGTGGTGATGATGATGATGACGATGATGATGAGGATGATGATGATGATGATAATGATGATGATGATGATGCTGATGTTGATGATGCTGATGATGCTGACGACAAGGACGAGGAGCAGGAGGCGGATGACGCGTACGGTGTTGATGACTAATCTGATGTCGTTGTGAACGTGCTGGCCGCGTCGCATGCTGCTGCTTCTCCGCCTTGGTCCAATCGCGACCGCTCCGCCCCCAGGCGGGCAGTTTGGACAGAGGTCACGGGTACAAGTACAACGTTAAGAACACCTTCATCGACGTACAAGGTTCGCTAAGTGGCGCTTTCTCGGGTAACGTGAATGGTCGGAGAAAGAGTCGGGGACGGAGGAGCTGGAGTCGGAGCAGGGAGGAGGGTGTGGTTGAGGAGGAGGCGGAGGAGCAGGTGGAGGTGGCGGAAGAGGAGGAGGAGGAGAGGGGAGGAGTCGGAGGAGGAAGATCAGATAAGACAGCGCCTCGGAGAGGTCGGACGGCGATCGCGCCAAATTCTGGCAAGGTGAATTAGTTATGTCATCGAATTTCTGGCCTGCGTCTCCTTCATCCGTTGGAGGAGAGCGGCTATTCTCTGCTCATTGTGGGGCTCCGACGAAGCACTTTGGACCTCACGGGAACCTGAGAGCGTTGCCTCCAGTCGGGGCACAGGAACGGCCTTGTCTAAGCACCTCAAGCCCCTTCTTGACTGGCTTCTCACTCTGACGAGCAAGCTTGACGATCCTCACCTCAAGATGAAGATGTTGCGCTTTCACTTCAGTGCTACCAGAACCCCCGCAGGTCCCAGGGA
>CAUYUJ010017913.1:27500-42500 GCA_963575745.1 Prorocentrum cordatum
AACGTACCAGAAATGGTGTTTTTGAAAGGGTTAAGGATTTTGCGAGTGCAGCAGTTACTCTGATTCGCTGTGTTGAAGTCCCAGGAATTGCGTTCTGGCACGGATCAGGATCGTCAAGACGCAACAGTCAGGTTGATCCGTGGCGTTGGATTCCCGAGGGCAATGTCTTGACATGCTTCAGGGTCTTCAAACGGTTGCCTTCAACGAGGCAGTTCCTTCACTGGAAGTGAACCGTTGCAGGGGCCTATGAACAAGGAGCTTGGAGAGAGGGTTGATTCCAACATCGTTGAGTAGCTTTGGGTTTACACTGGTCTTCCTCTTCCTCCTCCTCCTTCCCTTTTCCTTCTCCCGTCCTCCCATTTCAGGAGCTCTGGCTGGCCGAACCCATGGACTTCGTTCCCCAGGAGCCTCTCCCTCGGATTTCGGTCGAACGCCTGAGGACTGCCAGTCGGTCCCACGGCATCAGGTCCGCGGTGTCGGTGGACGGGTCCACGTGAGCCATTTCTGTATTTTGTCCGATGGAGCCCTCGAGGCCTTGGCTGCTCTGCTCATCGTCTGCGAGGTCACGTCCTCGCTGCCTGCTCAGATTTGGCCCGTTGTGCTGGCGATGACCCCCGAGGCCCCTGGGGGGCTGAGGCCGGTCGGGACTTTCACGGCCCCTTGCCGTGTCTGGGGCAGAATCCGTCGAGCCGTGGCCTCGGAGTGGGAAGAGGCCCGCCCGCGCTCTCTCTTTCCAGGACCTGCTTTCAGGAGTGCGTCGGCCGTGGTCCGGCGGCAGGCTCCCGCCAGCGAGCAGGCGCATTCCTCGGGCCTCGTGGCCGCCGGTTTGTTGTGGGACATGTAGAAGTCCTACGAGCTAGTCGATCTCGAGCCGCTCATGGAGAGGTGCATCGGGCACGGGTTCTCGGTGGTTATCGCTAGGCTATGCATTGGAACTTGCAAATCGGCTAGGTTCATCAATACGGCTGGCTTCTTGGCTGGGCCGTTTGTTGGAGCTTTGCGTGGGGTGGTAGCTGGACGCACCATGGCCACCACGTTTGCGCGCATCTACTACATGCCGGCTTTCTCCAGTATCCCGCTCAGCCCACCGGCCCAGCTGGATCCGTTTATCGACGACATTGGTCTGGCTGCGCGGGGGACCCCCTCGAAGGTTCTGACGGCCTTAAAAGGAAGGGGCCGTCGAGCTTCATCGTGCCATCACGGTCGAGTTAGGGCTCTCGGTCTCGCCGGACAAGGCTGGATTGACAGCCAGTTGCTCGAGGCTCGGCAGGCAGCTCGAGCAACGGCTGGGAGAAGTGTTTGGCAAGGGACTCACAGGCTCTGCGACTGACTTAGGTCTTGATGATGCTGCTGGTCGACCGCTCCGTGCCCGTGGCAGAGCGGTCAAACGTAGCAAACGTGTTGCGCACTTTAAAGCTAGAGTGCGACGCATAGTTCGGCAACGCAAGTTTTTAGGTGCTGCGGCTCGTCGTATCTTTGCCAGCGGGCCTCTGCCAGACATCGCATATTGGGCGGAGGTGCACGGGGCCAGCGACAGGGAGCTCAAGTTGCTCAGGAGGGAGGCGGGTAAGTGCATGAGGCCATCAGCAGGAGGGAGGTCTTTAACGGCGACGCTTATCTGTGCTGACGACCCTTGCTGGTACGCTGCGGTTGGTCCCAGTTTGTGTTGGAGCACAGAAGTGTGGGCTGGACAGTGCCACTCGTTCCTTTACTCCACCTCCCTCTCTGACTTGAGGAAACCGTGGTCTACGATTTTCGAGCATCCCAAACGTCAGCCTGTCAAGTGGAACTCGGTTGGAGGGCCTGTTTGGGCCCTGTTCTTGTGGGTCAAACGCCTTGGGTGGACGATGCCGAGCTTTGCTGTTCTTCGGGACCACAACGGTGTGGATATCCCCCTTACGTTTATTTGCCCCCAGCTCACCAAGGGCATCCCCCCACCAGGCCAGAGTCAGCCAGGTTCACGTGCAAAAGGAGCAGCCCACCAGGCCATCATCAGGCTCCTCGAGGTTTCGGCGGCGAGCAAAATCGGGGAAGGTTGGAGAAGAGCTTGCTAAGCTACTGTGAGAGCGCAGTCTAGATCGAGCAAGTACTCACCGCTGGGACGGGGGACTATCCGATGTTCAGCGTGCGACGGCTGCTGGACAGCCGAACGTCCAAGCTCGGCTACGTGCCTGCCGAGCAGCAGTTGCTCTGTCCGCTCTGTGGCAGGGCCAAGGGCTCGTTTCCCCATCGGCCGTGGCAGTGCGAGGTGTGCGCTGAGGAGCGCGCGGAGCCTGCCTCGGCCTCAGTGCTCGCCGAATCTGGTGGCGAGCTCTCCCCCTTCGGGTCTTGTGTTGTTCACCAGGGGCACCTTTGCCCATCCCGTTTCCTTCTGGCCTAAGCCACTGGCGATCGGTGGACAGGTGATCAGATCGGACAGCAATCCTGAAGGGGAGACGGGGGATTCGCAAGGGAGCTCGTTTGTCGACGGGTCGGTCTTCAGACATCCGATCGTAGATTTAGGTCGAGCTGGCTGGAGTGTGTGCCACGCCGCTGAGGATGGGGAGCTGGGCAGTTCCGTCCTCGGCCCAGTGCGCCCCCCGTTGCCGCAGACCGCGCCTGCGGCCGAGTTATTTTGCATTCGGTATGGCGTTTCTCCAGGCTATGGGGGACAGCCGCGTCTACTCCGACTGTGCCGCTGTGGTGGGACACCACGGCCTGCCCCCATCTCAGCGGCTCTCTTACAAGCGCAAGTGCTCAGGCATCTTCCAGTGTGTCCATCCTGCGTCTCTCATCACGTCGCTTACGAAAGTTCGGGCCCACCTTTCTGTTGACGAACCCGATCTTGAGCCCGAGGAGCCGTTCAGAAGGAAAGGCAATGATGATGCCGACCGTGCGGCGAGAGAGGGCGCCCTCCTCCACCCCAGAGCGTCGCATGCTGAGCGCGAGGTTGTCGATGGGCTTGTGGGTATCTCCAAGACTGCGTGTAGGCTCGCCGCTAAACTACTTCCGAGGTGGCCGAGACTAGATTTGAGTGGTGTTGCGTTTGTTGCGCCGTCCCGTGCCCCGAAGGAGCTGGAGCAACGCGAGCAGCATGACTGGCGCCGTTCTGATAATGTCTGGAGGTGATGAGTCATAGGCTAGGCTCAAGGTCCGCGGTGAAGCCTGAGCCTGGCAAGTGTGCTGGCTCAAACCAACATGACGTGGATGTTGCCGAGGCGAATGGCCGCGAACCTGCTTTGTTCCATGCTTCTGATGGCTCGGATTGTTTTCTTTTCTTTAGATGTGGGGCATTCCTCCACCGGGGAGTACTGTGTAAGAGTAACTTTGCTTGTGGGTGCATCAATCAGCCAAGCAGGAACAGCGGGAGTGTCTTCAATAAGGTCATGGCTGGCGCCCACCCGCGAGTCAAGGACCTTCGGATTGTGGACACCCCTGCGATTCCCAGTTTCGCTCCAGGTCTCGACCCTGGGCTCCCCCTCTTGCCCGACCTCCCCGCCCCCCACGGCGACGGGCGCGGCGATCAGGACGAAAGGCTCCGACCCGAGGTCGGCGCTGAGTGTCTGGAGGACGGCGCCGCGGGAGCTCCAAGTGCCGCATCGAGTGCTGCCAGCCGCGCGGCAGGATTTCCTTGCGAGGAAGACCGAAAGCTGGGCGCCCGCGGGTCTTTCTGGCATGGCCTGGACGGCCAGTCCTCGCACTCGCTGTCTTCAGACTTGTCCGGCGATGTTGATGGGGGGCTTGGGTGGGGGGGGATTCTTCTGGCTCTGACTAGAGCCGCGATTGCGAGCTCAACTTCTATTCTCCCGTGTATAATCACCCCATCGGGTGTAGTGGGTTGTCTGTTCTGCGGTCACTGGACCTGCGCGGCGGGTTCGATCTGGGGCCCTAGCGGCCGTCTTTCTCACTGCTGCGCGTGTGTCCACTCCTCCCGCTTGCGCGGCCGTGGGGCGCTGAAGGTAATCCCCCCCCTGCGGCGACAGCTGCACGGGGGGGGCGCTCTTCCCTCTAGGATGGCGGCTGTCGGGCTCGCGCGGCGGGTTCGATTTGGGGTCCCCTGTGGCCGTCCTTGTCATTACTGGGTGAGTCCACATCCCCCTGCGCGCGCGGCCGTGGGGCGCCGGAGGTAGTTCTTCCTTTGCGGTGACCGCTGCTCAGGGGGCCGCTCCTTTATACTTTTTTGCTGCGGTCGCTGGACTCACGTAGCGGGCTCGACCTGGGGTCCCCCCGAGGCCGTCCTTCTCACGGCTGCGTGCCGTGTCCGCGTCCCCCTGTTTGCACGGCCGTGGGGCGCTGGAAGTTATTCCCCCCCCCCGCGGTGACCGTTGCACAAGGGGGCCGCCGCTTTTGCTGAGTGCGTCGGGGCACGGGGGAGGTCTGTCCTGTCCTCCCCGTCCTGTGCTTCCCGTCACCTCCATTTGGACCCTCGACAGCGGCCTCTGTCTTGCGTAGCCGACGGATGCCCTGTTGGTGGCGGCTGAGCCAAGGGTCGATCCGCGAGGCGAGGGGGCCGCAGTGGGCGCTCCGAAAGGAACTCGCGAAACCCCTTCCCGAAGCGGCGCTCGCCGAGGCGAGGTCTCCATCTTGGGGTCCTGTTGCACGGGGGAAACGGTCTCCGAGTGCACGCCTGCCTTTTGGTTCCGGTGGTCTCGGCTTTGCGCAATGTCTTAGCCCTGGCCCCCTCTCGCACCAGAGTGGCAGTGGTTATCGCCGAGGAGCGACCGCAGGCGGGCCTCGCCCACCCGCCGGTTGTATCGTTGGGTAGCTGTGCGTTGATGCTAAGCAAACTTTTTCCTCCTCCCGTCTCCCTCCTCCCTTGCCCGCCTCTTCTCCTTCCTGGTCTCCCTTCCCCTCCTGCTCCCTCCCCTCCCTCCTCGTTGCTCTCTCTTTCTCATTTTCTCATTCCATTCCTCCCTCCTTCTCTTCTCCTTCCTCCTCCTTTTCTTTCCATTCCTCCCTCCTTCTCTTCTCCTCTCTTTCCTCTTTCCCGCTCCTTCGCCCTTTGCGTTCCCTCTCCGGTGACCGCTGGTTTCGCCGACGGCTGGTTTCGCCTGGCTGGTTTCGCCGCCCGGCGAGACCAGTTCGGTCGGCGAAACCAGCTCCGTCGGCGAAACCAGCTGCCGTCGGCGAAACCAGCTGCCGTCGGCGAAACTGCCCGACCCGACCCGCCCGCTACTAGGGTCCGCCCGCCCGACCCGACCCGCCTGTTAGGGTTCGCGCGTGCTCGGTCGAGCGCGCCCCACACTTGAATGTCCCGCCCGCCCGACCCGACCCGCCCGTTAGGGTCCGCCCGCCCGACCCGACACGCCCGCTAGGGTTCGCTCGCCCGACCCGACCCGCCTGTTAGGGTTCGCGCCTGCTCGGTCGAACGCGCCCCACACTTAAATGTCCCGCCCGCCCGACCCGACCCGCCCGTTAGGGTCCGCCCGCCCGACCCGACCCGACCCGCCCGCTAGGGTTTCGCCCCGCCCGACCCGACCCGCTTGTTAGGGTTCGCGCGTGTTCGGTCGAGCGCCCCCCCACACTTTACTGTCCCGGCCCACCCCCCCCCGACCCGAACCGCCCGTTAGGGTTCGCCCGCCCGACCCGACCCGACCCGCCCGCCAGGGTCCGCCCGCCCGACACGACCCGCCCGTCAAGGCACGCGTCGGCGAAACCAGCGCCGGCGAAAGCAGCGCCGTCGAAACCACCCGCTGGCGAAACCAGCGGGGCGAAACCAACGGGGCGAAACCAGCGCCAGCGAAACCAGCGCCGGCGAAACCAGCCGTCGGCGATACCAGCGGGGCGAAACCATCGCCGGCGAAAACATCGCCGGCGAAACCAGCTCATGCCCCCCGTCTCTTCCGCGATCCAATCCGATGCCTTTTCTGCTTTTTATTGACTGGTGTGATGAGGGGCCCTTCTGCCGCATGTGCAGGTGTGAGTGGTTTGCCAGCTAGTGTTGTTAAGGGTTCCGTCTCCAGTCCCACTGTGGTCTCTACTGCTGTAGCTGCCAGATTCAAGTCAATCAGTGCCGGCCCAGCGTTCCTCCTTTATCGCGGAGCATGTTTGTGACAGTTCCACGGGCTTTCGCACGCGCCTCCCAGCCTGCAGCGCAGTTCCTTGACACATACGTTGCTCCGACAGGCGGATCTACCATTTGGTGATTGAAGAAGGGCCTCCTACCACATCGCCTCCCCCTTCCCCTCCTCCCATCTCTCCCCTTCCCTCTTCCTCATGTCCACTCCGCCCCCTACCGCTCTGTCTTCGCCCTCCTCGTCCCCTCCTCTCGGCGCATTGAGGTATCCCAAGGCGCCCGAGGTTCCCCCTTGTGTCTCCAGGGGCCAGATTTTCCACCGCTTCCTTCGACCTGGCAGTATGCAGAGAATGCCAAGGGCTAACCAGGGAAGGTACGTGAGGGGGACGGGCATCAGTTTCCGCTTCGCGCGCGCGCCCCCCAGACGACGCGACGCCCATGGGCAATCCTTGGCGCCGCGCGATGCTGACCCCTGCTGATCTGCTGCTGCTGCCGCCGCCCATCCGCATCAGTAGTGTGACCACAATGATTCTGGCCTCATTGCCCGCATCCTTATCGGTTCTGTTCCTGCGGCTTCTCGATGTTCCATGTAGGCCAATCGTTGCCCTCCTTATTTCTCCGCTGCCGTTTTAATCCGTGGACTTGGCTTGTACCGTTTTAGTTTTACGTTATTGCGTTATTATGGTTTGTCCCGAGCCGCCGTTTTTTGTTGTTCTCGCTGGAGCGACAGAAATTAATGCGGAGATGGGTGTGTCACGGCAATCGTGACATCTCTCCTCTTGTTGTTATCTCTGTTTTGTTCTTCCCGCTGTCTCTCTGTCACTCTGTTTCTTTGTCTCTCTATCTCCCCTATTCCTCTTGTCGACCTGGTAAGAGAGTTAGACTTGTGATCGTGCCCCCATGGAAACTGTTTGGGGCCCAGCGCACATGATGCTACCATAGCGTCATAGTTCACCATTCCAACCATGCCCCCATGCCACGTTGTGTTGTAATTCGTAAGCGTTGGGAATCGATTCGATGTGTGCAACGTTATGTTGTACCACAGCTATGGTACCATTGAATGCATGCCACTTGTCATGCATACTTGTTACCATCTGAAGCTTGCTTGTGACGACTAGTTGTCACATTGGCCCAGACACCGCGTAACAATTGATTCCAGCTGGGGGGGTTCACTGACGCTGGGTCAGCTAAACCAAACACTGGCAGTGAGTTCTCGTTGTAGCCAGGCTGGGGCTCCGTGCTGGTAAGTTATACAATGTTGTCCGAGCCCTCACCGTTCACGTTGTCCTCTCTGCCTATTTCGATGTTGACTCTGCTACCTTGTCGGACCCGCTGAGCCTTTCCATGCGTTCACCAGTCGGCAGCATAACTCGTTCCCTGACTTGAGGAGGTGGGGCTTGAGCAAGGCGTTGCATCAGCAGAATGCGATTAACTCGATTGAGATGTGTTGGACCATCTCGAGCCATCTGTCTCTTCGGGCCTTGGTGGTGCCGTCTTGTGTGGCCCTCTTTGGCCATTTTTGGGGCATTCTTAGGCGGTCTTGGGTCCCTCTGGAGGCCCGCTGGGTCAGCTTGGCGCCGTCTGAGGGCCTTCTTGGGGCTCTCAGTGGGCATGTTTGGTCGCTCGAAGACCGCAAGTGGAGCGGTATTCGATCGAACGGAGTGGAAGTTGGAAAACATTGAAACACACCGTACCCACCAATGTCGGCGGCTTCTCGATGCCCTCCTGGAAAGCGTGTTTGGCGTATCTTGTAAGCCGCTTCGAGCCTGTTGGGTGCCCTTGGGGTCTTCTTGGGAGCTGTTGGGTAGCTCGTAAGGCAATGTCCGGCCTTGACGGCGGTCTTGGTGACCTGCCTGGGGTTTTTTGGAAGCCGCCTTGATCATACAGTCGGACAGATGTACAAGATCGAGGTCGGTTTGGGGAGGGTGCCCTGCTGTTCTTCGTGTTTGCTGGATGCTCTTGTGCATCCTGGGGGGGGCATCCTCGAAGGTTCTTCGGTTTGGGCCGGCGGAGGGTCTCGTGTTCTTGAAGTCATTATCGTTTAATCGATCCTTACCCCCATCCCCATCCGCATCTCCAGCCCCACCGTCTCACCACCTCAGTTGGGGATATGACCCTCGAAGCCCGAAGAGAGCATCCTATATCCCCATCCAAGGGGGTGAAGCGTCCGGTGGGGCCCAGCCCACGCTGGTGGGGATGGGGATCGGTTAAACGATGCTCATGCAGGATGCTCTTCTGTCCCAGGTCCGACTGTACTTGACCCCCCCGGAGAGCGCCGGGGAGTCGTCGGGGCGGGGCGCCCAGGGAACCCTCGGGGAGGAGGAGCGCTGCACGCGGGTCAGTGCTGCAAGAGGGGGACGGGGCGAGGGGCCTTCGACTACAGAAACCCCATCAGACAGCAACCGGCAGTCTACCATGCCTCGGCGCTGAGAGGGCGCCTAATGGGGGGGTGATAATTGGGGGGGCAGCGAGGGCTGCCGAAGGGGGGTCTTTGAGTAGGTTCGGGGGTCGCACCCCCCCCCCTCTGCGAAATCCATCATTTCATTGTCGTGTCCCCTCTCGCCTCTTGTTCCTCTCCCTTCTCCGCAGCTCCCTCTCTCTCTCTCTCTTCCCCTCCCTCTCTCTCTCCCTCCCTCCTTCCCTCCCCTCCATTCCTTCCTCTCTCGCTCTCTGTCTCTATCTCTCTCTCTCTGCTCTCCCGTGGACGCCCGCCCCGCCGGGGCGGTGGGGGTGGTAGTGATGGTGGTGGTGGTGGTTCGTGGGGGAGGGCCCAACCCCAGAAGAACATATGTTAAACGCGCCTCCCCCTTCTCCCGCCACTAGTCGACCACCACCAGCGGTGCTGGCCGCAAAGGAGCCGTGACAGGCCTGCAGGGTTCCAGACCGCTCTAGAGTGCTCTGGAGCACTCAAGGGTCTCGCGGGGCAGTTCGATGCATCCACACCGCGCTGCAATGCGATCGCATCGCATTGCATTGCCACTGTCGTACTGCCGTACTACAGTGCTACTGCTACAGCCAGTACGAGAGTGCCACTACTGCTACTAAAAATACTAGAGTACTACTACTAACTACTACAACCTCACAACATACTAACGTATTCTGTGTACAACCAGTACTAGAGTATTGTCATTTTACTACTATTACTACGACCACGCGTACACTAGTCTTATTATCACTACGACTACTGCTATTACTACTACTGCTACTACTACTGCTACGTCTACGACTATTACTACTACTACTACCACGACGACGACTACTACGACTACTTCTGTTGCTATTACTATTACTACTACTACTACTACTACTACTACTACTACTACTACTACTACTACTACTACTACTACTACTACTGCCACCACCACCACCTACCACCACCACCTACCACCACCACCACACTACTACTTATAACCACTACTACTACTACTACCACTACAACTACCACACTACTACTACTACTACTAACTACTACTACTACTACTACTACTACTACTACTACTACTACTACTACTACTACTACTCCATACTCCTACTCCTACTCCTATCCTTATTCCTTATTAGAATATACTCCTACTCCCCCCTCAGGCCGGCAGATAGCGGGCGCATCCGGGTGGTCCCATCCTAACCTGTAAAAAACAATACAAAATCAACATTTTTCTTATTTTTTCCTCTCGACATGGACGTCCTGTCGTCCACGGCGATAATCCATTGCAAAAAATACCACAAAGAGCACACGCGCGCGTTCATGTCAGAATCCTACCGAACACCGTGTGTTTGCAAGCATTTCAACATAAAAACATCAAAAACCCAATGCTTTTTTTCACAAAAGTTGTACAAATTTCCCGCCCGGGCTCTCTTGCTGAAATCATAGGAAAACCATAGGAATCTTAAGAATTCGGTCAAATCCAGCGATTTCACGTCATCGCGCGGTGCACTCGCGATGCTCTGTCATGCACCCAGGCCGCGAATCCTGTGCAAAAAATACCACAAAGAGCACACTCGCGCGTTCATGTCAGAATCCTACCGAACACCGTGTGTTTGCAAGCATTTCAACATAAAAACATCAAAAACCCAATGCTTTTTCACAAAAATGCTTTGGGGTGTCCTGTCAGACCGTCGGGCTTCCTCCGGCCACCTCTGGCTTCCTGCGGTGTACCGGGCCATTCTCGACTCGTCTGGCAATGCGTGCGCGGCATTCAACACGCGCTCGCCAGTTCCCGTCGGCAACCGCCATCGCGGCCGCATCAGCTGTACCAAACCGGCTGGCCGGTGTGACTTCGGCCCCCAGTTGTGCCAGCTTTGCTTCTTATGTTGTGGGAGGGCGGGTGGGACTGGGCATGCCATGCTTGACTCGCTCGAGCTGGCTAGCTTGACTCCTACTCCTACTCCTACTCCTACCTACTCCTACTCCTACTCCTACTCCTATCCTTATTCCTTATTAGAATATACTCTACTCCCCCCTCAGGCCGGCAGATAGGGGGCCCATCCGGGTGGTCCCATCCTAACCTGTAAAAAACAATACAAAATCAACATTTTTCTTATTTTTTCCTCTCGACATGGACGTCCTGTCGTCCACGGCGATAATCCATTGCAAAAAATACCACAAAGAGCACACGCGCGCGTTCATGTCAGAATCCTACCGAACACCGTGTGTTTGCAAGCATTTCAACATAAAAACATCAAAAACCCAATGCTTTTTCACAAAAATTGTACAAATTTCCCGCCCGGGCTCTCTTGCTGAAATCATAGGAAAACCATAGGAATCTTAAGAAATCTGTCAAATCCAGCGATTTCACGTCATCGCGCGGTGCACTCGCGATGCTCTGTCATGCACCCAGGCCGCGAATCCTGTGCAAAAAATACCACGCGGGCGACATGCGCGCGCGTCGCCGCGAGCGCATGCTCAAATCCTTCTAGAGTCGTCGCCGTCATTGGCACCGTCGCATGGACGTCCTGTCGTCCACGTCGCAAAATGGCAGGAATGGGACGCGGCGCACACCCCGCGCCCGCCCATCCAATCCGTCCCATTCTAATCTGCAAAAGACAATACACAGTTTTTTTTTCTTGTCAACATGGTCGTGCTGTCGTCACGTCGCAAAATGCGTGGCAGGAATGGGACGCGGCGCACACCCCGCGCGAAGGGGTGACGGTTCGATCTCGCCTCGGCGCCGCGCACCAACGCCTGCGGTGTACCGGGCCATTCTCGACTCGTCTGGCAATGCGTGCGCGGCATTCAACACGCGCTCGCCAGTTCCCGTCGGCAACCGCCATCGCGGCCGCATCAGCTGTACCAAACCGGCTGGCCGGTGTGACTTCGGCCCCCAGTTGTGCCAGCTTTGCTTCTTATGTTGTGGGAGGGCGGGTGGGACTGGGCATGCCATGCTTGACTCGCTCGAGCTGGCTAGCTTGACTCCTACTCCTACTCCTACTCCTACTCCTACTCCTACTCCTACTCCTACTCCTACTCCTACACTACTACTCCACTACTTCTCTACTACTGCTACTACTACTACTACTACTACTACAACTACTACCTACTCTAACTAACTTACTACTAACTACTACTACTACTACTACTACTACTACTACTACTACTACTACTACTACTACAACTACTACTATTACTACACTACTACTACTACTACAACACTACTACTACTACTACTACTACACCACCTCTTCCTCCTCCTCCTCCTCCTCCTCCTCCTACTACTACTACTACTACTACTACTACTAGTCTTACTTCTCTGTCTACTCTACTACTACTACTACTACTACTACTACTACTACTACTACTACTACTACTACTACTACTACTACTACTACTACTACTACTACTAGTCTTACTAATCTGTCTACTCTACTACTACTACTACTACTACTACTACTACTACTACTACTACTACTACTACTTCTACTACTACTACTTCTACTATTACTGCTATTGCTACTGCTACTGCTACCACTTACTACTACAGCAGTACGACAGCACTAGAGTGCTGCGACACTACTAAAGTCAGAGTGAGTGGGCCGAACGGTCATTCATTGTCCCTGGGTGCGTGGCTGAATTGGGAATCCGTGGTTCGGATTCTGCTTGTTACGTTGTTGCGTTGTTGTTTGTTTGTTCGTTGTCGTCGTCCCACCCGCGACCCACCCGCGACCCACCCCGCGACCCACCCCGCGACCCACCCCGCGACCCACCCGCGACCCACCCCGCGACCCACCCGCGACCCAACCCGCGACCCACCCGGTACCCACCCCGCGACCCACCCGCGACCCACCCGCGACCCACCCTGCGACCCACCCCGCGACCCCCGATCCACCCCGCGACCCATCTGCGACACACCCGCGACCCAGCCGTGACCCACCCGCGACCCACCCGCGACCCACCCCGCGACCCACCCGCGACCCACCCGCGACCCACCCCGCGACCCACTCCGCCATCCGCGACCCAGTCGCGGCCCATATGCGACCCAGCCGCGACCCAGCCGCGGCTTACCCACATTGGTTTGACGAAGAAATCGGCGCTTGCGGCGGGCTTGTTGTATAATGTGTGGAATCTTGGCGCCTGCGGCGGGCTTTTCCAGAGTCCAGCAGACGGCCGACGCCCCCACCGCCCCCTCACTCTTATCCGCAGTTGCGGGGTACTACGTATTACAAGATTGACATACTACTGTGCGACACCACAGCCATCATCACAATGTTCGAGTACTACTGCCATCACCGCTACTGGACCATAATACTACTACTACGAGTACATTACTACTACTCCAGTACTACTACGACTACAACGACATGATACAGATGCGCTACTTATCACGGCGCTGCGGTACGAAGGTACGGCTTCCGTGCTTGAGTGTTACAGTATCGGATTTCAATTATTGCTGCAGCCAGTATTAACATTATACTGGAACGGTACCCGAGTACCACTACTGCAGTATTGCCGCGACAGTGCTATAGTACGACGATTACAATGGTACTGCGACGGCAGTACAATACTCGACCACTACAGCATCGCTGCGATACTACAGTATTTGATAATTCACGTTGCCGTAATTTTGCAAATTCACGGCAAGAACTATTTGATTGTTGCTCTTACGAACATATATATATATATATATATATATATATATATATATATTCGCGTACTGGCTCTATACCGCCATGAACAACATCGTACAATATTATTCTTACACTGCTACTACTTCAACACCACAGTCCGAATGTACGGTTTATGTATCCGAATACCACAGTAGTGGCTTCTTTTTCAACTACGGCACTACAGTGCTACAGCTGAAGCGAGTACGCGAGTACGATATTTACTGCAAGCGTTGGGTACTACTACTACTACTACTACTACTACTACTACTACTTCTACTACTACTACTACATCTCGTACTACTACTACTACTACTACTACTACCACTACTACTTATACTATTACTGCTACTACTACTATTATTACTACTATTATTATCATTATTACTACTCCACCACTACTAGTACCAGTACTAATACTACAACTACTACTACTACTACTACTACTACTACTGCCACTACTACTACTACTACTACTACTACTACTACTACTACTACTACTACTACTACTACTACTACTACTACTGCTACTGCTACTACTACTACTACTACTACTACTACTACTACTACTACTACCACTACCTCTACCACCACCACTACCACTACCACTACCACTACTACGAATACGTTACCCCTACTACTACTACCACTACTTCTACCACTGTTACTACAACTACAAGACGATGATAGCGCTGTTGCGCCATTGCTGAACAACTACTTCGGCAGCTAAAACATGCGGCAGTCGTATACCATTACTCATACTACAATATTGCAGTACGACTGCTACGACAGTCGCAGTCAGTACCAGAGCGCTGCGACTACAATACGAGAGTGTTATTATCATCTGCTACTGCGTTGTTGTTAATGCAGGATTGTATCAATAGAGAATTACGATTTCAGCACTAAGTATTCGAGTGACAGTGTATTGGGATACCACTACACCAGGATTACACGACCTTCAACCCAATCAGTTTTACAGTACGGCTACCTCTATTACTACTACGACTACTATCACTGCTGCTACTACTACTACACGTACTACTGCTAGAAGTCGTGCTGCTGCTACTACTACTAGGACTGCTACTACTACTCCTCTTCCTCCTACTACTACTGCTAATACTGTCACTATCACTATCACTATTACTACTACTACTACTACTACTACTACTACTACTACTACTACTACTACTACTATTATTACTACTACAACGACTACGACTACGACGACTACTACTTCTACTACTACTACTACTACTAGTAATACTACTACCTTTGTAATTATTACTACGACGACGACCAGTGTTACAATATCTAGGACTACTACTGCGACTGCTACTGCTGCTACTAATACTACTACTTTTGTTTCTAGTGTATTCTTATTACTACTAGTACTACCACTACTACGGCTACCATTATTGTTATGATTACTACTACGGCCACTACTGCTACGATTGCCACGCGTACCATCATGAATATTACCCATACTCGTATTTCTCTTACTGCTACAGCTTCTACGGCTCCCCCCACTACTACTACTACTGCTACTACTACTAGGGTCACACCTGACTTATGGCTGGTGAGGTTTGGATGTGGGTTTGGGTTTGAGTTTGGGTTTGGGTTTCTTTGTTTTCTACTGGAAACCGTTTGTTTTAATTTGTTCCCTATTGAAAACCACTGGTTTGGCTTCGTTTTCTATTGAACACCTATGGTTTTGATTAGTTTTCTGTTGGGAACCAATGGTTTTAATGAGTTTCCTTTGGGAACCAATGGTTTTTATTAGTTTTCTATTGGAAACCAATGGTTTGTATGAGTTTCTATTGGAAACCAATTGTTTTAATTAGTCATCTATGGGGAACCCATGGTTTTTATTAGTTTGCTATTGGGAGGCAATTACTTTAATTAGTTTT
>CAUYUJ010017913.1:45000-72500 GCA_963575745.1 Prorocentrum cordatum
TCTTTCCCTGTATCCATCACCCCCCATAGATTCGCGCCCAGAACGCGCCATAGGGCATGGTGGCGGACTGGGCCCTGGAGCCGTACATCCCTGGAAGTTATGAGAAGTACACGACCAATGGAGCTTTCCTGAGGCCCGACTCGGAGCTTGCGCAAGCTTTCAGCCATTTTACGTGGCCCTTCTCGCACGGGCGCATGATGGTAACGGACATCCAAGGGGTGCAGGCAACCCTCACTGACCCGCAGATACATTCTGACGCGCGCTGTTTTGGCCGGGGCAATGTCGGCACCGACGGCATGGACCGTTTTCTCATGGCGCACAAGTGCGGCGAAACGTGCAAACACTTGAATGTCAAGGCAAATCCTGTGCAACTGGTCGGTGGACATGCACCGTTGCAGACTTCGCCTGTTACATGCACCTGCACTGGTTGGTGGACATGCACCTGCACTGGTTGGTGGACATGCACCGTTACAGAAGCTTCTTCGCTTCTGTTGCTTCTGTTCCGCAAGCTTCTGTCCCGCAAGTGGCTTGAGAGTCAGTGCACTTTTTTATGGGCGGCAAAAGTTTTTGGAGGACATGAATTACCCGCTGGCCAGCGCTGCACGCATGAACAGACTTCGAAGAGCCCAGCTGCTGCTCCAGAGGCGGTGGTCGCGGAGGTTGTGACCGACTCTTCTGCCAGGATTTGCTGGCGCGAGGCAGCCCTCCAGTCCCAGGATGCATGTACAGGATGTCGTGTTCAAGTTTGGGGCCCGCAGGAAACGCTACACTTTCAGCAGACTTGCCGTGGTGGCAAGGCAGATGTCGAGGGTTTGTGCGCCAACACCGCCTACAAGGTGAACGTCGCCTGGATGGTCGGAGGCCAGCCGGGCAAGGCCACCACCTTGACGTTCTCAACCCTGGCCGCCAAAGCGACGTACACCCCGCGCGAGGATCCAGTGCAGCATCTTTGCGACGGCAAGTGCGGCACGTTCGTGGAATTGCGTCCTGGTGATAAGTACTTGCGCCAGCGTTCGGCAGGCATCTACTGCACGGGGTGCCAGGAGAAGGTGGAGTCGACGATTTGCCAGAAGTCGTGTGCAAGGCACAGCGACGGGTGCCGCAACTGTGTCCTGTACTCCGTCTTCCAGCTCGAGTGCCGCGGCGACGAGGTGCCCGTTCTCTGCGGGGCGTGCAGCGCCAGGGTCTGACCCCCAGCGCGCCCGTCGGCGGGCCGCTCGCGCTTCCGGCGGTGTCGCCGAGCGGCTGCTGCAGCTCGTCGCGGCTCGAATTCTTTGGGGTAGTACTCCGCGCATGCATCGGCAGTCTTCGGGGCTCGGGCGGCGGTGCGAGCGCGCGTTCGTCGCAGGGTCGGCGCCGCGCCGCGGCCCGCGCGCCTGCCCGCCCTCCTTCGGCGAGGGCGGGCGGCCCAAGGCTGGCCCCGGAGGGCTTGCCGGGCCTCGGCCTGAGTGCCCGCTCTGGCTGCTGGTGGGCCGCTCTCGCTCGGGCGGCGGGGTCGCCGCGTGACTCCTTCGCGTCGCCGCGGAGGGAGTCCTTCAGGGTAGTACCATGAACAGGCGGCCTCGATCACCCGCTGTGTCTTTGTGCACACCGCGCAGCAGCTCGCACCTCACATCTAGGAGGCCTCGTTGCGAGTCATCTCGCACATCTGGCAACCGAATCGGTTGACGCCTGCGGCTTCCTATTGTTCGTATGGCGCTGCAGAGCTGCACAGCCGCTTGTACTCTGGTGCAGTACCCATCGTTGCGCAGCGGTGTAGGTCAATGTGGCTCAATGAGGGACTCCTGGCCCAAACGGCGGGACGTAACTCTCAATGTTCGGATGTTTTCGCCGTGACCGAATGGACTGACGAACATTCCTGTGCCGCGGGTGAAAAGCTGCTGCCAGTCTTGGGCCAGCTGGCGTTCCCGGGCGCTGGAGAGCGTCCGAGGTGTCCCATGATTCCAACTTCGGGACCTGCCCGCCCTCAGAGATCCCTGGTTCTTCGCACAGCACCCGGTGTTGCTTGTATCCATCTTCCGTCTCAACGAGGGCATGAGGCGCGAACTCGGGAATTCGGAAGCGCTCGGCCACCATGCTTGCACAGCTGAGCGTTTTTTGGCCAGATCATGGTGCTCAGTCGAGTTCGATAGGGGAGGACACGCGAGGGGTCACAAGACCCTTCTGATGGCACCATGGCCCTCCCCGAGACAGGGGACTCAACAGCACCCCTGCAGGAAGGCAGAGGGCATGCGCGATGCACAGGGCACGCGGACGTGTTTGATTTGGCACGGCCGACCTGCTACTCAAACTCGCTTGCATGAAGCACCGTGGCTTCGCCTGGAGCCAGTGCACACCGAGGTCTTGGCTCGGCACGGGCCCGTGCACGCTCGGTGGTGCTGCGCGTTCCCTCTCTCCCTGCGAGGTCCCCCCTGCCGTGGCCCGCCGGCACCTGTCGCTCGGGCTGCCCCCTGGGCCGTCGGCTTGCTCCTGGCCAGAGGGACCGTGCGCACTGGGCGCGGGGAGATCCTCGCAGGGCTCGACCTGAACGGTGCTTCGGCGAGTTCCTGGGCCGTTTCCGTGTTGTGTTTTGGCGGAGGCGGGTCGAAGACAACGAAAACGCAGAGGCGGGTTGAAGACAACGAAAACGCACTGCGTAGGTCGACCCCCGACGTCATGATTGCGAAGGCCTTACGGCCGGTGCCGCCGACCCTGTTCGCAATGCGCAGCAAGAGGCACGGGCTGTGGGATGGTTTTGGGGAACGGGGAGAAGGACGAGAAGGTGGGGGAGGGAGGTGTCGTATCTGACCCGGGACTTCCCCGGGACTCCCCCGGGACCCCCCCCGGGACCCCCCCTCCCCCCCCGTCGGGGAAGGGAAAGGGAAGGGGCTTCCCTTCGACTCAATTACGACGTTGCTCAAGGTCGGTACGGGGGGGGGGCGTCGTATCTGACCCGGGACTCCCCCGGGACCCCCCCCGGGACCCCCCCTCCCCCCCCCGTCGGGGAAGGGAAAGGGAAGGGGCTTCCCTTCGACTCAATTACGACGTTGCTCAAGGTCGGTACGGGGGGGGGGCGTCGTATCTGACCCGGGACTCCCCCGGGACCCCCCCCGGGACCCCCCCTCCCCCCCCCGTCGGGGAAGGGAAAGGGAAGGGGCTTCCCTTCGACTCAATTACGACGTTGCTCAAGGTCGGTACGGGGGGGCCGTCGTATCTGACCCGGGACTCCCCCGGGACCCCCCCCGGGACCCCCCCTCCCCCCCCCGTCGGGGAAGGGAAAGGGAAGGGGCTTCCCTTCGACTCAATTACGACGTTGCTGAAGGTCGGTTTGGCTAGCGCGCTTGAGGAGGAGGCCCTGGGAAAGGGCGAGGGGAGCGGGCTGGAGCCCAGGGGAAGAGGGGTACCAGGGAAAGGGAACGACAGAGACGACGATTACAAAGAATGACGGAGATGACGGCTCGAACGGAAAAGCCACTCACACACGCCGACAGTGTCGGCGGATTTTTTCATGACGTCGACCCCCAGAGACCTCGACCCATTCCCCGGGACCGGTTTCTCGTCCCGAGTCATTTTTGACGGTCCCGAGGGCCGGTTCGGGCCTCCAAAGGCCGAAAACTAGGAAAATCCCCCCGTCATGATTTTGTCACTACCCGAGGGGGTCTGGGTAGGTCGACACCTGTGGAGCCTCGTCGCACCCACGGCTGCAGAGCCCCTCCCCTGGTTCCCGGGGGAGCCCGTGGCAGGAGCAAGTGATGGGCGTCGTCGCCCCGCCTCTCGGGCCCAGGGGGGCCCTCGCGGATCGAGCCGGCGCGATGGCAGGCGCTGGAAGATGGGGGTGGACCACAGGAGGAGGAGGAGGAGGAGGAGGGGGAGGAGGAGGAGGAGGAGGAGGAGGAGGAGGAGGAGGAGGAGGAGGAGGTGGAGGAGAAGAGGAGGAGGAGGAGGCGAAGAGGAGGAGGAGGAGGAGGAGGCGAATAGGAGCCCCGCAGTGCGCCGCGCACGTGCACTACGCAGGCGTCGCTCATGGTGGCAACGGCGCACACCACATCGATACTCACACAATGGAAGTAGCGCGAATCCAGTCAATGACAGAGAGGACGACAAATTATCAATGCTATGTAAGCACTCACATGTATCAATTGCGACACGGCTGGGGTGATCGTTTTAACAACGTCTGCTGCTGGCGACTCCGTGCAAGGCAGTCGCAACAGAGGCTTGAACCAAAAAACAGCTTCGCAAGAACGGCAGGCAAAGGACAGTCAGGACAGTCCTGGCATCAAGCCCATACCCTGGCTGGGGCAGGATGGTAAGCTTGCTACTGGCTTTCCCTGGTCACATTTTGGGTGAGGCACACGCGCGAGGGCCTGGCAACGCTTCACTCTGCCTCCGCGGCACCGCGGGGCTGGCCGGAAAGCTGGTCCACCTTGTCCGCGTCGGTCCAGTGCTTGCGCTTCGACTGAGCACGATTCGGGCCAGAGCCACCAGCTCGATCGCCATCAGCACGAGCAGCTCCAGTAGTAGCCCCAGGACTACGACCATCGGCGCCGTGACCTCTGTGAGACTCTTGCTCACGGTTCCGGCCAAGGTCTTCAGCTCGTTTACTAGTATCGCGAACAGTGGCTCCTAGGGCCAGAGAGTTCAGCTCGATCATGATCGTACATTTCAACACGATCAGCTTCGACGTCCCACGCAGCGGCACCGCGAGCAGCTCCGCCACCGTCAGCAATCCGACCTGTAGTCCCGTGAGCGTCGGCACCCTGAGCACGACTCGGCCCAGCGCAACCAGCTCGAGGAACATCAGCATGAGAGGCGCACGAACCCACAGAACAACGACTATCGTTGCCATGAGATTCATGAAGCTGCTGCTCGCGGTTTTGGCCAGCGACTCCATCTCGTTCGCTAGCATCGAGGGGCCATCAGCACAAGCATGAGCAAGATTTGGGCCAGGGTCTCCAGTTCGTTCATCTGCAGGCCACGCATACGCGCGTGCCCTCCTGAGTTTTTTCCCGCAAGGGAGCCCTCGCATAGGAGAGCCTGGCCGCGCTCCACCCTTACGTGCGAGATTGTGCTCCCGAGCCCCCACGAGCAGCCAGCGGGGGGAGTCCTCCAAACACTTCTCGTCGTACGGCGTGGTGTCGGCATCTCTGAGGTCCATTCTGTTGCCAACGCCCCTCCTTTGGCACATGGCATCGGGCCGAGGGCCCACCAGTGTGGCGCACCCGCGCCCAGGGAACCCGTAAGCCCGCGGCCCCAAAATGGCCGCGACGCGTTCTCGCACTTCACGTGCTCGCTGACCACGCCAGTCCCCACGCACTCGTCGGCCGCCTCGCCGTGCTGCAGCTGCTCAGCGCTCGTCGTCTGCGAGAACGCGGGTGTCGCCCCAGCTCCTGCGCAGCCGCCTCGGAGTTCAAGACCCCCGGCATTTCATGGGCTTGCCCCACCGTTCGCCGAGCGCGTTCCACTACTCGCAAAGTGCCTACTCGCAAACGTCCGAAAAACAACTGTCTGCTTCGATGTAGCTTCATGCAGATCCCCCGCGGGGGATCCCGGCCATCTGCGAGTAGCTACTCTGCGAGCAGTGGCACGCGCGCTCGTCGAACTGTGGTGCGCAGGCTCGCCCTGCCGCTCCTGGCCTCCTGCCCGTGCAAGCCCGTGCTCCGGGGCACGCACGTGCAGGATCCTCGCGGCCCGCGCCCGCTCTGCTGCCCGCGGCCTCCTCCCCCCCGGCCCCCTCCGCGCCCGCCAACCCTCCCGCTGTGCCTGCCTGGGCCCCGCGGCGCCCCTCGGCCGCCCCGACCGCGCCTCGGGCCCTTCGTCGCCGCCGACGAAACGTTCCGCCTCCGGCTTTCGCCCCTGGCGCCACCCGAAGCGCGCACCGCCGCAGCACCTGCCGCGCCCGCGCTTCGCGGCTGCCGCGGGGCGCGCGGCGCCAGCCCCCCGCGCCTGCTCGGACGGCCGCCCTCCGCCCGGCGTGCAGCGCCCGCCGCTGCGAGCGCCGCCGTGGGAGGTGCAGCGAGCGGTCCGATGGCTGCGCTTCGATGTCGGCTCGCTGCCGGCCCGATCCGACTCGCTCCCGGCTGCTGGGCGGTCCCGTGCGGCCGGACGGCTGCGGGGCGCAGTTGTGCACCGCGGCGTCGCCGATCTCCGATGCGGCGGCTCCGAGCCGGCGCGGCCCCATTCGATGCGGATTCTGGTGCGATGCGGTGCTGGTTGATCGCGGGGAGGGAGAAGGCTTCGCAAGGGCGCCGCAGTAACGTTATTGCGGCGCCCTTGCGAAGCCTTCCCAGTGCATCCAGTGCAAGCAACCCATTGCACGCGCGCCCATGCGGAGTTCCGCGACGAAGGCAGGCCCATGACTTACCCCGCAGCATGTTGTACACCACGCGGGGGCCTGGGTTATTCATTAAAAGATTCTGGCCGGGGGTGGGGGTCACTACTCAGATGATAATCAACTGAGCGCTCGTCCGCTGCGCGCCACCGCCAGGAGCGTGCCCCCCTCTACGCACGTCGGAGGCCCCAGCACCGCCCGAGGCAGCGAGGCCGATCGCGCCCCGCAGAGGGGGGCCGCCCGCGGGGCTCGAGCCAAGATGGCTTGAGCCAAGGTGGCTACGGGGAGGGACGGGAGCGGAGGGGGAAGACGAGGAGGGAAACGAGGACGAGGAGAAGGATAATGAAAGGCAAGCTTTCGAGGAGGAGGAGGAGGAGGGAGGAGGAGGAGGAGGAAGGAGGAGGAGGAGGAGGAGGAGGAGGAGGAGGAGGAGGAGGAGGAGGAGCAGGAGGAGGCAGATGTGAGGGAGGGAGGGAGGGAGACAAGAGGCCAGAGGGAGGGGACATAGACGCGGAGGGATGAGGCCGCGGAAGAGGAGGGCGAGGAAGGAGGAGGGCGCGGACGACGACAACAGCCGACAGCGTCAGACGAGCGTGCACCCGCGCTTTGCCCGCGCGGCAGGCAGCAGCCGCAGACTTGCCAGGCCGCCCGGGGCGCGGCGGGGCGTCTGGGCGCGCGCGCGCACGCTCAGATGTGAGGCATGCCCGCGGGGATCATCGTGACTTAAGGTCCCGGTCGGACGAGATGGAATGAAGACCATTTTTTCGAAGCGGGAAAAACCGCATGAACAGAAATTTTTGGCTCTCCGCGCGAATTTCTCGGATCCGCGCCGGGCCCCCCCCCCCTGGCGGCGCCTCCGGCGCCGCTGTTGGCGCGCTCCACGCGCCAGGGAGAGGGGTCCGGCGCAGATTCGAGAAATCCGCGCGGAGCGCCGAAGCTTTCTGTTTTTTTTGGGGGGGGGTTTTCCTCCTTGGACCCCCAGGTCAGATCCAGGGGCGCGAAGGCAGCCGCGCTCTGCGCGTCGCGGTGCATGTCGGAGAGGGGCGCCCTGCTCGAAAGGTGGCCTCGCGGTGGCGCCGAAAGAGCCACGCGTCGCGCATCGCGGGGCGCGAGGCGCGAAGTCGGGTGACCCGGGGGCTCAGGCGAGGGCGGGGCGCGAGGCGCGAAGTCGGGTGACCCGGGGGCTCAGGCGACCCCTCCTCCCCCTCCCCCTCCTCCTCCTCCTCCTCCTCCCCTCCTCCCCCTCCCCTCCTCTCCCCTCCCCCTTCCTCCTCCTCCTCCTCCTCCTCCTCCTCCTCCTCCTCCTCCATCCTCCTCCTCCTCCTCCTCCTCTCCTCCTCACTCCTCCCTCCTCCTCCTCCTCCTCCTCCTCCTCCTCCCTCCTCCTCCTCCTCCTCCTCCTCCCCCCCCCCTCCTCCATCCTCCTCCTCCTCCTCCTCCCTCCTCCTCCTCCTCCTCCTCCCCTCCTCCTCCTCCTCCTCCTCCTCCTCCTCCTCCTCCGCCCTCCTCCTCCTCCTCCTCCTCCTCCTCCTCCTCCTCCTCCTCCTCCTCCTCCTCCTCCTCCTCCTCCTCCTCCTCTCTCTCCCCCCTCCTCCTCCTCCTCCCCCTTCCTCCTCCTCCTCCTCCTCCTCCTCCCTCCTCCTCCTCCTCTCCTCCTCCTCTCCTCCTACTCCTCCTCCTCCTCCTCCCTCCTCCTCCTCCTCCTCCTCCTCCTCCTCCTCCTCCCCGCCTCTCCTCCTCCTCCTCCCCCTCCCCCTCCCCTCCTCCCCTCCTCCACTCCTCCTCCTCCTCCTCTCCTCCTCCTCCTCTCCTCCTCCTCCTCCTCCTCCTTCCCCCCCCCTTCTTCTTCTTCTTCTTCTCCTCCTCCTCCTCCTCCTCCTCCTCCTCCTCCTCCTCCTCCTCCTCCTCGAAAGCTTGCCTCGCGAGGGATCTGATGTCCGGGCCGCTCCTACACCTGCGTCGGAGGACCTGTTCGTGGCCGAGGCTCGCCATGGCCAGAAGAGCCCCATTTGTAGCTCAGCGTTCCCTAGGGCAGGGCGATGGCTGCACGAAAGCTGCTGCGTGCCACCAGTTTCGGCCTCGCCCTCGTGCGTTTCTCTCGATACACGGGCGCCTCCGGCGCCAGGAAAGCCAGCCGCGCGAGCTGGTTTGCCAGCGCCTGACCCGAAAGGTGCCTCGCGCTGGGCTCGAAAGGTCTCAAGGACCGCCCCCCGGCGCAGCCAACGTGTACGTCCTTCAGCCGTACCCTGGAGTCGCCGCCATTGTGAGTGGCGGGGTCCCACCTGTGCAAATCACCCTAGCAACCGTCAGCACTATCCTGCACCCGATGGAGGGAGTGCTCGTAAGGGCCTCGCGAGCCGCACCCGCAGCCGCACCCGCAGGATCCTCCGTCTGTCCCACCTCACGACACTGGGATGACACTATATCTGGCGAATTGCAGGTGGGCTGGTTCTTGCTCTGGTGCACTCCCGCCACTCGATTGTGCGGACCTCCCTCGGCTTGCGCGGAGGGGCAGAACGCCGAGACCCCAGTGCCGCTGTCTGGGTGCAGGGTTATCTCTGGCATTGCACAGTGAGCACGGGTTTTTGCACGCGACAACGAGCCAAAGTACTGCATCCAGCTTCCACGAGAGCCGCGCCAGTGTGGCATGACGAGGGCACCAGAGAGGTTGCCACGTGAGCCGCGTATGGAATCCCTGTCCGGACACTCGGGTCTCAGCATTTGTCGCTGCAATCTCTCGAGGACGGTACGCTTCACACATCACCACCCGAAAGGTGCCCCCAGCTTTTCGCGCCGTTTCGGTTTTCGGACCCCCTTGGCCTCGTGAGGGGGCGCTCTGGATGCCATGCGGGCCTCTCGGGAAAGCCTGAGGCATCCGAGCAATGTACATGGCCAGGGGCCAAAGCGTTGTCGTCATCTTCGTCGTCGTCGTCGTCGTCGTCGTCGTCGTCGTCGTCGTTATCGTTGTCGTTGTCGTCATCGTCGTCGTCGTCGACGTTGCCGTCGCCGTCGCCGTCGTCGTCGTGGTCGTCGTCGTCGTCGTCGTCGTCGTCGTCGTCGTCGTCCCTCGTCGTCGTCGTCGCTCCCCAGGTTTTCGAGGCGTCTCTGCAGGCTCCCGTCGCCACGGCTGGGCGCAGCTCGAACGGTTGGCCAGGGTGGCGTCCCGGGGGGGAGGCTGGGGCGTCGGGGGCCGGTTCTGAAAGGGATTCTGGTTGGACGCCTTGCCGCCCCCGTGCTCTTTCTCTCCTCCATCTCCTTTATCGCCCCCTCGCTTCGTGCCCCCTTCTCTCCCCCCCATTCCCTTCTTCTCATCCCACTGCCTCGCCCTTCTTTCCCCCTCACCTCGGCCCCTCTACCGCTTTGTTCGCCACGCTCCGTCCCTTTCTGTGTTTTTTTATGCTCTAGCTTTCTTTTGTTTCTCTCTCTCTCTCTCTCTCTTTCTCTCTCTCTCTCTCTCTCCCACCATCTTCTAAATTGTTATTTGTTTAGTGTCCCCTCTCTCTCTCTTTCTCTCTCTCTTTCTGTATCTCTTTCTCTTTCTCTCTCCCTCTCTCTCTCCTCTTTCTCTGTCGCTCTCGTATTGTGCACCCTCTCTTTCCATCCCGTCCCGTTCCTCCTATACCTCCTCCTCCTCCTCCTTCCCTTCCCTCCCTCCTTCCCCTCCTTCCTTCCCTCTTCTCTCCACACTTCATCGATCTGAGTACTACTCAGCTCTATTCGCATATGTTTTACGAGCAGGACGCTTTTTCCCCCGTATCCTTGTCACACAGAGGATTTCTATGCCTCTGTATTTGGTATGTCTAAATATACAGTCGTTTTTTTCAGAGCGGTGCTCCCGGTGCAGCGGTGGCTCCATTGCAGGATTGGCTCTTCATTTCCGTCGTTCTGATTGTCGCGCTCGCCCCATCGCAGGCAAAATTTGTGGATCCGAATCCTTCCTCATCATTGTCGCCACCTCGCCTTCTCCTCCTCCGCCTTCTCCTGGTCCTCCTGCTTCTACTACTCCTTAAACTCTTGCTCCTTCTGCTGCTGCTCCTGCTTCCTCATATGACCCATCTTCCTCCTCCTTGTCTGCCGCCTCCTCTTCTAATGTCCACAGCTTTCCTTTCTGATTGCGTACCGCGCGAGGTGGCAATGTGGGGGGATCCAGGTTCGCTTTGACACCCGTGAGCGGACAGAGAAGAGATCCGCCCGATGGGACGGGATGGGTGGGATGTGTGGGATGTCAGATACAGTTGGACCGAGGTAGAAGATCGAGGTCGGTTCGGGCAGGCTACCCTCATGCTCTTCGTGTTTGTTGGATATTCTTGTGCACCCCCCAGAGAGGGTAACCCTGAATGGTCTGTGTGTGTGTGTGTGTGCGTTGGCCGGCGGAGGGTCTCGTGTTCTTGAGGGATGTTCTTCTGGCCTAGGTCTGACTGTATTGCGCGCGCACCTAGCTTCCCTCACTCCCCTGCCTCGCGTGCTTCCCCTTGCCGTCCTGACGCCCGCCCCCCCTCCGCCAGGCTAGGTTTAGCAACGAGGCCGGCCTGGCCTTCAAACCTGGCGCGCCCAGCGCCGCCACGACGCCCTCGCGAGGGAGGCAAGGTCGGACGGGGCTGGGACGAGGATGGATCCGTTCCAGAGCGTTCCGGAACGCTCTCAGAGCTTTCTGGAACGCTCTGGGAAGGCCGCGGCGCCCGAGACGTCCTCCAGAGCCGCCAGGTCTCAGAGGTTCGTTCTCGATTTCGCCTCGCCCGACTTTATCCTCGTCCTGGCTTCGCCTTACAATTCAGTCGGGCGTGTCCCCCTACAGGGAGATTCTCGACGAAAGATAAAAAGTACTCAAGAAATGCTCCTCTAGAGGGACGGGCCCGACTTAACCGTCCTATTGGATAGCGTGCTCGTGACCATCGGGCCGTGAGAGGGAACAGGACGCTCTCGCTCTCGTCTCATCCTCCACCCACGGATTCGACTGTAGGTTCGACCCTTCGTTTCGTAACCTCCGTTCGCACGCCCCCTTTCACCCACCCCGACCCGGAAGCGGGGCGTCCCCAGGATGCGTGCCGGCGCCTGCGTACGGTATGATCGATTCGTTTGCGCACCCATCGCACTGCCCCTGGCGTTCCGAGCGCCACGGGAGGGGGGTCCAGTGCTGATCCAAGACATTCGTGCGGACCTCCTAAAGTGAGTCTGTTCTGGTGGTGCTTCCCGTTCTACCCTGGAGCCCTCTGCCTTTTCATGATGGAAATCAGGGGCGGCCTAACCGACTCCTAACAAACCATCCCCTTCCGTGATCCGTATCCATTTTGGCTCAAGCTATTTTGGCTGGAGCTGCGTTGGTTTCCCGGGATTGGTTGTCACTCCCAGCATTGTCCAATATTCGTCATTTACGCTTGGCGAGTAGTATCATTGACGGTTCGATCACGGTAATTACTCGCACAGTGATCATGGACAAGTCGCCGAGCACAAGCCTCTTCATGAAGTGTGTCGTGGTGGCCATGGTCCTGTTGAGGGCGATCGCTCAGGATGGCGGTGGTGCAGATGAGTGCGGCGCTGATCACACCCGGTAAATCATCTGGTTGTGGGCACGCCGTCCCCCATGCGATGCCGACTGCTTCTTCTGAGGACATTAGATCGTCCGCACGTTGCACTTGTGTTTTTAGGAAGATTCACGGTCGGCCAGGAGTGCAATCAAAAACAAAAAACCATCCCCTTCCGTGACGTCCCCTTGGCCTCGCCCCAAGACGTATGTATGCGGCTGGAGGGCAGCTCGAAAAGCGAGGATGATGTCGCGGAAGGGGATGGTTTGCCAGGGGGCGGTCAGACCGCGCCCGAAAGGAGGAGGAACCAACGGGAAAGAATGACAAAGGTGATGAGGAGGAATGTGAGTTTGTTGCTGCTCTATTGCTGGGGGCGTCCCGCGGCGAGTCAACGCCGCACCGTTTGTCTGGCTCACCGTCGGAGGAGGAGGAGGAGGAGGAGGAGGGCGGGGGAGGAGGAGGAGGAGGAGGAGGAGGAGGAGGAGGAGGAGGAGGAGAGGAGGAGGAGGAGGAGGAGGAGGAGGAGGAGGGAGGACGAGGGGGGCAGAGGTGGAGGCGGGTGACGAGGAGGAAGGAGGGCGAGGAGGAGGATAGGAGGACAGGAGGGCGGAGGAGGAGGACAGGAGGCGGAGGGCTGAGGGGCGGAGCAGACGGAGCAGGCGCAGGGTTCGATCAGGGGGGAGAGCAGGGCGAGGGACGGAGGAGGAGCACGCGGAGGAAAGGGAGGAGGAGGCGGGTCAGTAGGATGATGATGATGCTGATAATGCTGCTGCTGATGATGCTGCTGCTGCTGATGATGATGATGATGAGGAGGAGGAGGAGGAGGAAGAGGAGGAGGAGGAGGAGGAGGAGGAGGAGGAGGAGGAGGAGGAGGAGGAGGAGGAGGAGGAGTTGCAAACATGTGCAGGCCAGCTTGATTAGTATGTCAGCCCTGTTACATCAAGGGTGCCAGGGTGCCCGTGTGCCCTGTGCGTTCCCCTCCAGTGTCTTCTGCGTTTCTCGGGCAGGATTGTACTGGGAAAAGGTCCCTTGTCCTCTCACGTGCCCTCTGCGATCGATTTCGATTGTGTAGGAGGAGGAGGAAAAGGAGAAGGAGGAGGAGGAGGAGGAAGAGGAGGAGGAGGAGGAGGAGGAGAAGGGAGAGTGGAAGGCGGAGGATGGGGAGGGAGAGGAGGAGGAGGGGCACCAGTGCAAACCCAAGACGCATCAACAATGTAAACCCGCCCCCCATCTTTCCTCTTCACATGCTCCTGCATACATTCATTTTTCAGTGCGGGACATGCCGCGTTGAAAGACAACCGATCGAGAACCCTCAATCGTGCCCAAACACAATGCTTGGGACTTCGACGCCGCGAATCATAGTGGCTGTTGCGCCCTGAGTGTCCTAAATCGTACCAGAACACCGTTCCTGGGACTTCAGCAGCGCGAATCCACGTGACTGTTGCGCTCTGATAGTCCTAAATCGTTCCAGAGCATCGTTCGGGACTTCAGCCTGGACGATTCGCGAACCCGTTGCAAACTTTTGAAGGCGAATGCGCGCAGCGCCAGAGCGAGAGTCACATTTTGAAAAAGGAACCGCCCTCCATCTTTGAAGCTGCTGCGAAGTCAAGACGCATGTGCGCGGCGGGCGAGAGCCACATCCTGAAAACCACCTGCCCTAAATTCTTGAAGTTGTTGCAAATGTCAAGCTTCAGGGCCATCCAGGGTAAGAGTGTCTCCGGCGACACGCCCGGCTAGCCCTACCAACACGTCGGGGGGTGCGGCACGGAGGAGCGGGGGAGAACGACGAAGCGGAGGAGAGGGAGGACACCTCGAGGAGGAGGGCGGAGGAGGAGGAGGAGGAGGAGGAGGAGGAGGAGGAGGAGGAGGAGGAGGAGGAGGAGGGCGGGGGAGGAGGAGGAGGAGGAGGAGGAGGGGGAGCTTGGAGGAACCTACGTATGGGAAGTCAATGTCCTCTTTGAGTCCTCTTGGGGAGTCTTGAGGGCGTCTTCGGGGCATCTTGGGCCGAAGCGGATGCCATCTCGGCCGTCTTCGAGGTGGCTCGGGCAGTCTTGACTGCCATCTCGGATCATCTTCGGTCGTCTTGGAGGCCAGGATGGCGAGGACGCGCAGACGGGAGGGCGGAGGCAACCGGAATCCCCGGCGCCCCAGTGCGCCCCGCAGGCGCCCTGGCGGGCGCCTCGCCGGCGGCGCAGGCGCCGCGCGGGCCGCCCCGAGGACGACGCCGTCGCCTCTGATGGCGACGACGATGAGGGCAGGGTCGTGAGCACCACTCGCGCTGCAGACCGTTGGAGGGCTGTTCCGAGGGCGACGGCCCCTCCTCGGGGTCGCGGGCGCTCGAGGAGTCGAAGAGGAAGCATCGCGGTGCACACGTAAGCATCTGGCGCTCCGCGCGGATTTCTCGGATCCGCGCTGGGCCATCCCCTGCGGCGCCTCCGGCGCCGCCCCTGGCGCGCTCCGTTCGCCAGGGAGGGGGGCTTTCAGCGCAGACCCAAGAAATCTGCGCGGAGCGCCAGAAGCTTGTGTGTTGTGCCGTTTTTTCTTTCTCTAAGGACGGCATTTCTCTTCGGTCGTTCGAGGATGAGGGCGAGGACGTCCGCGATCCTCGGGGGCAGCGGTCCTCCTCGAGGGCGAGGGCGGTCCTGGAGTCAAGTCGGGCCTGTCCCTCTACAGGAGGTATCTTCAAAAGCAGGCCTGTCCCTCTGCAGGAGGTAGATTCAGAAGTAGTCAAAGCATAGTCTGGGGACGCTTCGTGGACTATTCTTGAGTATTCTGGGGGTACCTTTTTAAAAATTCTTCTTCATCCACAATCCCCCTGTGAGGGGACATGCCCGACCTGATCCTGGAGTTAAGTCGGGCGTGTCCCCCTACAGGGGGATTGTCGACGAAAAATAAAGATATCCCAAAAACATAAAAAACCCAATAGTCTGGGGACCATTTTTTGATTGTTATTAGATATTTTTTTGTGTTCTTTTTTCTCCGTCGAAAATCCCCCTGTGGGGGGACGTGCCCGACCCGATCCTGGAGAGGAGAGCGCCGTCGTCACGACCACGGGCGTTTTTTTTCCGGAGGCGCGCGCGCGGGTCTCCACAGGGAGGGGTCGGCGCCCGGCCGCGGCGCCGCCCCCCTCGGCGGGGCCCCTGCGCGCCAGCCGGGAGGGGGGGCCCGCGGCGATCGGAGATTCTCGCGAGGTCCTCTGCAGGTTTCGAGCAGTGGCGAAGCGTCCTGGCTCGCCTATGGCCCTACCAAGCAATGTTCTAAGAACCGTTTGTGGTTCCCACGAGGTGTTCTTGGAACACTTCTGGCGGAGTCTGTCTTGTTTTGACACATCGGGTTTAGGTTCTAAGAACATTGTTTTGTTCTTCGAACATTTTTGGGTTCTAAGGACAGTGGTAGGACTACAGGAATGCAGGGACGGTCGGTCCCTGCTCAATCTGCAGGCTGGTGTCGAGTCGGGCACGTCCCTCTGCAGGGGGAATGCTCAAAGCTAGTCCAAAAATCGTACGGGGGCGACGTTTGGATTAGTGTTTTGAGTATTCTTGGCGTATCTGCTCAGCTACGTCTGATGGTTCGTCCAACATCTGCCTTTAGGGGGACATGCCCGACCTAACGCCAGGGAGGGGGTCCCGCGCCGATCGAAGATTTTCGCGTGGTCCTTTGCAGGTTTTTGGTCGTGCCTTGTTTTTTAAGTCGTGCCTGTCCCTCTACAGGAGGAATATCCCAAACAAATAAACAAATAATATGGGGACGATTTTGTGTGTTCATATACATATATATATATATATTTACATTGATGATCTTGTTGGATTTGTGTTTGACTATTTTTAATTTTTCGCCCAGAATCAGCCTGAAGGGGGACATGCCCGCCTGGGAGGGGGTCCCACGCCGATCGAAGATTTTCGCGTGGTCCTTTTCAGGTTTGTGTCCATGCCCTGTCTCGAAGAAGAGAAACACGCCAGAACACACCAACTTTTTGGCACTCCGCGCGGGTCTCGTGGATCGGCGCCTGGGCCCCCTGGCGGCGCCTCCGGCGCCGCCCCTGGCGCGCCCCGCGCGCCAGGAACGGGGGCCCAGGCCAGATCCAAGCAATCCGCGCGGAGCGCCAAAAGTCGATGTTTACGGCGCATTCCTTCTTCGATTGTTTTTTTTTGGACGGGCGACGAGAGCGGCGGCGACGACTGCACCGCGCGGCGCGCGGACGCCCTGATCGTTGTTCTGTCGTCCCTTCAGGAGGCGGCGTCGGCTTCTCAGAGCGTGGCACCTCGAGTGCCAAGGAGATGCCGCAAATCGGGAGCGTCCCAGAGGGGGGCCATGACCAGGGCCGTGTGGATATCATTCAGGCTGGGGCCATGATGTAGGCAAGCTGCACAGTAAGGAGGAGCGACTTTCGCAAGGGTGCCCCTGCATCCTTGCCTCCTCGGCCCATCCTTGGCCACCTTCGTTGGCAGCGCCCCGCTCGAGAAGTTGGGACATGGGCGCGCAGGGCCCTTGCATCCTTATCGCGCATTCTCATGATACGGGCCGGCCTCAGAGGGGGGTTCCTGACCAGGGCTGTGTGGATACAGTGAGCGGCTTGAATAAGGAGCGCTTACTTTTCAAAAGGGGCTCGGTCGTTCCTTAGGCTTGCATGAGTGATTTATCGTTGCCTATGCGTCATTTATTATGTATCGTTCCTTGTGCGTTATTCCTTGGCGAGAAGGGGCTTCGTTCCTCATTTATCGTTCCTCAGGTCAGGCCGATGACTGTACTATCATGGCTGTGGCCATGGTATCTGCCACGCCCACTGGCCCAGACTCGTCCGCGCACGTGCGCACGGCTGGAGCACCCCTCCCTCTCCTGCGGGCCCCCCTCGTCGGCGCACCCGAGTGGAGCGGGGAGCTTCGAGCGCAGCGGAGACCCATGCCAAGGAACCACCCTGCAGCGGAGTACCGTGGAGACCCATGGTGGAGCTTCTGCGGAAAAGCGGGGGAACTTCGAGCACCAAGGAGTTGCAGAGAATCGTCTCGGGCGATTGTGCGCCATTTCGGGGGTCGCGGTTTTCGGACACGCTACAGACGACGTACAGTGCAAACCCATGCCAAGAAACACCCTGCTTGCCTCCGGGGTGCCCTGGGTTTCTTGGGTTTCTTGTTTTGTGCGATGGAGGGCGCGGCGCCCCCGTACCAACAATCAGTGGGCGTCCTGGGTTCTCAAGTTTGGGTGTCTTGTGGACGGTTTCTTGTGGTCGAGCTCCGACTGTAAAGCGGGGAACTTCAAGTACCTACGAGTTCCAGAGAATCGTCCCAGACGATTTCGCGCCATTTCGGAGGTCGCGGTTTTTGGGACACGCTACAGACCAGTGACGCAGTGCTCTCGTGGGTGCGGGCAGCGCCCAGCCCGACAGAGCACTAGCATATGCTTCTGGCCTGTAGACGCTGTGATGCAGTATGCCAACCAGTCCTTTCTTGGGCTCGTCTCGTCGCAACTCTCCTGGTGGTTTGTTTTTTCCTGCGTGCTCATCTTCCAGGGCCCAGTTCGGCCCGATCGATCCAGTTCGGCATCGGCTCCGGCCGATTCGGTCCGATCCGATTCCGATCTTCCGCCGAAGCGGCCCGACGTTTGCGTGGCGCTGCTGTGCATCCTGGCGCGGCCGATTCCATTCGGTTACGTCTCCGTACCGATGCAGCCCGATTTGATGCGTGTCTTGATCGGGCCCGATCTCCCGATTCGATGCTGGCCGCTCCTGCCTTCGCGCGCCCCGTTCCAGACATTCCGCGGGCGCGCTCGAGCCACGTCGCGTGCCCCTGCGCCGCTCGAAGCGCGCGCGCCCCGCAGCCTGGGGCAGCCGGCTGCGACAAGAGACGGACGCGGCCAGTCGAAGTTCGGCCCGGCGGAATCAGGAGGGTAACAAGTGACCCAGCCGCAAATAAACGTCGATTTCCAAAAGACTGTGGGGGCACGTTGGGGATGCGGGGGGAAGACGCAGATCCAGAATATTGTATACATGCATACATCTATATATGTATGTATATATATATATGTATATATAAAAATAACAGTCATACATACGCATGTAACGTTGGAATCTGGAATTTGGTTCACTGCTCTTCACGCTTTCAGCGCCTGCAGCCCTGGCTTCGGTCCCTGGGTGTGGCCGTGATGTCGTCCGCGTCCACTGCCAGGTCACTTCAGCCCCTGCTGGCTGCTCCGGCGTGCTCATCCTGAAACGCTCTCAGTCAGAAGTTTGCCTCTCTGTCGACTCTCCTTTACTCATTCAGACTGATCGCATCTGACGTTTCTCTTGCCCTGCTGCATGCAGGCCCTGACGGCAGGCTGAGTCTGCACCCCGCTTGCACAGCCTACCCTGGGCGGGAATGGCGCGGGGGCCTTGCGCCTGCGACAGGCTCGTGTTCCCCCCCCTCCCCTATACACGATCAGCTTTTAGGCGCATGACATTGCCTCGAGGTCGAGTTGTTGTTGGCTCCTCCTCCTCCTCCTCCTCCTCCTCCTCCTCCTCCTCCTCCTCCTCCTCCTCTCCTCCTCCCCTCCTCCCCCCTCCTCCTCCTCCTCCCTCTCTTCCTCCTCCTCTTTCCTCCTCCTCCTCCTCCTCCTCCTCCTCCTCCTCCTCCTCCTCCTCCTCCTCCTCCTCCTCCTCCTCCTCTCGCGCCTTAGTCGCGTGCTCTCGTCAACTCGAGCGCCCGTGCGGATTGCCTCTGCCGTGCTGTGACGTAACATGTTCACTCATGTGTCTCCCGGGGCCCTTTTGCGGAACCCAGCCGGCTGAGCTCGGCCAGGCGGAACTCGGCCCGGGAGGCGTGCAGCTTGGCCCAGGTCAGCCTGGCCGAGGTCGGCTCTCCGTGTGCAGCCTGGCCGAACACCGCCGTCCGGGTGCTGCCCGGCTGGCCTCTCACACTCTTCTCGAGCCTCGCTGCTGCCCTGCCGCGACGGCTCTCCGCGGAGGCGGCGGCGAGCACGGCGGAGGGCCCCCGCGGGCGGGGTGCAGCAGGCGAGCGGGCGCAGCGAACGATCGGGAGCTTAGTTGCCTCGATGCGCCCGTTTTGAAGCGCAATGCGTCCCGTGGTCAAGACGTCCGTGTCAACACGTTGCGTGTTCGCTCCACGTATTGGACCACCTCCCGGCGAGTGTACCGCGTCTGACCCACGCTTTCAGCCTACGTGTTGAGCCCCGGTATCAGTACGATGCGTGCTGCGTGTTGCGCATCGGGGCAGCTGAGAGCTGGAGGCGGAGGCTCCTCGGCGCGAGGGCCTCCGCCGGGCGGGCCGCGGAGGCGGCGCGCGCGCGCGCCCGCGCCAGCCCGCTCCGCTGTCCGCGCCTTCGGTGGGCTCGGCGGAGCACGGCAAGACGGGGCCGGACGGCCTGCCGGTGCGCCCACCCTCACCGCCGCCGCGCCGCCGCCGTCGTCGCGGGGCCGCGTCGGCTCGTGGGGTCGCGCCGCCCAGGGGGCCGTCGTCGTGGTCGTCGTCGTCGTCGTCGTCGTCGTCCTTGCGAACGCTGGCGTCGTCGTCGTCGTCGTCGTCGTCGTCGTCGTCGTCGTCGTGAATGCCGGCGTCGTCGTCGCTGGAGTTTGAGGACGAGTTCGAGGAGGCAGGGGAGGAGGAGGAGGAGGAGGAGCAGGAGGAGGAGGAGGACGAGGAGGAGAAGGAGGAGAAGGAGGAGAAGGAGGAGGAGGAAGAGGAGCAGGAGGAGGAGGAGGAGGAGGCGGAGGAAGAGGAGGAGGGAAGCCTGGAGTCTCGAGCCCCCTGCTGCCGTGCAGCTGCTGGGGCAGCGGCTTCGGTCCAGCGAGGGGCCCGGGGTCGAGGGCGTCGCAAGGGGTCGAGCTTGGACCTGGTGCCTGTTGTTAAGTCGGGCATGTCCCCCTACAGGGAGAATGTTCACGAATAGGTGTCAATAGTCTGGGGACGATGTTTCTACCATGTTTGGCTATTTTGGAGCATTTTTGAAAACAATGGTTCATTATTCCTCCGGCATCCGCCTGTAGGAGGACATGCCCGACCCACGCCTGGTGGGGCATCAGATCTTGCAGCGGTATTTCACCAGGGGGCGGAATGTGGAAGCCGCCTCTGGCGAATCACCGCCGCCCCCTTGGGTCGAACAGCTGGTATCCTTTGGGCCTCTCCAACGGCTCCTTGGTTCCTCCCAGGGCTTCTTTTGACTTCTGGGCGACTTCCCGCTTGGGCCACCCTGAGTCTGTTGTGGAACCTCTGGGAACCTGGTGGGAACATGGACGTCTCTTGGTGCCGTCCTTCCGTCTTCTTGGGGCTCTTTGGGGCCGTCCTGGGCCCCTCAAAAATTCGTTTTGGGCCATCTTGGGGCCCTCGTGGGGTCGCCAGATGTTGTCTTGATTCTGGCCATCGTGGGGCGCCTTCGGGGTCATGTTGATTATTTGGGCTCTCTAAGGCCCACTCCGAACCATCTTGAGCAGAAATGCTTGGAAGCCCGATGGCCTTCGGATCATCCTGCCGCAGTGCCTGGGATGCACGTAGGGCGCAGGCGCGCGCTCCGAAATCGGAAATCGCAGTGCCACAGTGCCCCTGTGCCTTTGGATCACCCTGCCACAGTGCCACGGTGCAAGACGAGCGCTGGCTCCCAAACCGAAGACCGCAGCCGAAACCGGGGGCCCCTGCGCGAGTTTGCGGGAGCTCGGCCGCGAGCACCCTTCGGTGCTGGCCAAGGCCCAGCGCTGGCACGTGCTGGGGCCCGCGCTCGTGGTGACGGCCACGAGGCTGGAGCAGCAGGCCCGGCGCCTTCCGCAGCGCGGCGCCAGCCGCCGCCACGCGCGCCTCGCGGCGCAGGGCGCGCGGCGCACCTCTCCCCCTTCAGCAGCGCAGCTCCCGGGGGCTGCCGGCGCGGGCGGGCGCCACGGAGGCCACCGCGGGCACCGCCGCCCGGTGCTTCGAGCAGCGCGCGCCGGCCCGCCGGCCGCGGCCCCGCCGTCGGCCGCGCGAGCTCGCGGTGGCCCAGGGGGGGCTCCCCGGGCGCCCTCGCCGGGCCCCGCTGCCCCGCCGGGGCGGGGCCGCCGACGGCGGGCGCCCGTGGCGCGCGGCTGCTGCGTGCGCGGGTCGTGGGGCTCGCTCGTCGGCCTCGTGGGCGAGCTCCCTCCGCTCAGCAGATCGTTGAAGCGATCCCCATCCCCATCCCTATCCCCTTCGAGACCCCTCCAAAGTACCACCCCAGCTGGGGAGTTACACCCCTCGAAGCCCGAAGGGAACGGCCTGCATCCCCTATCGAGGGGGGCAAACCGGCCAGTGGGGCCCCCAGGCCACGCCGCTGGGGATGGGGATCGGTTAAGCGACACTCATTCTCTTCACCGTCAGGGTGATGCTGGTCTTCGGCTTTGGCGCCAACAGCTTCCCGTCTGCTCTCGGCGGCAGTCTCAAGAGGATTCTCGCGGGACACAGCGTGCGGCGCCCGGTCGCTTTTTTGCTCCGTCGGTGTGGGGGCTGCCTCTGCCATTGGTCAACTTCACTTGAGGATGCGCTCGAGGCTCGGTGGGTCCTGGCAGGTTCCGCGCAGGCTCGGCGATCGACGCCTCCAGTTCCCAGCTCCAGCCGAGGATCTTTTGGAGGCTCGGTTGGCACTGCCCAGAGAAGGACCTTGTCAGCTCGCAGCTTTCCCTGAGGATGCATCCGAGGCTCGGTAAGATCTGTTGGGGCTCTCTTTTGTGAAATGTTCACGGTTGTGCCGGAAGCCATCGGCATCGCCGCCTGGGGCCGGCCGCGGAGGCTCTTTGTCATTGGCGTTGTGCCTCGTCTCGTCTCGTCTCGTCGCTCGGTCGCCTCCCCTCTCGTGTCCTGTCCTCCCGCTTTGTCGTTTCTGCGCTTTTGGGGATTGTCGCTGTTTCCCCTTCGGCCCTCGCTCCTCCTCGTCACCCTCGTCTGCTCTCGTCTGGACTTGCGGGCCGGATTTCGTGACAGCTTCGTTGCGCGCTTAGTTGCGCGCCGGTGGGTTATTTGAGCCCGACTTTTTTCCCCCGAGCTAGCGCCGCAGGACAAAACAACTACAGCGTTCATGCCGGACGCGCGGGCGCTAGTTTGGCAGCCCGTCGCCCACGACAGCGGTGGCACGATTGCACCCGATTTGCATTGGAGCGGATGGTGCCTGGCGTGCGTGGCATTATTGATCCTGTTTCGCTCCCTCCTTCTCCCTCGAATGGCCGTGCCGTCCATCAGTATTTCAAGCTGTGTCAGCGAGCAGTGCGCTTGTTTGGTGTTTTTGTGTCCGTCAAATGTTTTCGTGCGCATTTCCTGCGGTGTTGCCACGCCTTTTGATTGTGATTCTGATGCACGGCACGCAGGAGCCCCTTCTGGCCCACTATTGGGCTTGTTGGGGGCGCGGCATCCTGGGCCATTGTTTTGACGATCTTCTTTGGAGCCTCTTTGGTGGTCTTGGACGGGAGGCATAGGTGCCGAAGTCACGCAGGGGCTTGTTTGGGACGTTCCTGTGCTATTGAGCCGATTTCCAGGGATCCCAGGACCGCCCAAGGAATCCTTGAGAGGGCATTGAAACACGATCCTGGTGTCATGTTGACGCCTGCCTGCTGAGGATCTGGAAAATGTCAAAGCGGAAAGCCCTCAGGAGCGTCCTGACCCGCCCAGTGAATCAGGGGTGTGGAGGAGACATTCCAGGAAACTCCGATCCTTCGGTGCCCGATGCTGTCCGCTGCAGGGGATATGGGGACACTGCACCCTGTGCCACAGGCGCGGAGGAGGATCTTCACCGGGCAGCGCAAAGCCCTACAATCGCATTGGAGCCTCATGGAAGGCGACCCACATCGAGAGGCAGCTTGGCCGACCACTTTCCAATCGGGTGTTTCCTGCCACGGCGTTGTCGCTGTGCGCAAGGTTTCCCAAGCATTGCGTCATCATGTGATAGCGTTAGGTCAGGCATGTCCCCCTACAGGCCGATGCTGGACGAAACATCAAACTAATTTCAGCACATCATGTAACAATATTCAAAAATAATAGAACAGATCGTCCACATTTTTTTCTTATTACTATTTTTGAGTATTGCTCCTCTAGAGGGAGAGGCCCGACTCAATGATAGCGTTGACTGTTGGGAGCGCTGGGTTTCCCGTGGCCTGCGAAGCCGTGTTAGAAAGGGTTCGATGTTGGGCAGATGGCGCCTCCCACCGCCACGGTCGTTCGGCTCTCTTGAGCGTATCGTTTACAAGGGCGCCTTCGAGGGCGCGAAGTTATTCGCCTTTCGCGCTTCGCGGTTCGGCTCCTCTTCCTCCTCTTCCTCCTCTTCTCCCCTGGGAGGCGGCGCGAGAGCACGAAGTTATTCGCACTTCGCGCTTCGCGCAGCGCGAAGCGCGAAGCTGAGAGCCCTTGTGTTTACCGCCCACCAAACCTTCCGACCCAACCCGAAGGCCCTTTTTTGCCTTCCATTTCCAGTGGGGGAGGGTCCTGGAACGCTGAAGGAACACATAAGAAGCCCGTACATTCCCCCCCCCGAAGCCGAAATGCGAGCGACATTCGGGTCTTCGGGTTCGGTTGGGGTGGTCTGGTAGGTAGCCAATTTTCTCTTACAAGCACAACCATGTAATAAGGACCATTTAGATGGGGTTCGCGACCATTCGGGTTTGTCTCTGGGGCCTCGTTTCATATCTGATTTTCTTTTTGGCAACATTTTGAGCGTGTCCGCAGAAGGTGGAAACTTTCCATACTGTTTGCCAGCGAGTGCGACCATGTCGAGACTACGGAAGTGTAGTTTGCCGCATTTCTTGCTGTCAAGACTGCGAATAGGTAAGGTGCTATCCATTTGGCCTCGGCCTCTGCCGCTGATCTCCTTCCCATCAAGATGGAAGCTACCAGATCCGTTCCAGGGTGTTTGGGCGCCGTGTCGAAGACACCTGGGAACATCGGCGGGGACGGACAGGAATCAGCAACGCACATTGAGCTGTTTGGGCTATTTTTTACCACGCTGTTGCATTGTTGGAGCGTTCCCGCGCGAAACTTGCGAAGTTTACGAGATATCCGTCCTCGGGAGCGCGCGTGTGGCGTCATGTACAAAGGAGCATGGCCTCGGAAAGGCGAGCCTAGTGCAATTTGTGATGGGTTCTGGCTCAGTGAGCGCTAGTCACGCGCAGTGCACTATGGATTCAGGCCTAGGCTGAGCAAAGCTGGTACAATTTACAAGGAAGACGCGGAACTGTTTACTTTTAAGTGTATTCCGGCTTCGAGAACGTAAATCTGATGTAATTTAGGAAACAGGATTAAGGCTTCGGGAAGGCAAATCACGTGTAATGTATGCGGCATTCGGGTCTCGACAGCGCGAGTTTGGCATGATTTGCAAGGGATTCTGCCTTCGGGAGCGCGAGCGTGGCGTAATTTATGACGGAGGCGTCAGAATGTGGGTAACTTACAAGGAGGTAACCTTGGGAGCGCGAGCCCAGCTTGATTTACGACGGATCCTGGATTTGGGCGTGCGAATATGGTGTAGTTTAAAAGCAGATTCTTGGCGTCGGGGGCGCGAAACTCTTATGAATTGTATTTCTCCAGGGGATTGTGAGAACCCTTGGGGTGGGTGGGTCAACGGTTCCTTTCCGGCTGCCCCCAACTCTGGGTGAGAGCACCAAATTTGAGTAAATCCACAAAGTATTATTATAGCATTGGGAGTTGGAATCTGGAATTGGCGCAGGACTTAGGAAATCTCCGCCTCGCAGCCTGGTGGCCCCACAAGGGGGCCGGCGGATAAGTTGTGTGGGGAGCTGATGTTTTGGTGGATCCAGACGACAAAATCTGTGAGGTTCGGTCTGCACGGCATGGAACATTTCGATTTTGTTGTTACTCGGTTCAGCCCGATAGTTGGCTTATTGGTTTGGATGGGGTGTCACGATGGTCGATGGTGCGGTATCATCGATGCTGTTCCTATTATACTCGGCTACGGTTGCTCTCACCACGGAAGAAATTTATACCTGGGTTTCACGCACATGTCTCTCCGTTAAGGAGGAAGGGTGCGAGCCCCGGGAGGGCGCGAGTAGGAGGAGGAAGAGGATGACATGAGGATGAGGGTGCAGAAAGTACGGGAAGAGGGCGGAGGGAGAGTTGCACGAGGGGGAGGAGGAATAAGCAATCTGTTTTTGATAGGGAGAGGCGAAAGTCCATACATGTTTCGAGGATTAAGAGGCTGCGCGTTCCGGGGGAGTAAGTGGGGAGAGTTGTGGATGAGAAGTAATGGGTTGGAAGAGGACGACGACAACGACTACGACGACGATGACGATGACGATGACGATCATGATGGTGATGTTCATGGTCATGGTGATGGTGACGATGATGACGATGATGATGGTGAGGATGATGATGGTGATGATATTGATGAGGATGACGATCACGATCACGATATTGATAACGATGATAATGCTGCTGTTGATGATGATGATGATGTTGCTGATGATGATGAGGAGGATAATACTGATGAGGATGACGATGACGATGATGATAATGATGCTGCTGCTGCTGATGATGATGATGATGAAACTGATGCGGATGACGCGGATGATGCGGATGATGGTGTTGATGACGAGGATGAGAAGGGGGAGGACGACGACGAGGAGCATGAGCATGGGCCTGATCATTATAATGGAAAGAGCGTGTTCTACCGCTGCTGGCGGAAAAAAACCGGGGGGGGTCACTACCGGTTCGAACCCCTCCTCCCCCCCCCTCCGGAAAACCGGGGGGGGGTCACTACCGGTTCGAACCCCTCCCCCCCCCCCCAGTTCATCATGAAAAGGGGGGGGGGTCACTACCGGTTCGAACCCCCCCCCCTCCCCCCCTCGACCCCCTCGAGCTCGAAAACCGGGGGGGGTCACTACCGGTTCGAACCCCCCCCCCCCTCGAAAACCGAGGGGGGGTGCGGACAGTGGTGGGGACGGTGGTGGTGGGGACAGTGGTGAGGGGACAGCGGGACAGTGGTGGGGACAGTGGGACAGTGGTGGGGACGGTAGTGGTGGGGACAATGGTGAGGACAATGGTGGGAACAGTGGGGACAGTGGGACAGTGGTGGGGACGGTGGTGTGGGGACAGTGGTGTGGGGACAGTGGGAATGTGGTGGAAACAGTAGGACAGTGGAGGGTACAGTGGTGGTGGGGACAGTGGTGAAGGCGGTGGCGAGGACGGCGGTGGGACAATGGGACAGAGGTACAGTGGGGACAGTGGTAGGGACAGTGGGGACAGTGGTGGGAACAGTGGGACAGCTCAGTGGTTCGAACCGGTAGTGACCCCCCCTCCGGTTTTCGAGAGGGGGGGGGGGTTCGAACCGGTAGTGACCCCCCCCGGTTTTCGAGCTCGAGGGGGGGGGGGTTAGGGGAGGGGGGGGGTTTTGCTGGGGGAAGGGGGGGGGGGGAGGGGTTCCAGCAGGGGGGGGGATTTTCGGAGGGGGGCGGGGGGGGAACCCCGGGGTTCCGGAGGGAAAGGGCGGCAATTTTCCACAGTAAAGCGGCGGTGGATCACGCTCTCTCTTATAATGCTGATGCTGATGCTGATGCTGCTGATATCGGTGATGCTGCCAATGATGACGGTGGTATTGCCGATGATGGTGACGATGATGATCATCATGATGATGATATTGATGATGATGCTGATGACGATGAGGATGATGTTGCTGATACTGATGATGATGATGATGATGATGATGGTGATAATGCTGACGGTGTCGATGATGATGGTGATGGTGATGGTGATGATGGCGATGATGATGATGATGATGATGATGATGATGATGATGACGATGCCGATGATGATGATGATGATGATGATGATGATGATGATGATGATGATGATGATGATGATGATGATGATGATGATGATGATGCGATAATGGTGATGCTGATGTTGATGATGCTGCTGATGCCGATGCTGTTGATGATGCATGTGATGGTGATGATGATGCCGATGAGGATGCTGATGATGACGATGCTGATGTTGATGATAATGATGACGCTGATGATGATGACGATGATGATGATGATGATGATGATGATGATGATGGTGATGACGATGCTGCTGCTGCTGCTGCTGCTGCTGATGATGATGATGATGATGATGATGATGATGATGATGATGATGATGATGATGATGGAGGGTGGATAGGAGGAGAAATGGAAGATCCCTCAGCCTTCCATATAGTCTTTGCTGGTTCGGGTGGACTTGTTTCAGAGTTGAATTTCTTCAAGTAGCCATTTGGTATTGACCTGTCGAGGCCCTGGGGGATCCTCCTCGAACTCTCCAGGGGAACTCTCGCTCGCCTCCCTCCTCCCCCTCCTCCCCCTCCCCCTCTCCCTTCCCTCTCCCTCCACCTCTCCTCCCTCCTGTCCCTCTCCTCCCTCCCCTCGCCTCCCCTCCGCTCCCTCCTCCCCCTCCCCCTCCCCCTCCCTCCTCCCTCTCCCTCCTGCGCCGCGCGACTGCGCGCCCGTCGAGCCGCGGCGCGCCCGGCGAGCCCTCGGCAGCGGAGAGCCCGGCGGCGCCCCGCCCTGAGCTCCACGAGCCACTCACATTCCTCCTCCTCCTCCTCCTGCTCCTCCTCCTCCTCCCTCCTCCTCCTCCTCCTCCTCCTCCTGCTCCTCCTCCTCCTGCTCCTCCTCCTCCTCCTGCTCCTCCTTCTCCTCCTCCGAGCCAGTGCGCCTCGAGCTTTTGGCGATCCGCGCGGGGGGGCCTCGAAGAAGAAAACACGCT